>VDFB02000017.1:60789047-61049922 GCA_007258455.2 Sequoia sempervirens
ACTAGGAGAAACATTGCAGAAGAATATCGCTTGATTTCAAAGACTAAGCCTACTAGTCTGAATGAAGCATGTAGAGATGAGTACTAGGTTGAAGCAATGAAAGAGGAACTAATTTTTTTTTTTTTTGAAGAATGATTCATGGATTCTTGTTCCCAAACCTAAGGATATGAATTTCATTGGAACTAAATGGGTCTTTAGAAACAAACTAAATGAGAAAGGAGAAGTGGATAGAAAAAAGGAAAGAATGGTATGCAAAGGATATTCACATATGGAAGGAAATGATTTTGAAGATACTTTTTCCCCTAATGCTAGAATTGAACCTGTAAGATTGTTTCTTTCCTATGCTACCTACAAGAACTACAAGGTTGATCAAATGGATGTCAAGTCAACTTTTCCAAATGGTGAATTGGAAGAAGAGTTGTATGTTGAGCAACCTGATGGATTTTAGTTGGCTGATAAGGGAGATATGGTGTGTCAGTTGAAGAAAGAATTTTATGAACTCAAGTAAGCCCCTATATCCTAGTATGCCATATTAGACAAATATTTGTTGAAGCTTGGATTTAACAAAGGTACTTCTAGTAGTAATATATATTTCAAGAATGGTAATATAGATTTGATTTTTGAATTCTTTGTTTATGATATAATTTTTGGAGGAGATGATGGTTTGTAATGAAGTTTTCTAATGAGATGAAGAGTGAATTTGAAATATCAATGATTGGTGAGATGAAATTATTTTTGGGATTGCAAATTACTCAGGTAGACAAGGGAACTTTTATACCTCAATCCAAGTATGTGAAGGAATTGGTGAAGAAGTTTGGTATTGAAGATTCAAATCTAGTCAGTACACCCATGGTGACCAGATACAAGTTGACAATAGAAGATGATTCTCCAAAGGAAAATAAGACTAGATATAGATCAATGATTGGTGGATTGTTGTATTTAACTCAAAATAGGACTGATATCATGAATTTTGTATGTATTGTTGTAAGAATTCAAGCTGATATGAAGGAATCTCATGTGACTCTTGTGAAGATAATTTTCAAATACTTGAGGGGGAGAGTTGAATTTGGCTTATGGTATCCTAAAGATGATGATCTTACTTTGAGTTCCTTTACTAATGTTGATTAGGAAAGAGATGTAAATGATAGGAAAAGTAATGGTGGTGGAGAATTTTTCTTCGGTAAGAAGTTTATTTCATGGTTAAGTAAGAAGTATAATGTCTTTTCCTTATCTACTACAAAGGCTGAATACATTGTTGTTGCTAACAATTGTAATCAAGTCTTGTGGATGAAACAAATGTTGAAGGATATAAGAGTTGTGTATAATGATATTATTGCTATATTCTATGATAAATCAAGTGCTATTAACATATCTAAGAATCTAGTGCTACATTCAAAGACAACATATATCTATTAAGTTTCACTTTTTGAGAGAAAAGGTGAGTGAAAAGGAAGTCAGACTAGAGTATGTTCCTACTAAGGAGAAAATTGCAAATATCTTTACCAAGAAATTTCCTTAGGATACTTTTGATTATCTCAGAGGGAAGTTAGGGGTGATTACCCCTCCTAATCAAAACTAAGGATGCATTGCATTGCATCAGTATGTGCATTTCAAAGTCATGTCTTAATACATATCGACATTATGGTGGCTGCTACTCAGGGGGAGTAGTCAGATGTTCAGATGTTTAGATATGTGGTTCAAAGCTTGTATAGAAGAGATATTTTTAATTGAATTCAAAGGGGGAGAAGATCATATGAAAAGGTTGAGAAGAAAATGAGATAGAACCTAAGGGGGAGTAAGTGTCAAGAGTTACCTACATTGATGGTGTTTCTCACATCATATGTTTCCATCAATTCCAAAGGAGGAGATTGTTGGATATTGTGGTTGTCATTAATCTCAACACTTAGCATTAAGTCATTAGAAGTTGTATATGTTGATGATATTGAGAAAATTGTAATGAGATGAGTTTGTCAGTGGTGAAGTGAAATTCAGTATATTGAAAAGTTCACTACATTGATGACCAGAGGTTGTGGACTAAAGGGTTTTTTTCTAAGTCTATATAGTTTATCCATGTCAAATTTCAGAGATCCATGTGAAGATTTGATTAAGTTATGAAGATTTATATTCTAACAGTTTCTATGTTGCCTCAGTTTTTGTTCCTAATTGAAGATGATGTGCTTTCAGTTAGTTCAGTTGTTTTGGATGCTTCTTTGGTGATTCTTGATGTTTATTGATGAATCTAGATCATTCTCTATCTTTTTTGCATGTTCACATTGATCGTTGTGCTTGTGGTTATCGATTTTCTCTTGTGTGTTCATGTTTTTCTTGTTCTTAGCTGACATGGTTGTTGTAGCATGTTGTGGATCATTGAGGTGTAATTAATTGAAGTTTTTTCACATTGGAGATTTTGATTTGGGTCTTCACTAAGTTGTGGCTGACCTTGGTTAATTCACATTAATAATCCTTTGTATTTTGGGCTGATAGTTCATATTCATTTTATTATTTTGTTGAAGCTAACATGTAGGTATGAAATTTCTTATTGAGGGTATATAAGAGTGATTGCTTATTTCAATTGAGGTTTTATTCTATGTGTATATGTGTGAATATTGATCTAAATCATTCAAAGGTAGAGCAGAGTGTGAAGAAGAGTGAAGAAAAATAAAGAATTGTTTATGTGCTTAACTAGACCTATGATCAGGCATTAACAGATGTTACTCTATCAATTGAGATCCATGCAAATGTAATATGATTCTTTTTGTAAGACAATGTGTCTTCCGTTGGGTAGTTATCCATATTCTAATTGAGTAGTGAGCTCTAGGTAGTGTTCCTGAATGCAAGTGTGTTCTCCATATTTTTATTTCATATACTTTTAATAGGGTATAATCTTGTGGACTGACCTCCATCATGGTTTTTCCCCTAACAGGGTTTCCATGTAAAAAATATTGGTGTTATGTGTGTTTATAATGTGTTAATGATTTATGATTTCATGGTTAAAAATGAGATCAAAGAATAATGTGAATGAGTTGAATAGGTTTTAAATTTTGTGACAATTGATTCACCCCCCCTCTCAGTTGTCTACCCTTGTGTTTCCAATAGCTGCACCATCAATACAAGCAATTGCTTTAAAGGAACCAATGATACATGCTAATATGAAAGAAGACATGAAAGCCAACTTGGAAAGCCCTGTGCCAAGTCATATGTTTCTAAATTGATCTACATCATGAATAAGTATGTCACATGTAAGTCAAATTCAGTCACATCATCCACATCACACACTTGCTCTTATATGTTCATGAAAGGTTAATGACTAGAAAAAAGAGACAACAAGAAGTCATGTATGGGGATAAATCTTCCTAACCCCTTTTCCCTACTAAGTGAAGCACAAGGGTGAGCTAGGAATGCATGATTATATGCTACTCCTTGTAAAGAATGTAAAACATGCAACTAGGGAAAGGAGCAACAACTAATGTTATTTATTGTGATAAGTAAACAAAGTTTATGCATGATACATATTTAATGAGATGTCAATAAGTTTAGGATATACCAAAGTTAGTTTTTTCTTGGAAGAATTGTTTGTGATAGCGTGGACATTGGATGAAGGATTTTTTTTTTAAGGACAATAACAAAGACCATTAGGTTATATAGGGACATGGATATCTTGTTAGATATAGCATCACATCCTTTCCCAAGTTCTCATCCAAAAGGTTTTTTCACTTGTTTTTGATTTGGTTGTTGTTCTATTGGCTCAAAGTTTTTCTTGGATTTTGTCTTTTCTTTTAAGGTGGTTGAAGTGGATGTTTTTGAAATTACCTCCTTTTCTCTTCCTTATTTAGATTCTTTTGTGATGATCATGTATTCCCCTATGTATTTAGAAATGAAATCAAAGGTTATCAATGCTTCTTCCAATAAATTTTTGGATTCATCAATGTGATTTGTCTTTCTATAATATTTTTCTTCAAGGTTCCTTGATTATCAAAGCATTCTCATGATGGTGGTAAATATATAGCAAGAAATTCATGATGCTTCAGAGTGAGGTTGATTTTTGGTTTTCACATGATATTCTACCTATCAGGAGAGTTTTTAGGAGAGAAGCAAACAAGATGTTGATCACATTCCATTTAAAGAGAAGAAAAAGAATCACATTCTTATTTTTTGATGATTGGATCCTCTTGCTCAAGAATGTATTCTTGGATGGGGGAAACATTAGGAAAGGGAGCACAAATATTCTCATGAATTTCAATGAATAGTTCATCTAATCCCAAAATATCTTCTTCACTAGCAAAAGAGACATTAGGAGAACAAGTAGGATTATCATGATTATCTATTGAAACATCCATTTTTCCAATAATATCTTCCAAAATAGGGAACAAGAATTGTCATAGGTATTAAAGGTTTTATCATCCAATGCCAACATATCCTCCTCACAAATCATGTGATTTTCATGATCAATCACATAAAAAATCATTCTCACAAATATGGGAGGAGTTAGAAGATGAATGTAGACTAGGTAGAGTGATGTTTAGAGATGTGTTTATGATCTCATTCTCTTGTGACATAATATTTTCCAAAGTAGGAGAAGTTATAGAAGAGGAGCTTTCAGCATTGTCATGATTCACAATGGGTGTATCTTCTAGCTCCAAAATACCTTTGTCACATGTAGGAGAGATATTGGGAGAAGAGGAACTATGATTATCATTATTGTCTATGCTTTCAAATTCTTCTATCACGTCATTCCCACAAATAGGAGAGATATTGGAAGGTGTGGAAATATAGAGTGTGTGAGCATTGTCTTGCACCAAGAAACTCTCATAGCTAGGAAAGAGATTGTAAGGATGGCTATTAGGCTTGCTCATAAGCTTATATAAATTGAATGCAGAATGTTTTCCCTAAGATTCTCATGATATTTTGCAACAATAGGAGAGATATTAGGAGAGGTAAAAAATTTAATTTTTATCCATAATGTCATCCTTTTTCTCTAAGGTTTCATTCTCTTGTGCCATATTATCTATCCTAGTAGGAGAGCTGGTATGAAAGTGGCAAACAATGGGTTCATCACATTTCATGGTTGGATTTGATAAAGTAGATACATTGCTCATAGGAGAGGAAAAAAAGAGAAGGATAACTCAGAGTTTCATAGTTACCAATGATTAGAATTTTTTGTTCAAATAATTCTTCCCAAATGGTAGGGGTATTAGGAAAGGGAGGAATAAGATTCTCATGAGTCTCAATGAGGATATCTTCTAACACCAAACTATCTTCCTCATGTACAAAGGGGATATTATGAGAAGAAAAGGTTCGATTGTCCTAATTATCTAAACTTACATCCTAATGTCCTATAATGTCTTCTTGAGTGGGAGAGGTAAGCTTTTCATAGCTTTCAATCATATCCTCCAAAAAAATGTGTTGGTCATGAAAATTCACGATTGTATCCTTATTCACTAAAGAATTTTCACAATTAGGGGAGGTGTTGGGAGTAGTGGCCATGATCTCAAATTTGTCTTTCCAAGGGAGAGGAGGAGGAAGAAAAGCAATAATTTCATGATATTCAATGATTTTGTCTTCTTTCATCAAGATACCTTCATCACTAATGGGAGAGATAGCAAGATAAGAACAACTATGATTATCATGAGTATCAATTCTTGCATCCTCTTATGGAAAACATTTAGTGGATGGTCTAGGAGAGATGAAGTCTTTAAGGGCTTCATGTAACATGTATAAGTAATTTCTACTAAAAGGATTGGATGTTATGAGTTTTTTAAATTTAATCATCTTTTGAATTGGTTTGTTTGATGTTTTTAGTTTTTTGTTGTTTTTTTCTAATGAATTTGATCTAAATGAACTAGGAATTAATGCTAAAAATGAAAATTTCAAAAATCTAATGCTATCCATGAAAGCCATGAATGTAAACAATGCTTTTTTCTAATGATTTAAATGTAATAGAAGCTATGCAAACTTAAAATGTAATGTAAATTAATAAGATGAAATGTAGCTTTTTATATTTCAAACAAGGTAATTGATTGATTACACTATGCAATGATCTGAAAATGAAATGTTGCGAATGCAAATTTGAAGTTAAGCAATGCATGAAATGAGTTATTTTAAGCTAGATATAATGAAATGGATGTAACTAAAACTTAGCTAATTGATACAAATAGGTAATGGCACCAAACAAAAGCTTAAAAATAGAGTATTCAGTTCTATAAAAGGCAGTTTCAAGGCTAAAAAAGGGACTAAGTCACCCAAGGTGGCAAATTAGTCCCTATAGGGATTTTTTGAGAATTTTCAGTTTTTTTGATTGATTTTGATGATTTATATCTTGTATGATGCAGTTGTAAAGTGAAAATACAAAATTTTACTATTTTTCAATGAAACAAAGTGCAATAATGCAAGCTATATGAGCTTTTCACTAATGCAATTTTTAAAACACCCTAGGATGAAAATTAAACAATGTAAAACCTAATGACATGTAGATTCAAGCTATTCCTTGGATGTGAAAGCACTTGAAATCAGAATTAAATTGTTCTAAAGGAATTCTCACCAAAATGTGAACAAAAATTTTATCATCGAAAGGCTTTCTAGCACTTCTAGGTTTCTCACGTAAAAGGAAAAAGATGGGAAAAAATGGGCAATGTATACACTGAAAATTAATGCAAGGATTAATGGAATATGCCTAAATACAATGTATAAATGCAATAAAATGATAAATCAAATGAGTTATTAATGCAAAGCCAAAGAAATGCAAGTTGTTTGAAAACACATTGTGATATGTAGAATGATAAATTGAATGCAATAAAAAACAAGATAAAGATGCTAAAAAGAAATTGTGCACCTAGAAATTTATGAAGGATAGAATTAAGATTGCATATTTCTCAACAATTATTGAATACTTTATTTTTGAGCCTACTGGGACACTTACGCCAAGCTAGGCAACTTAGTCCTAGATCTGAGATATTGCTAAAGAGCCCATTTCAACCAAATGGGTATCTAGATCCACAAAAGAATTATAAAATACATACATAGTTGGACTAAGTCACCACTTTTGGAAACTTAGTCCACTTTTTCTTTTCTATAAATTCAAAAGTGGAATTTGTAGCTCTTGGTTTGCTCTTTTTGTTCCTCAAGGTGTTTGGTTCTGAAACTACCAAATTCGGACCTAAAAGTGACTTTTTGTGTAGCTTTTGACCCAACCAAAAGGGAAATGACTCCAACTAGTTTGAAACCTAGTCTTCAATCATGTCCAAGCCATCCAAGCACCTAAATCTACAATCACATAAAGGGAGAGAAAATGTTGATTGTTAGGGATTAGGGGTTTGCCTTTGTCAAACCTCATTTATGTAATTCAACCAAAAAATGATGAAATAAGATAATGAAACATAAAACATGAAAAAATGCAATTAGAAACTTTCCATGATGAAGGATCTTTAATTTTTGCAACAATTGATGAAGAATCTTACTCTTGAATGCCTTAGAAAGCTATGTGGATGACTTAGAATGCTAAAACCCTAGTTTGCTTGACTTCACAATATAGATGAATAATGAATGATGGATGAATGAGGAAGTTCCTTATTACTTATGGTTAAAGGTCTCCTTTTATAGAGAAGAGTTAAGTGAATTCAAGGGACATGATTAAATTAGAAAATAATTTAATCAAGGGTGGAGGTTATTTGAGAGAAGAAAGACATGGATAGATAAAGACTTGAGGTGAAAGATAAGATTGGAACAAAAAAAGAGGTGATAGGAGAAATTAAATAATAAATATTATTTAATTTAGTTGGACAACATAGGAGAAGTAAATAAAATATTAATTTTATTTATTTAAAATTAAGACATGCATTTTATTCAATTTTCAAGGGTCCAAGACCTAATGTCAATGTGTAAAACAGCTCATAACACTAAATCAAGGCCTCATTAAGTATAATTTATCATCAATTATGCCCAAATAATGAAAAGAAAAAAGGATACTTTTTCCATGTCCATACGAGATATACTCAAAAAGTATTTTTTTGAAAAGGCTATAGAATTATCATGCAGCTAAAACTTACACATGATTGGTAGGTTTGAAAAATTGTTTGAGGATGCTTGATAATGTTGGTAGGCTATGACATTTTGCACCATAAGACAATACCTTGAGAGACTACCTAGGCCGAATGAAGGGTGGCACAATCTTTGCATGACATTGAGAATGGGGTAAAAGTATAAATGATCTTTCATTCATTTAAGTTTTTTGTGGTTTGATGTTATGCTTGCATCTCTATTGAAATTCTTATAGTTCTACAACATCTTCAAGGGATCCACTTCACTATGATTTGATGTATGAGTTGATATTGAATCAACTATTAAAGAATTTACAATTTCGACAAATGCATTTTGTGCACGCCTATAATTGTGGCATGTCATAAGACCACTTTGCATAATCTTCACCTCCTCTTTAATAAGGGAATTGTTAATCTTTCATTCTTTTATGCACCCTATTGTTTGCTAATTAGATTTAGATTGTTTGCTATTTTAGTTTAGGCTAGAGTTAGGTTATTTTTAGCAATTATTTATGTTAATTTAGTTTATATTAATTTTGATTAATTATTAATTATTATTTTATTATTAGTATAAACTAATTTAGTATATATTTAGGTTAATATAGATTAATTTAGAAGAATTATATTAAGTTTAGATATAGATTCAAATTTTACATAATTTATTTCGTTAATTAGATAAGTTTGTTAATTTAGTATTGATTAGTTTAAGTTGATTTTGTTAGTAATTAATTTTAGTAATAATTTAGATTAATCAATTTTGACAGTTTAGATTAATGTTAGTTTTAATTAATTTAGATTATTTTGTTAGCTTAAATTAATTCTAGTTTTTAATTTAGATTAACCTAGATTAATTAATATAGGTGATTTTTGTTAGTTAGATAAGTTTAGATTAAATTTAATTGCTAATTTTTAGATTAATGCCTTTTTCCCTCTTAGTTTAATTTTGATTGTGTGGATAATCTTTGGCTTTTTGCAAGCATGATTTTCCAAGACTTGAAAACAAAAACTTAAACTTTCACATGTCAATGACTTAAAAAGAAACCTCAACACTCGTTTGTCAAAGATTAGAGGTTTAAAAATTCTAATCATGTTTTGTATGGATCTCCTTAATTTATTATATTTTGTGTTTGAGATTTCACATGGGATAATTAAGAGGGTTTAATTTTCCATGAGGTGGTAGATGTATGCTCTCACTTTGTGAAAACTTGGTTATTAGAAGCTAGACCCATTATTTTCTTTTGTTATCATATGGGGGTTTAATGAACCAATTTTTTCTATGCTTGAGATGGTAGGTGTATGCTCTCACCTTGTGCAAACTCGGTGATCAAAAACTAGACCCATCATTTTTTTGTATTAATCCCTTACAGGACCTGCCTTCCAACTTGTGAGAATTAATGAACCAAGAGGCACTTTTTTTTGGTTCTCTATATAAATTATTTTGATCTTTAGGAAAGTATTCAATCACTTGGTGAGGATGTCCTATGTAGAAAAGTGCCACCACTAGTATCTGTATGATACATCAAAATAATTTCTTGGGAAGGGATTGGGTTTTGGTGATTTTTCTAGCAAAACTAAACAATTCTTTAAGAAGTAGCCAACTCTTGTAATGAGGAACTATTAGGTTAGTGGTAACACAATGAGCATAGGGTTTTAAAGTCTATACTCCTTCACTTCAAACTCTGTGAAAACTAGGAAGGTAATCCCAATTGTGTCTTTGTGCAATATAATCAATTAGTATAATGAGGAACTATTAGGTTAGTGGTAACACAATGAGCATAGGATTTTAAAGTCTATACTCCTTCACTTCAAACTCTGTGAAAACTAGGAAGGTAATCCCAATTGTTTCTTTGTGCAATATAATCAATTAGTAACACATTTATACACATTAATTCCTACTTATGGCAATTTAAATCAATTTCATTGAAGATTTGGTAGATTTTCAAATGAAGGATTAGCTATTATCTAGAAATTGGGGTTAATTCCACTTCTACCATCCTTAGAGAGATTTATTTAATTTGAGTATTGTCTTATTATATTTCTATGGCCAAGAACATGATTTGTTCATCTTATGCAATATTTTCTAACAAAATGACTAGTGTCTCATCAATTGTAGCAATGAAGTCAAGTACACAAGATGCTCAGTTATTTATGAATTACTCATGTAGGGGAGAAACAAATTTTTTTCCTATTGCTTTGCATTTAAAAAAAATCATTGTGCAAGAAACATTCACTTCTTAGCAATCCTAAACAAGTCCTTATAAAGTTTATAACCCTATTCAAGCATTTTAATTAATTCCTTGAATTAAAGCTAAAAACAGAGTAATAAATTCAAATGAAATATTTTAAGACAAATGATAACACCATTACTATTTCTCATTCTTAACATTATAATGAACATACATAGGAGAGTATCAGCTTCTTGACTGATATTTGTTTTGATATCAACAATTTCTATAAAACTCATTTAATATTGTTACATACATGACTTCCTATCCAAGACAAACTACTAGCCTACTTCAACATTATATTCTAAGTGCATTTTTTTTCTAACTTAGCTTTTACCCTAAACCCTAATTAGACTTTAGAATATGACTTCTGTAATAAGCCCTAAAATATTTTTTATAGTTTAAGGGAGCAACAAGCATCATGCCTAATTACATTTACATTTCATTTCATTTGTACCAAAATATGATATATTCCTAGTTTATTACATGGAATCATTTGAGGAAAATGGAAGAGTAAAAGACCAAATTCCACATTCCCCTAATGAAGACATGCCAGCTCCTCAAAAGGCAGAGTTTGTTGTAACCATATTGAATCCTCATCCTTGTTGACCAAATAAGATTCTCCAATAGTAGCTCTCTAGAGCTACTATTGGAGAATCAGATTAAAAACTTGTATATCATCTAGATACAATATACGTTCCACCAAGGTTAGTTAGTCTAGCACTTCTTCTAAATACCAACCTGAAAACATTCCACCTCAACACATGAAATAAGAAATCACATGAGTGTTGAATAGGAAAAACCTAACACAAAGGATATGGTTTCATCAAAAGAAAAATTAGGGTGCAATCATCACTCCGATTCATCAACCTATGAGGATATTCACCCATGTTTTTCTTGTGGTGGGATTGGAGAAACTATCACCACCACTTCATCAGGATTCCTTGATAGTACCAAGGAGAGGGGATAATAATCACCCTCTTATTCATTGTCACCCTCACTGTGTGAAGGGTTATTAGAAACATCACATGGAGAATTACATTCCTTTAGATAGGCCTTAGAAGTCTCACTCTCTATCCTTGCCTTCTTTTTATATTTCACCATCCTCTTCTCTATGTGTTTGACTAATTTTTCTGAAATTGTCTATTCTCTAGCATAGTAATTTTCCTTGGTACTATACAGCTTGAATTTCCCAAATCCTACTCTTCCTTTTGGTGTATCAATAGCTCCATGTATTCCACTTTTATTCTCAAGACCTCCCTTAAGCTCAAAAAATCTCAGCCCCTCAAACTCTCGAATCATCATGACAAACCTACATGCCTAGAATGTCTACACACTTCTCAAGAGAATTCAATTCCCACACACTTCTTTATCAACCTTCAATCCTCATTCATTGCAAAATGAATTATGAAATGGAAGATCAATCAATTAATCTACATTTAATAGTAAATTTGAATTATGGAAGATTAATGACTCAAAATATCCTTATGCGATGAAGTTGATAACTTACAACTCAACATTGAATCTAATTCATTGATTTTAGAGCACTTAAAACTTCATCCATGGTCATAAGTGCCTTATTTTTTATGTCCTTAGAAACTTCCTCATAGAAAATAGTGATGCTAGCTCAAGTGTTGTGATCTATTAATCAGCATGTATTGCCAACCTAATTTGTGCTTTCATTAATATTGGTGAATTACAAAACACTAGTTTCTCTTAGAGGGAATCTTTCTTTATACACCTCATCGCTTCATTGCTGATTGTAAATTTTGATGAAAGTATTTATTTGGTGATTCTTAGTCCAATGGATTATCCCGCTTTAAAAATTTATCAATGGTTCCTTAGTCTTCTCATTGCTTTCCTTTTGTTTGATGTTAAATCTTCAAGATTTTTCCACGTAACCCACTCCGTGCAATGACTATCGCTTGTCACTAATCTAATTTTTCTTTGCCCTACTCTATCAGGGATGTAGAAATCATAATTATTATTTTTATCCCATGGTTCTATGGCCTGATTGTTTGTCACACTTATCCTCCTATCATCCATTGTTAATTAATACCTTGTACTAAGGCTTCTATCTATGATAGGAGATGTGATAGTACTAGAATTGGACATGTACAACATACATGAAACAAACATCAAAAAAGGAATCACTCATATGATCATATCATGTTAGCAAAAGAAAATCCTATAGATAACATCCATCACTTATCACCAATTTAAAACTCAAGTTCTAAACCAAATATGTGATGAGCGATGAAGTTATAACATAAGTTCTTTGTTCATTACTAATTCTCCTCATATATTTTAGAAGCAATTAGTGATGAGAATATTTACAAATTTTGCAATGTCCATCACATATCGCTGATGTGAGACTTTACATTCAAAACATACCCATGATCAAGTGATACACATGAAATCACATCACATCGCTCATTGCTATTCCAATTTTATCATTTTATGGCCATCTAGAATGAGTGATAAAAACATAAAGATAGAAGTATAGCTCATCTACATTGCAATTTTGACAGTTTAAAAGCCATTAGCAATGAGCAATATTAAGGGGAAAAAATCAGTCCATCACTCATCACTAATTCAAAGTATGAACCAATCAATAAATTAGTGATGAGCGATATAGATATAAAGGCCATTATAGCATAAGTGGGAACCATTTAAGTCATTCTTTTTTGTTATTTTTAATGAATTTGACTCCATACGATAATAATTAACTTGAAAAATTCTAAGTTACAAAATGAAAAGGATGTAAGGGCCAAAAATCCTTACTCAATTTTATAAAATAGAAACATCCAAACCTAGGCTAGAAGGATCGGTTACTAGGTGACAATGAATAACTAAAGATGCATTAAAATAACTAGAAATGGGTAATAGGGAATCAATGGCCCAATAGAACACTATAAGGTTTTGTATATAGCAACCCTATAACCAAATGCAATAATGGTTTTAACACGGAAGAAGGAAAAAAAATTGATGGTTCCATTAGTGGCTCTAATTCTGGACACATGTCTCTTATAGGTATGGTGAGATCTTAGAATTTCAGGTGAAGCAGACCAAGCACAAAAGCAAAAGAAACAACATATGTATAAAATTTACATACGAAGAGAAGACTTGAAAAGGGAGATCGAATCTCCACCCAAGCCACATGAAAATTTATACAAAGATACAAACTATATTATGCATTCCTTAGTTCAACCAAGTTTTACTATCCTGATTGGTGGCACTAGGCCACAAAAACACTAAATAAGTTTTTGCCTCTATCAAAAACTACCCTTCTAAAATATTTGATGTCTTTCCATTCACATTTTTCCTTATTGTACCACTGAAGTAAGAGCAATTTCAATCCTTCCAAAAAAAATATTAGTACTCCTCTTAACAAGTGAGTGTCTATCTGATTATAATCATTTTTATCAACATTTCTAACAACCTTTTTGAGCATAAAACTACAAGTATAACCTTCTTGATGAAGATTGAGGTTCATCATACAATTGATTTCCATTACATTCATACTTCACATAAGAGTCTCAATTTTCTCAACATGGATGCCTAATTCCTCCAAGTCATTACAACATCCAAAATCATTGTAATCATTAGAAGAACAAATAAACACATTTTCAAAAGCACTTACAACATTATCAACAAATTTCTCATTTGTAGCAAATGATTCTATCTCTTCATCGAAGGAAAATCATATTCAATAGAGATTTGACCATACTTAATTCCATCATCATTACTATAGCAAGAGGGCTCATCAATAATGCAACTATGTTTAGAATTATCAGATTGAATGATCAGTCTTATCTCATCCATAGGAGCATAAGTAATGGATTTTTCAATAGTATTTAAACCATATCTCTCATTTAACTCATTGAGTTATATATTTTCAACCTTTTCCTTCCTATCATCTTCTTCATGTAGTATCTCACTACTTGACTCATATAGAGCAGTAAAATTATTATCATTTCAACTTGAAAGCATGATGGTTTCTTGATGTGTTTGGGAATTTTGAGATCAATATTACAAAATGTTGTGCAAGCTAAAACAATAAGGGTACAAATGCTCTTACATTTATTTTTTACTTTTGGTTTACACCATTCATCAATATTTGGTGTTCTTTAGTAGTAAACATTTGTATCTAATTGATTCCTTTACATACAATATTTCAAGTTGTTTTCGATATTCATGGCTATCACATAGGCCTTATTTAAGGTTTTGGGATCTTTATCTCTCAACAAATAGCTCATTGTTTATAAAAATCTCCCAAATAAACAACCAAACATACTGCATCACTTAGATCTAAAACATCAAGAATATCCCTTAATGTTTTAGTAAATTTTTAGTTCAATTATGGGACTAGCTTATCATCTTCTTTCTCAATGTTCATAAATTTATTGAAAAAATATCCAACACTGATCCTTTCACTCAATTGTTCTACAAAAACTTCTTTGAAATCATTCCAAGAATAGATAGAGCATACTGGTAAATCAAAGAACTAATCTCATGCATCTCCTTTTAGAGACTGAACAAACAAGCTCATTATAACATCCTCATGATCTATCTCATAGTCATCTCTTAAATTGTTGAATTCTTGCAAATTCTTACTTGTCACTTCAATATTTGTACCACTAAAATTTGGTAGCTCATTTATGATTTTATATGGAATAGTATTTGGGTAACTAGAAACTCCATCAAATTTATGGCCATGTACCTTTTGATGTTGATGCTTTGTTTATTACATGAAAAGGCCTTAGCACTATATATGGTTACATTTGGGTCCACACAGGGATGTATAGGTTGATGATACATTTTCTTAAACCTCTATAAACCTTTTTATATTATGTAGTTACACTGACCAACTAAAACTTCTCTTACAATATAATATTAAGCTTTTACAATACAAATTCTTATCTTCAAGTTGCTCAAGATCTCCTAAATGAATTTATTCAAGAAAATTGCATACATAGCTCTATAAATAAATATCCCATTTAGTAATACAAAAGTATGCAAACCTATCACTACTATTTCCCTTCCTTAGTGCTTAATCACTTAATAGGGAACCAAATTTTTACAACACTTACAAGTATGGTTTTCATATATAGATTTTCCTTTCTTGAAAACCGAAAACTGAAGAATGCCTAGATATGTTGTAGCAAAGGGTTCTCCTTCTTCACTAGAAACACTTGTAGATCTAAAACCTTCTTCACATCTTCATCAAGTTCATAATAGATTCGCCACCTCTTTTCAAAGGACTAAACTTCAAGCAATATGAAGCTCTCTCAAATATGATGTTCTTCTAGGCCTTTTCCCATAGTAGAGGTACACCTACATCTTTTGAAACTTGCTCAACATAAACATTTATAGGCTTGGAAATTCCTTAGTAGATGAACTAGATGTTTAGATTCACCAATTTTTTGACTCTTATAGTCTACCACTAGAGATTCATAGTCTCCCCAAAAGAGTCACTATTTCCGTTGGTGACTTTTCTAGCAAAACTGAACCATTCTCTAAGAAGTAGCCAAATCCTATGTTGAATAACTGTCAAGTTAGTGGCCAACATAATGAGCATAGGATTTTCAATTCTATACTTTTCTTCAAGCTCTGTGAAAGCTAGGAGGGTAATCCCAATTACGTTTTCATGCAATATAATTCATTAGTAACACATTTATACACAGATTAATTCCTATCTATCGTAGATAAAATCAATTTCACTAAAAATTTGGTAGATTTTCAAATGAAGTACTAGCTATCTACTAGTAATTGGCGTTAATTCAACTTCTACCACCCTTGGAGATATTTTTTTAGTTTGAGTATTGTCTTCTCATAAGTCTAGGGACAAAAGCATTATTTGTTCATATTATGCAATATTTTCTAACAAAATGACCATTGTCTCACCAATTGGAGCAATGGAGTATGTCCAAAAGAGGATCAGTAATTTACAAATTACTCATTTAAGGGAGAAACAAACAATTTTCATATTGTTTTGCATTGACGAAAACTCACTATGCAAGAAACATTCACTTCTTAGAAATCCTAAACCATTCCTTGCAAATTTTATAACCCTTTTCAAGAATTTTAATGAATTCCTTGAATTAAAGTTGAAAACAAAGTAATACATTCAAATGAAATATTTGAATACAAATGATAACAACATTAATATTTCTCATTCATAACATTATAATGAACATATATAGGAGAGTATTGGCTTCTTGACTAATATATTTTTTTATATTAGTAATTTCTATAAAACTCATTTAAGATCATGACATACATGACTTATTATCCAAGATAAACTACTAGCTTAATTCAACATTCTATTCTAAGTGCCTTTTTTTTTAACTTAGCTTTTACCTAGAACCCTATTTAGACTTCAGAATCTGACCTCTGTAATAAGCCCTAAAATCATTTTTATAAGATAAGGGAGAAACAAGCATCAATCTTAATTACATTTACATTTCATTTCATTTGTACCAAAATTTAAGATATTCCTATTTTGTTACATGCAATCATTTGAGGAAAATTGAAGAGTAAAAGATTGCATTCCACATTCCCTAAATGAAGACATGCTAGCTCCTCGAAATGTAGAGTTTTTTGTAACCATGTTTAACCCTCATCCTTGTTGACCAAAGAAGATACTCCAATAGCAACTCCAACAAAAACTTCTATATCATCTTGATATAATATTTGTGTTGCCAAGGTTAGCTAGTTTGGCACTTCTCCTAGATACTAGCCTAAAAACATTCTACCTCAACACATGAAACAAGAAATCACATGATTGATGAATAGGATAATCCTAACAGAAAGGGAATGGCTACATCAAAAAAATAATAATAGGGTGCAATGATCACTCTGAGTCATCAACCTCAATGGATATTCACCCAAGTTTTTCTCATGGTGGGACTAGAGAAACTATCACCACCACCTCATTAGGATTCCTTGATAGTACCAAGGAGAGGGGATAATAACCACCCTCTAATTCAGTGTCACACTCACTGTCTAAAGGGTTATTATAAACCTCACTTGGAGAATTGCATTCCTCTAGATAAGTCCTTACAATGCTCACTATATATCCTTTCATTTTTAAAATTTACCATCATCTTCTCTCTGTGTTTGACAAAATCTTATAAAATTATCTATTCTTTCATATGGTAATTTTCCTTGGTACTATAGTCCTTGAATTTTCTAAATCCTACTCTTCCTTTTGGCATATCAGGAGCTCCATTTATTGATACTCTCAAGATCTCCCTTAAGCTCAAACAAAATCAACCCCTCAAAATCTTGAATCATAGTGAGAGACCTACATGCCTAGAATGTCTACACACTTCTCAGAAGAATAAAATAGCTACACACTTCTTTATCATCCTTCAACTTTCATTCATTACAAAATTAATTATGACATGGAAGATCAATCAATTAATCTACATTAAATAGGAAATTTGAAGTATGCAAGATTAATGACTCGAAATATCCTTACACGAGTAATTTGATAACCTGTAGCTCAATATTGAATCAAAGTTGTTGCTTTAAAGAGCTTAAAACCTCATCCATGGTGATATGAGGATTTTTTTTAATGTCCTTGGCAACTTGCTCATAGAAAACAACAATGCCAACTCAAGTATTGTGATCTGCCAATCAACATGTATCACCAACCTAATTTGTGCTTTCATTAATATCAATGAAGTACACAACACTAGTTTTTCTAAGAGGGAAACCTTCTTTATACACTTCATCACTTCATTGTTGATACTAAATTTTGATGAAAGTAATTTATGTGGTTATTATCAGTGCATTGGATTATCCTACTTTAAAACTATATCACCAGTTCCTCTATCTTCTCGATACTTTCCTTTTTCTTTATGCTAAATCTTCAAGGTTTTTCCATGTAGCTCGTTCCATGCAATGAATATCACTTTTCATTGATCTACTTTGTCTTTTCCCCACTCCATCAGTGATGTAGACATCCTGACAATGCCATTGAGTCCCTGGTTCTATGGCCTGATCATTGGTCACACTTATCCTCCTATCAAACATTGTTAATTTAAACCTTGTACTGAGGCTTCTATCTATGAAAAGAGATGTTGTGATAGCACTAGAATTTGACATGTACAACCTACATAAAAAATATCACAAAATACATCACTCATATGATCATATCACATTAGCAAAATAAAAATCCTTTAGAGAACATCCATCTCTTATCACCAATTTAGAACTCAAGTTCTAGAACAAATCCACAATGAGTGATGAAGTTATAAGATATGGGCTAAGTTTCTCATTGCTAATTCTCCTCATATATTTTGAAAGCAATTAGTGATGAGAAGATTTACAATGTTTGCAATCTCCATCATGTATTGCTAATGTGAGAATTTTCATTCAAAACATTCCCACAATCAAGCAATATACAAGAAATCACATCACTTTTCTCATCACTATTCCAAATTTATCCTTTTATGGCCATCCACGATGAGCAATAAGAACATAAAGACAGAAGTATCGCTCATCGCTATTACAATTTTGAAAGCTTAAAAGCCATTATCAATGAGCGATATTAAAGGGAAAACATTAATCCATCGCTCATCACTAATTCAAAGTATGAACTAATGAATAAATCAATGATAAGCGATATATCTATGAAGGCCATTGGGAAATAAGTAGGAACCTTTTAAGCATGTGATTATTAGTCATTTTTAATTAAGGGGACTCCCTAAAATAATAATTAACTCAAAAACTTCTAAGTTACAAAATGCAAAGGATGTAAGGGCCCAAAGATCCTTACTCAATTTTATAAAATAGAAAGATCTAAAACTAGGCAGAAGGATCGGTTGCCAAGTGGCAATGAATGACTAAAGATGCATTCAAATAACTGGCATTGGGTAATATGGATTCAATGGACTAATAGAACAGTATAAGATTTTGTAGATGGCAACCATACATCCAAATGAAATAAGGGTTTTAACATGGAACAAGGAAAAAAAATTGAGGGTTCCATCACTGGGAGTCCTCTTAATTGAGATTATCTTTCCTCATGCATAGGTACTCGTATTTTCTTGAAACATAAAATATGAGCCAATTATTTTAGTGTCCAATAATCCCTATTACAAGTTGGTTTAGGAACGATCATTTTGAAGCTACCCTACATTCCACTATTCACTATAGAGGCAAGAAATCCCTCAATTTTCTTGGATCTTAGGGTGTAAGAGATCCTTGTGAGCCCATTCCATGTAAGGGAGAGTCAATTCTACCAAGGTCTCTAGTTTTCTACTTTTTCTAATTGTTTGGAACAATCCAAGTAGGGACTTGGTAGGTAGTATCCAATTTCTAGCCTATGTTGTGCCTGCTTACAAGTGTTCTCAAAAAATTTCAATACTATTGCAGCAATTTTGGGGCTAACATAAACCCCTGGTTATACATTCTCTAATTTTGTATCATATCTACTCAACAAAAATTTATCTTTTGTGTCTTGCATGTGTGTTCTTGAAAAAAATATTAACCAAATATCACACCTAGGAATATGCAACATCTCAACCTTCCAAACCACAAAAAAGTCAAATAGGAAAAACGTCCAAAATGGGCCTATCATTTACCTCTCTTAGGGGAATCATCCTTCAATTCTGATCCTTCAATCCTTTCATGTCTAGATCATACTTCCTATTCCTTGCATGTCCTTCACCCTTGCATATCCATCATTATTCAAATAAACCTTTAGCTTGCACTTAGGTTACTCTCCTTAAGTCTTGAATCAATCAATGGCTATTAATCATCCATATCAATTGAGTTTCATCATCCTTGAGTTAGGGAACATATCATCATCTTTGTGTAGGGAAATCCTCTTGGAGTTCATCATCTCCTACATATCCTCAACTGATCACTTGTCCTTGTGTCTATCCATCATAGCATAGGTAAATCATTTCCTCATTAGTAGCTTTAGGCTTAGATTTGTGATGAGTTATTGCATTTCTATCATATCAAGCTTTTCATATCATACCATTCCATTCCCATATCTCATCTTAGAGTCATATCTATTTTCATTGCATCCTAATCTTGAGTCTCATACATTATCTAGTCCTAGGTTGAAGATCTAAACAATCACCTATGGCCCCTAAAACAAGAATACAAATGTTTCAGGAGGAAGGGAACCCTTGGGGAAATAACTTTGATGGGGAATATCAAATTAGTATTGCAACTAGTGAAAAAAATGAAAGTGATAATGTAGAAATAAACCAATCCCATATAGATGAAGTACTTAATTATCATAGATTCAATAAACTACCTACAAAGGTGGTCAAATATAATCCACAATAATACTTCAAGGCCATTGTTGATGAAGGAATAAAACTAACTCCTAATTCTTGTATATCCTTACTCATGATGAATGAAAAAAATGAATCTAGTGAACCTAAGCATACAAAAACAAACAATGAGGATAGATCAAAGATCAAAGACCTTTTTATTTACAATCTAGTTACAAGAGATCTTCAAAGACATCAAAACTTACACCTACAAACAACCTTATTTTCGATGAGCTTAGAGCATTGAGAAAATAATTTAATACTCTCAAGAAAAGTAAAACATCATTCCACAAGTTCTCCATTGAAGATATATGTCGTTATCCTTTTGATGCAAGCATAACGATTCCACCTTTACCTAGTCACTAGGACATACCAAGACTTGATAAATATAAGGGAAAAGGAGATCCTAAAGATCACTTAAGAGAATTATGCACTAGTACCTTAGAATTAATATTTGATGATACATACCTTATGATATTACTCCCTCGTAGTTTGGGAAGAGAAGCTATGGAGTGGTTTTCATAATTACCCCCAACCATCAAATCTTTTCAAGAACTAGATGATATTTTTTTCTCCCATTATAGTTTCAACTATGAACTTAAAGCGACCATGACAAACCTTTTTAACACCAAACAAAAATAAGGAGAATCTTTTGTCATTTTTACAAATATAGAGATATTTAAGAAAATGATTACATTATACCATTCCAAACAAAGAATTGGTTTCTATAGGTCTTTTGTCAAAATTTGAACAAGGAAATTGGAAAGGAACTTTACCTCAAATGCTTGGATTCCTTTGATGAAGTAATAGAAATGGGATTTCAAATTGAAAAAACTCTCATTGATGTTGGAAGTATTAAAATTAACAATGAAAAAGATCAAAAACTAGGTTTGAGCAATAAGACACCTTTTTTAGTAAAGAACAAGAATGTAGTCAATGAAGAAGTTGTTGATGGAAAAACAACTAAAAAATCATAACTTATATATAACCTTAAAGGTTCATCTTTAGATAAAGGAAAAAAAAAAAAAAAATCCCTAAATAAAATTTTATACCATTGGGAGAATCACTTGAATCTGCATTAAAAGAAATGCTTGAAAATAATCTTATAATGCTACCTGAGATGAAAGATCTACAATTCAAACCCCCGTGGTGGAATGATGACCACTTTTTTGAATATCATAGACACAATGGACATAAGACTAATAGTTACAACAAACTTCAACATCTGATACAAAACCTTATTGATGATGGTAAGATATTAGTTTACAGACATACTCCTAGTAACTCTGATCATGAGATGTTTAAAAATCCTTTCCATAAGTATGTCAAGGATAAAGGAAAGGCCCCTAAATCTAGTGATAGTGTGAACTATACTACTACTAAGTATGTCTATATCATAACTAACATCACAGAGGTTGATAATCATGTGAACACATTCAATATAAAAGGCAAAGAACCTGGTTGCACTATTACTACCTATAGAGGAATAGTTACCCTTAGAGGTTCTAATTCAAAACCTGCTACACCAACTTCATGATACAACCTCATAGATAATTTAGGTAAAATTCCCACACAAATTTCTATACTTGAGCTACTATGCTTATCTCCTAAGCATAAAGCTATCATAGACAAAACACTTGCTTTTGTTATAGTGCCTAAAAAATTACATGTATATCAATTCCAAGTTGTTATGGGACACATCACCTCTCCTCACACTCTTAATTTTACTAAGAATGTTGATTCATCCATCCAAAAACAACATAACACAACTTTGCACATTGAATTCATTGTCCATAAAGTCAAAATCAAGTGATTTCTAATAGATAGAGGAGAAAATCTTAATATTTGTACTCAAAAATTGATCACAGAATTATGGTTCTCTAAAAATGTAGTTGATCCAAATGACAAGATTACCATAAAGGCATATGATGAAGAGGATCACTCATCTAAACTTTTAGTTACTTTAAGTACTAATAAATCTTGGGCCTATAGTAAAGGATGTGGTTTTCCATGTCCTTGATCTCCTTCTAACCTATAACATCCTCCTTGGAAGGTCATGGATTCATGCAATGCAAGCGATACCTTCTACATACAATCAATGCATTAAATTTCCACACAATTGTGTTGAAATCACAATAAAAGGAGATCCAGATCCTTTCAGGTATTGCAATGGTATAAGCGCTAAAAAAAATCACAAGATCCCTAAAAATTATGAAGCACTTCCTTCTCAATCATACATTGATCCTTAGACTTTAAAATAGTCCACCTCAAAATCTAATGAGGTAGAAATTAAAATACAAGTAAAAGAACAAGCAGTAGTAGAATATACATTGAATCATTGTCTTTGCATTAGAAAGCTACCTTTATCTCCCCACACCTATAGCAAGACATAGATGACTAAGACCAAACTAGATACAGGGTATGTGCAGGATCATCATGGAAAAAATAAGCCTTTAAGTGGCAAAAAATTTAGAAAAATCAGAGTTAGGAAACCTGATGTAAAAATTTGAATAAGTTATCTATATTATTTCAAAAATATGTAAGTATAGAATCTATAGAAAACTGAATGTAGTTTCTAAAATACTAGATTTTTAAAAAACTAAATAAATTTATTTGGTGAAAATTTGAAATTTCAATGTAGTGGTACTTAAATTTCAGGGGAGAAATAAGAAGTAGGAGTCTGTCTGACCACCCTAACCACAATAAAATGATAATATTTTCTTATAATATTTTAGATATAAGTAGAGGACACATTCCTCGATGTGATGCATTTTTTTTGTAATTTTTTTCCAAGTAAATAATTAATTAGGATTTTTTTATTACAACTTTTTTAAACATATAAAAACTTCTATGTTTGACCACCTTAACTTGGTCAAAACTTCATGAAATTCAAGTTTTATTTTTTTAATCCTATAGTATGCAAAGCATAGAATGTGACACATGTTTTGGATTAAAAAAATATGATATTTCTTGAAAGCTATAGATGTTTTTTAATCAGCCTATTAATCAAGAGTTTAGTCATAATTTGAATAGAAAATGAATAATAATTACTTATTAAATTCAAAGTAAAGCATAATTTATATCAGTGGAAAGCTAATACTCTCTTTTAAAAACCCTTTTTGTTTCATCAATTTTGGGTAAGAAAAAGTCATTTACAACATACCCATCATATTGCCACTTTTTGGCCCATCATGAACTTACACATACCCTATAGATACTAGACTAACTTATAAATAATATACTTTTAGAAAAAGGGGAGCCCTTTATAATGAAAAAAAAGAAGTTGGTCTCCAAAAATGGCTATACAAGGATGAAGATACAGAAAAAGAATGAAATGAAAAACTTTAAAGATAAAGATACATGTTGAACAATACAACAAAGGATTTGATCTTATAAAACAAGTGGGATATGATGGTAAAATTCCTTTGGGATTATAGAAAGAAGATATCCTCGAACCAATAAAACCTACTTGTGCACAAAAAGTCCCTTGTTTAGGATATGACACAGAAATATAAGACCTTTAGTACCATGTGTAATTCAAGTAAGGAATTATAGTTCTCTAATGCTACATAGACAAACAAGGAAAGTGCCATCAGTAACTTCATTAACATTTATAAATATGATAGTTTCCTCACACTTGAACCTAATCAAAAGGGACGACCACAACTAGATGTATTTCAAACTGATGAGGCAATCATAAACTTTCTTGGAGCATGAGAAGACACACCTCTTGGGGATCATAAAGAGTGTTTCACCATAGAACTCAATAGTGTGAATTACTTTGGGGAAGGTTCCAAGCCTCTAGTTCACAAAATTATTGAAAATATAAATAAGTATTCTAGTGAAAACCCATTTTTAGTGCTATTAGACCCAAAAAAAGAATTTATAAAGGACATATCCAAGGGTGAAAACCTCTCTGAGGTTCCTATCAATGGAAGGCTTAACACACTTCTCTTAGCAATATATCAAGAAAAAACATCTATGTTGGTGTAGAAGATAATACCAACAAATTTGGGCACAAAATAAAAACCAAGGATAATTCATCTAGTAGAATCATTAACACCTAAAGAGAGAATAGAGAATATATAGTTTTACAAGGAAAGACAAGTCAACTATGTGTGGTCCTATGTAGACATATCAGCACTTGAATCAAATTTAGTAATGCATCACTAGTCTTTGCCACTGGGAGAAAAACTTGTTGAGAAAAACCTAAGAAAACTACACCCACATGTTGCTCTATTAGTAAAATTTGAATTAAAAAAGTTGCTAGATGCAGGATTCATAAAACCTATTGACTATGATGATTGAATTCCAAACATAGTACTAGTTTTGAAACTAGTGGGACTATCCATGTTTGCACATATTTCAGAGATTTAAATAAAGCTTGTCCTAATGATGAATTCCCACTTACAAACATTGACATGATAGTGGATTTTATAGAAAGGCATGAAATGTTATCCCTCATGGAAGGTTTCTTAGGATACAATCAGATTAAAATTGCTCCTAAGGATCAAATTAAGACAACATTCACTTTTCCTTGGGTAACCTTCTATTGGAATGTCATGCCCCTTGGGTTGAAGAATGTTGAAGCTACATACTAACTTGCAATGACCACTATCTTTCATCACATGATACATACCTATTTGGAAAACTATTGAGATGGCTTGTTGGGAAAATACTAAACCAGAGTTGTACATCTAGATATCATGGAAAAAAATTTTAGAAGATTAGAACAATATAAAGTCTAGCTAAATCTAATGAAATGTGTCTCCAGGATAACCTCTAGGAAACTCCTTGGATACATTATCTCATCTAAAGGAATTGAAGTTGATTATGTAAAAGTAAAGGCTATACTTGAAATGCCCCTACCAAAGAATATCAGTTAGTTGTGATCATTACAAGGAAAAAGGAAACTGAACTACCTTTTGGGCCTAGAAAATATGAAAGGATATCCATTCCTATTGCACCTACTTCTAGTGTTGTTGTACTTGAGAAAGGAAAGAAGAAAGAACATATTACTCTAGCATCAGTTGATGTACCCCCTGTTGCATCATTTGTTGGACTTGGAACAAGACAAGTGAAGCAAAAGGAAAACAAGAAGATAAGTTTAAGTGATGTTGTTTAGGAATAAATTGATCTTGGTTTGCAAGAAGAGCAACAACTAAAATGGAACAAAAGGAGCACCTCTTCCAGTAATGAGGAAGTTGAAATTAGAGTTAATATCTCCACAAATAAAGAGATAGAGGAAGAAGACTCTTTTAGAATTCATGTGCATTGAAAGAAGAATGAAGAAGGAACATTTGATCCTAAGAAGGAAATGCCAGCCCCTTCGATAAGTGATCAACCACCTTTAAATCTAGGAGCTTTGGTAAATAATATGATAGATGTTGAAGATTTTATGTCAACTTCCAAACTATATGATGAAGTAAATTGTGAAGGAAAATAAATTGTTATTAATGCTTTCATTCAGTACATTGTTATTTCCAATTTGAGTATGGAGTCAATCTAGAATAAAATAACTAATAATATCTAGAAATTGCTAGTACAAAGAAGGAAAGAGGCTATAAATGATAAAAATATGAAAAATGAGGCCTTAGTTTCTTATAGATACTCTCTATCTCAAGAAGAGGCTGCTAATTTGTTAAGAGACTTTTTTACTTTATTTAGAGTCAAACAAGGAGTTAACATGCATATGAAAAAAGAGACTAGTATGGAAAGAGTAAGAAAGGAAACTTAGGACATAATAAAAAGCTTAAAAAGACATTATCAGACAAGAACCAATTCTTCATGCCATACAACTCAAGCATAGGAGCATGCTACTATTACAGAATCAATAGATCATTTGATCACATAAATTATTAGAGAGATACATGAGGTTGCAAAGACTCCTTCCCCTATGAATGCTGCAAGGGTTACTACAACCAAATAGTCTGAAGAACAACACAAGGATGATAATGATAATGTACCTAAAGAATGTCATGAATCCACTAAAAACAATGGCAAGAAGAGTAAAGATGAAGGTAAAGGGAGCAAGGATAAAATGGATAGTGGTGGAAAGTATGATGAGAACAAGAGGGAGAAGGAAAGCAAGGATAAGTCCTCAAAAAAAGGAAAATAAAAAGAAGAAGAGGAAGAGGAGAAACAAGAAGAAATGAAGGAATAAGAAGTAAATAAAGTCACCTAGCCTAAAATAAATGAAGAAGAGAATCCCAAAGTTTTTGAACCACCAAAGACAAGCAGAGAATCAATCAAAAACACACTCAAAGGGTTACTAACAAGGAAACCAAGGATATAGCCAGTGCTACCACCTTCGCTAGTCAAGTTACCATCACATCTAGTTTATGTAGATTTATCTAAGATTGTACCAAGTGAGAAGATAACGATTTTTGCCACCTTTTTTGACTTGGTTACCTAGGATACCACTAAATCTTATAAGAAAGGGAATGGGATGATAAATTATGCCATTAGAGCTTTACAAGAAAAAATCCCCAGTGTTACTAAAAATGATTCCTTAGAACTAGTTGACAATCTAAAGTGGGGTTGATTTTGTTAAGGAATATACTTCCAGATCATGAAAGAGGTGAAGACAATTCTTCTAGAGAAAATACTACTAACTCTACAAGAAAAATGTGCTACTATACATAACACTGTGTTGCATGCATATTAAATTAATTTAGCATAGTACTTGCATGTTAGTGTGTTTCCAATCATTCATATTCAAAAATTGAGTCAAAATTACATTTCAAAGAGTGTCATGTTTTTTTCATTGTTTTTTATACATTGCAAGTTTCCATTAAAACATCAAAATTTGGAAAAATTAGTCATTAAAAGCACAATTTATAGTCTAAAACAAGAAACCCTAGATCTCAACTTTAAACTAAAATTTGAATTTTGTAACCCCTATGCTAATGTGCATTCACCCTAGGAAGAAACTATCTTTGTACATGTGTTATTTCTAACTTTTGGGCAGTGATTTGTCTCAATTTACTTCATTTTGATCTTTTGTTAAATCTAGGTTTTAGTTTTAGAAATAAAAAAAAATTATCATTTTTTTCATTAAGTATAATTGTTCAAATTAATTGCATTGTTATAAATTCAAAATTATCATTAAAAAATATCATTTTCATTATCTTGCATTCAAAACTTAGAAAATCTTCATATATTAGATCTGAAAGTTTGCATAAAAATTAATCATGGACATGTGTAATAGTAATATATGGAAAACATTAATATCTTTGGTAGATGTTTCAAGTTGTCAGTTTGGTGAAGAACCTAATGCAATTGATATTATTAATGAACCTTCACTTCCTAATGAATGTCCCCATGAAGTGGAAATCTTAGGTCAAGATGAAGATAGTATGCAAAAATTCATACAAACACATCTTTAAGAACAATGCATCATTTTATCTATCCATACAAAGACCACCTACCCATCACTTGATTTGTTCAACCTATTACATCCTAAAATTTTAGTACAAAGCAAGCCTCAACCATCAATCATTAATGAGCTTTATCACAAGGACAATAATGATACTCTTCTATCCTATGTCCATCGAGTTACCAATACACCCATTAAATTAGAAGAGTTATGGTCAATGCTTTAAGATCTTAAGAAAAATAGGATGTGACATAACAAATGATCATGTAATTCAAAAAAATTTAGATAAAATACAATTTGAGGATACCAAGTGGTTAGGATATCAAGATCTCCCCCCCTATTTTGCACATCTCACAAGGGAAAAGGTGTTCTCTTTAATAAGATAATATCAAGAGACCAGTTAATACCTCACAAGGATGATAGGATAACCATAGATCCTCCTCCCCCACCTCTACCTCAACAAATTTCCCAAACAAGTGAGAAATTTAAGCCATATAAACTCAAGAAGTTGCAATTTCCTTGTCCTATGTTTGAGAGTGAAAAAAATTTACACATACTCCTTAATCAAGAACTTATAACATTTCCACCTATCAAGTAAAATCAAAAAGGAAAAAGTACAAACATTTCTCATTGTCAATATCATAAAAATCTTGGACAGAGTATTGATGAGTGTCTTTCCTTGAAGAGAATCATTAGAAAATTTGAACCATTTTCATAGGAATATGATTGTATAATATGTTGGAAATTTATTTTATTGCTCCTTGCCATGTGATAGCCTTAGGATCATAGCATACTCACTATTACATGTTTTTTATTTATTGTATATCATTTCTATATTGCAAGAAGCCCATTCTCATCATCCATCTCATCTCATCCTCGTCCTGTACTTAGTGGGGAAAGGAATTAGATAGCATTATCCTAGTTTGAAAATTTTTGTTGTCCCTTGGGCTAGTTATTCACCTTTCACATATGATGAAAAAGATTGGGATGTAGATGACCTACTATAGGTTGACTCTCATGTTCCATACTAATCTTCTATTTTTGTTCTTTTTTATTGCATGTATCTAATGTTATCTTCTATACTATGTCAATTGGTGTGTCTTTATATGTTTGTGAGCCAACTTTGGATGACCCTTGACACTCCATTGGTGCAAGGATACAAAGGAAGCTAATCCTTTGTGACATTCTTCTATTTTTATCTACATTCTTCTATTTGTCATAATCTTCATCTTTTTCCTTTTGTTTTCCTTTTTGGGATGACATAAGGTGTCAATATATTTAGTTCTCTTCCATGTTAACACAAAAGCTTCCCCTTTTTCTCTCTTTCTATGTGTCATTCACCCTTTGTGCTTGTTTTTACATGAGTTATTTGTGAAATTATGATGGTTTTGAGCTCGATTATATAACTACAACAATGATAAATGTTGAGATGAGATCCAAGGATCCCTTTTGTGTTAACTTAGCATTGCATATGGGGAGAATTGCTCCTTTCATGATGTATCCCTACTCAAAAACATATGTTTACATAGGGATTTCAAAATAAACCTCATGTATTGGCATTTATTATGATTTACTTCAAAGTAAGTTCTCACAGCATGGTGTTTAGTAATTTCTTTAAAGTGGGGGCATAGACATCCCCACTCATTGTTTGCTTCAAAGTGTGGTCTTCTTACATCATGTGATGTGTCTTCTTGGTTGTGTCATTTGGTTTGATTTCCTTCAAGATTGTTACCTTTCTTTCCATATGACATTCCTCTTAGTGGTGATGCTATGGATTTCATTCCATAAGTTGTAAATATTTTATCCTCAAATAGTCCTCTCTTGGAGACATTAAGCATGATGTTCCCTAACATGATACGTTTAAGGAATTAAGAAAATACCCTTTGAATATCCTATTGCATGTATCAATGCCACCAAACATAATGCAACTTTCTTTCCAATGGAGCCTTTATGTTTTTCAATGCCACCAAGCATAACACAACTTGCTTGCTAGTGGAGCCTTGTTCATGAGTCCTTAGCATAGCATAGGTTGCTAGCCTTGTGACCATTTCTATGGCCCCTTATCGAAGTTATTAGGAGGTATAAATTTGGTATGGTTAGTACAATGGGAGCCTATAGAACTAGCATGAATTACCCATTGGTCACCTTTTGGGGCTCACCTAGTGGACAGTGGATTTCACTAGCTCATGTTCACATATTTTTTATTTGCATAGTGCAAAATGGGTTTCCACATGTGACTTTTTTTTAGAAAAATATCTAAGGCTTGATCCATATCAATTGGAGAAACAATAAAGGCTTGATCCAATTAATTCTTTCTCTTCTCATTAATGCTGGCATTGTATGCTTGTGTTTATTTTCTTGTTGTTTCCTATTTAACATAGGCATGTGTCTCTTTGTGCCTTTGTTGGTTTTTTGTGAGATCATATACATTGAGGGCTTTATCATCCTCCTTGACCTTTGTGGTATTATATTTCCAATATGTATACAATTAGACCTCTCTTGATGCTTATTTGACAAATTTAGTGTGATTTTATGTGTAGGGATAATCCTCCCACTAAAGTGGTAGCTAAATGTAGTGTCAAAAAATGTACTCCTTTACATTTTCACACTATGTTTGGGTCCCTTAACTAATTGGATTTAATTAAGCCTCTAATTGGCCCTATTTTAAATATACAAGCCTAATTAATTACAATTTCTGAAAGGGGAATTATAATTTAATTAATTTAATTATTATTTTTAAAACAAAGGTAAACCACTTTTCATCAAAAACAAACAATTTTTCCCTCTTATCTATTTCGTAGATCCTGGGTTGAAGAAGGATTGAAGATCTATCAAAAAAGAAAAGTTACAAAATTTTTCAAAGTTTTCTTCAAAGCCACAAAAGCTCACTTATATAATTTATTTATTATTTTTTTACTATGTGTGATAGGAAGAAAATACTTGTTCGAAAATGAGCAGCAAATAAAAGAGTCCAAATAACAACTATAAACACCCTACACCTCAAGATTATCCGAGTTGGATTAAAAAAAAAAAATGACAAATATAATGGATTCACCTTATCTTGAATCAATCCTTTGGTAGGCCCTTCGATATTTAATGTTTTATGCTACTTTGGTGGAAAGAGATGCAAGGTATGAGATGAGATGAGGATGGAAAATGAGTGAAAGTGGATGCAAGTATGAAAATTTGGCTAAGTATGGCTCAAGAGAAAATTTTGTAAGAGTTTGGCTAGAATAAAATGATCTCCCCCAAAAATGAGAGAAAGAGGGGGTATTTATAGAGAATTTTGGATTCTCTAGGGAAATGGATGGTTAAGATGAAACCAACAAGTCCAAGATGTAGGGCTATGGTGAGTTGAGAACTCACAAGCCCTCACATCTTGACATGTGGCATGTGAAGTGGCTTGAAAAGGATGATGTGTAAATGAATTGGCAAGAGAGTACATGACATGGAGGTACTATATAGTACCTTGGGATTGGACAAGATATCATCATAAAGGAGGTCCATGTCCCCATATAGGTGAGAGGACATGTGAAGAATTAAAAATTCCTCAAATATCCACATGGGAATGAGAGAAAGAATTTAAAATTATTTGGAATGCATTGGGGGATTAAATGTGAATTAAAATTTCACATGGAGAAATGGGTACCTTCTCCAAAAAGAAAAATAATTTAATAAGGTTGACTTAGGACACATGACATGGAGATTAGGTTGTCCTAATTAAGTGATTAAGATCGTGCAAGTATCTGATTAGACTAATGAATTACATATTAGAGGAAAGTGAGATATTAATAAGAATTCACATGTGACTTGATGTGACAAGTCAAAGAACACATGGGGAAGAGAAAATTAAATTTAATAATCCTTGGAAGGATAAAAGGAATTAAAATTTCCTTGAGAGGTTGATTATGCTAGTTAATGAAGGATTAGAAGAGGTTTAGGTGGCTAAGAGAGATTAGAGGCCAACTTGCAAAATTTGGAGGATGTGACACATTTGAATCAAGGATTAGGCATGTGCACATCCCTAATGATGGGATTAGAAGATGGATTAGGATTATGAAAGGGATGTGACATGTGAGGAATTAAATAAATGCCATATTTATTTAATTCATTTGATGAAAAGGAGGATTAAAGAGATAAGGTATTTATTTATTAATTAAATACCTTAGGGATTTGGAAAAATTAAGGATATTAATTAAATAATAGTGATATTACTTAATCAATGCAAATAAGGGGATGCTTAGACAAATTGGGATAAATTTGGATAAATTAAGTATCTAAATTTAGGCATCTACATTTTTCCCCTCTTTGAGATGGTGCTATGAAGTAGCATCATTTCAAAGAATATTAAAAAATAGAACCTAGAAGAAGATGGTTATATTGGGAAAGATGCCCTAGTCATCAAAGGATTGATTAGGAAGGAAGACCATGATGAAAATTAGGGATGAAGGATTCCCCCTCGAGAGGACATGTGGGTTCAACAAAACACTGGTGTGCTCTCGAAATGGATGAGATGATGCAAGGGGAGATGAGGAGGAGGATGCCAAGGGGTATATGAGGAAGATGATGCAAAGTGAGAGGTAAGAAAAGATGAAAATGCTGCAAGAGATTGGGAGGGGAGAGTGATGAAGGATGAATGGATGGGGGGATTTTGATAGATGAGAGGATGGAGATGAATTGCAATCCAAATGCAAGTTGCCATCATTAGAAACACTGTTTTTTTCTATAGCAGGAGTCATGATACACCAAGGTATAAAAGACCAAGGCATATTAGTGTCTAATGCATGAAAAAAACAAAACAAACAAGGAGGCTATCCCAACACCCCAAAGTCGTGATGACCTTGGTCGGAAAAAGTATTGGGATAGCCAAAAGCACACAAGGATTCCCCAGTGTAACAAAAGACCTCAAGGATCTTGGTGGGTACTATGTGGGACAATCGAGAAGACATCAACAAAGAAAAGATCAAGATACACCCATATGTTGACTAGTCAAATAACACCATGATATGATGGATATAGGCGACCATGAGAAGTGATGATAGGGAGCTCAAATAATAAACAAAATCCAAAACTATCATAAGATCACAAGCAATTTCAAAAGTATTTTTCCATAGAATCAAGGGGAGGGATTGGATTGACGAGGTCTGTTAGGAAGGATGCATCTTGTTGAGACTAATGATGGATACTAAATTGAAAGATCAATATGATGTCAGATATTCAAAACCAATTGGATCTGCTGATACAAGTGGATCTTGTTTGTTAAGAAACAACTAGATAAGTGCATAGCTTGATGACACAACATAAGAGACATGACACAAAACTGACAAACCCTAAAGACCTAAGGGCTTGATGTGGCTGATCAAATATTAGCCTTGCCTATGTGAAAGCACAGAGTCCTCATAGTTCGATAAAAGGCTAATGACATACCATAATGGAGACTTTGATAGATGATAAAGAGAGGATGGAGAAAAGGAGAAAATTGGACAATGATGATCCTTGATAGATGATAAAAGAGCAAACAAACAAATCCCAAGGGGTAGATCAAATGATTGACCTTTCCTACATGAGAGCACAGGGGCAACATAGTTTGACAAAAGGCCAATGACAAATGATGGATAAAGGATGATGAGATAACCCTAGATAAGGGGATAAAATGATTGGAATGACATGATGGGATATGATAGACCTATTGGATTGGATAGGATGATGATGATCATGAAGCTCAACGATGGGATAGTTATCCAAATCATCAAAAGATGAATTGGGAGGATGGTATGATGGAGAGATGAGGGATGAAAAAGGAGAGGTGATTGAAAATATGTGCAAATGAAGTAGAAGTGATGATGATAAGATAGATGGCATTGGATTGTGTGGGGAATAGTCTATAGCTAGATACCAATGAGGATATGTTCAGGATCATGATAGGCCAAAAAGTGGCAATAATAGGGGTATTTGTAGGGTATGTGGCTGATGACTTTTTTTTTACCCAAAATTGATGAAATGGAAAAGGATTTTAGAGGAGATTCACAGCTTTCCACCAATATAAATTATGCTTTAATTTCAATTTAATAAATAATTATTATTCATTTTCTATTAGAATTATCACTAAAGTCCTAATCGATAGGCTGATTGAAAAACATCTATAACTTTCAAACTGTATCACTTTTTTCAATCCAAAACATGCATCACATTCTATGTTTCACATACTATAGGATTAAAAAAACAAAAATTAAATTTCATGAAGGTTTACCGTTAAGGTGGTCAAACATATAAGTTTTTATATTTTTTAAAATTTGTAATAAAAAATTCATAATTAATTATTTACTTGGAAAAAAATTACAAAAAAAATATATATCACATCTATACATGAGTCCTCTATTTATATATAAAATATTATAAAAGAATATTATCATTTTATTATGGTTAGGGTGGTTAGATAGACACCTACTTCTTATTTTTTCCTTGAAATTTAAGTACTATTTCATTGAAATTTCATATTTTCACCAAATAGATTTTATTTATTTTTAAATAAACCTACCAGTTAGAAACTAAATTCAATTTTCTATAGATTCTATTCTTACATATTTTTGAAATAATATACATAAATTATTCAAATTTTTACGTCAAGTTGCCTAAGACTGATTTTTTTGAATTTTTTGCCACTTAAGGGCCTGTTTTTTACATGATGATCCTACATATACCCATGACAAGGGATTATAAGATGTGATGAGGAGAAGGAGATGAGGATTGGGATATGAAAAGCATTGGTTGGATTGATGGATAGAAAGATCATAAGGATTTGGATGAGGAAACGGTGACTAGATGGAGAGATGAAAAGGGATGGTATGGTGGAAGGATAGGAAGATAAGGATGGAGAGATGGATATAAGGATTTTTTGGAGGGATAAAAGATAAGGATGGTGAGATGGATATAATGATAAGGAGATGAGGATATAGAAATGGAAGGGATTTCTCTAATGGAATGAATGATGTCTCCAAGGACTATATCACAAAGAAAGATAGATTCCCTGACTCTAGATATGTCATAGGTGAGTAGGAATGAAGGATGCAATAGAGGAGGATAGGAAGATAAAGGAGTGAGATGGATGAAGATAGGATGCATGGATAAGGAAGGAGATTGAAGGTAGCATGATAGGCAGATAAAGAAGGTAGACGAGTGTGAATGAGGATTAGGATAATGTGTGGATGAGGGAAATTTATGCTAAGAGGTGTCCAAAGCATGTTTATATGTTTTCCCCTATCATTATCAAGATCACAAGGAGGATGGGAGAATGGAAGGATTGGGATAAATGATATATGCCCAATAGGATGTGTAAGATAGGTAGGCTGGAGGGGATGAATGAAAATGACATATAGCAAGAAGATGGGTGCATGGTTGGAAGCATAGTAGGAAGCACAGTGGATGGAGGCAATGTAGATGGGGATTTACACATGAGGGTTGTTTTCGAGGTTTTCATCATGGTACTTATCCAAGGTGCTTGTTTTCCAAGTTTTCACCATTGGATAGATTATTTCTCTTTACTATTTTATTTTATTGATTTTTTTACTTTTTTTTGATTTTTTTACTTTTTTTTTATTTTTTAACTTATTGGATTTTTTGACTTTTTTGGATAGCATGAAAAAGGAGATAGATAAGGATAGGGAGGAAAATAAATGGATTTAGAAGACATGAAATAAGGATATGGATGAAGGACTCAAGCATCAAGTTCCATAAGAGGTATTAATTTCCCATGTTCGAATCGACTATTGGATATTGGTACAACATTATTAGGAGAAATAGATTATGCAAGAGGATGAATTAAAGGGATTTGAAAGGGGAGATACATGGGATAATGGGTAGGATGTTGGAAAGTGTATGGATGGAATGATGGGGTGGATATGTGATGGGGTGGTGAGTTTAGGACCAACATTGGTACATATGGTGATGGATGTGAAAAGATAAGATGATTAATGGGTGGAGAATGTGGGGATAATGGGGGAGATGGGATGATGAATTTTGGAACATAAGGACCCAAAACAGACTTAGGATATGAAAGGGGTATATGATTACTATTCAAATTAGCAACTTTGGACGTTCTTGTAGATTTTTCATTTGATGGTGTTGCATCTTTTTTCTTTGGGATCCACATGCTTTTGATCTTTACTTTTGTAGGCCTTTGTGGCCTATGGATTTGATTTGGGTTTATATTTTTCTTCTCTTCACCATGTCCTTTAGAGTATAGATGGGGAGCTTTAGATTCATGTGGATGTTTGGATTTATGTATTTTTACTTTAGCATCCAAATTGATTTTAGTAGCAATGGGATGCATGTGAGGAGATGGATGATTCAGAGTGATGGAGGTAGGATTATGATGATTATGTGTAAATGGAGAATGTGTAGGTATGTGCCTTTGTTGATCTTGATTAGGGGATATGTGAGAGGGATGTTTGTGATGGATGACATAGATAGGTGTTGGATGGATGAAATGATGAGATGGAGGAGGTGATTTTTGGATATACAAACCTAAAGCAGACGAAGTGCGTGCAGGGACATAAGAACCCAAAATGGATGGAGTAGATGAAGGATGGGAGATGGTGGATTGAGGGATGTAAGGACCCAAAATGGATGGAGAAGATGAAGGAGGAATATGGACAGTTGTTTTGAGGTGATACAATAGAGGAGAAGGGATGGCAACATACGATCTGGTGGAGTGATGGGAAGAGGCAATATTTATTTTGGAAAAGGCTCGTTGAGGGCATCTAGAGGTTGTATCAACATATTTAAATTGTGAGTCTTGGGAAATAGTCCCAAGACCTTGCATGCAAATTTGTTCTTTGACTTGGATGGGCTTTAAAATACCTTGCTCATGAAGGCCTAGACCTTTTCCTTGATAGTTCATTTTCTTGAGAATGTGATCCATGATAGGATTTGTGTTATTCTAGAAACATGATACTCATCCATTATTAGGTGAAGGATGATGGGTTGTATATATGTTGTGTTTTTCTTTTGCAGGGAGGCCACCATGGAAGAATGTGAGAGTACCAAGGGGGTATGCAAGCAGTGTGGGGATAACAATTTTAGGTGATGATGGGAGATCAGGAGGGGAAGATGATGGGATAGTAGCATTTGGATGGGTGGTATCAAGAGATGGATTAGGGGATATTATAGGATTTGCATTTGTGGTAGTAGGCTCATGCAAGGGAGATGGAGATGGAGATGGAGCAATGGAATATTGAATGATAAGGGGAAAATGGAATGGAATGGATGGGGGATTGTGATCTTGAGGTGGACTATATGAGGTGGTAGGATCATGATCTAGAGAAGGGGATATGTTGACATGCTTTAGATCAGGCTCTTGGCATGACTTATCATGTGTGGGAGGCATGATAATGGAGTCTTGGTGGGACTCTTCAAGTGGGAAAGATGGAGGGATGGAAGATTCAAAACACTCATGGGAATGGATTTTAGTGGATTGGATTTGGGCGTTGTCGATGGGTTTGACAATTCTCAGAGTAGGAGGTGGGTGTTCAATGGATTCAGTAGTGGATTTTTAGTAGATGTGGTGGTTTCAATAGTTTGGGTGCTGTTAGGGGTGGTATCATCAATGATAGGTGTTTGGTGGAGAATATTCTTGTCACTAATGACCGTGGATGATGGGTTGGGATGGCATGATTCCACAACTTCAAGGTGTGGAGTGGGAGATGTCTTCTTTGTCATGAGTCCTTGGAGAACTTCTAAAATGTGAGACTTGCATATGGTTGGCTTGGTTGGGGTGGTATAAATGGTTGAGGGATTATGGATTGGTGGACTAGGGTTAGATGGAGGAATGGGATGGTTGTAGGATTGAGAGTAGATGGAAGACTAGGATTGGATAGAGGGTTAAGGTAGGGGTTTTGGAATGGAGAATTAGGACATGAGGATGCAGGTGATGGATTGTAGTAAGGGTATTGGGATGGTGGATTGAGATAGGGGGATATGGATGTCAGATTAGGATAAGAAGATGTGGATGTTAAACTAGGATAGGTTGGTGTAGATGTTGGGTTAGGATAGGAAGATGTGGATGTAGGATTAGGATAGGAAGGTGTGAATGTAGGATTAGGGTGAGTAGATTGGTATGGAAGATTAGGGTAGTGGGTATATGTGGATCAAGGATTGAGATAGGAGGATGTGGATGGGGGATTAGGATAGTGGTATTGTGATGGACGACTAGTATAGGAGGGTGCGGGTGTTAGATAAGATGATGATGTAGATGAAGGATATGATGGATATCCCTTGTCAAAGGTAGCATAAGGAGCATGATTGGACATGGATGAAGACATAATAGGATAACCTGAAGGGGTGATTGGATTTTGGAAAGTGGGTGGAGAAAGCTTACTAGGAATGATGGTGTCAAGGGGATCTATGTCATATTCTTCTTGATTGACAAGACTTTCATTATCATTATCAACATAATTAGGGTTTCCCCTAACTACTATTCATGGAGGATAAGGATTCATGATGATGAAAGGACAAAGAGGATGGTTTAAAGACTTTCGATGAGAATAGATTGAAGCTCAAATTGAGAGTTAGGTTAAGCTCAAATCAAGATTTGATTAAAGATCATATTAGGATGATTGGATGATGTGATGGGATTGATTCTGATGATCGACATTGAATCTACTTCGAGATGGAAGTAGATTGATTGGGTAGAAGGTGATTGGATTGGATAAGATTGATCGATGATTGATAAGATTGACTGAAGGATCAAATAGCATGATGAAAGGGATTGTAAACCCCAATAAGAGATTACCCTAGGTGACGTAGGATAATAATTGATTGGATTAAAGGATGAATGAATGATTGCGGCACCGAATACTCTTTGAGATTGAAAATGGATTGATTGGGCTGATGATGATGATTGACTTAGAATGGATGACAATCCTAAGTGGATGATGATTATGATGATCAGATCAGACCCTTAGGTTAATTTGGATAATAACCTGAAACAAAGTTTAGAGGATTTGGATGGGGAAAATGATGATTTGATTGGAGGAACAAATGATATAAAAGTATGAACAAATACTCAAAATGAGTAAAAACTTGATTGGAATGGATGAACAATTGCTTAGAATGAGTAAAAAACCACTCACGATAGATGAATGATTATCAAAATGAGAAGATGAAGATTTGGAATAGATGAAAGATTACTTGGAATGATTGATCAAGATTGTTGAATGAGCATTCAAAATGATTGAAGGAGGTGTGAAATGGATGAATGTTTACTCAGAACAAGTAAATGAATGATCATAACAACAAAACAAGAGTTTAAAATGATGAAAGGAGGTTTGAAATGGATGAAAATTTACTCAAAATGAGTAAAAAAATGATTGGGATGACTAAAAAAAAGTTTGAGATGATATATGAAGGTTCAAAATAGATGAACGTTTACATGGAATGAGTAAATGAATTATCAGAATGACTGAATGAATGTTCAGAATGGATGAAAGGTTGAAACGAGTAAATGATTGATCAGAATAAATGTACGAGTGCTCAGATTAGGAGATTGACTTGTGGAATGGATGAAACTTTGAATAGGAAAAAGTTGAAGAAGATGAAGAGAGGGATGTTCAGATTTGTTTTGATATCCAAAGACCTTGACTGTAGATGGACTAAAGCTCATATTAGGATTTTGGTTAAACTTAGATTGGGATTGTATTAAATCTTAGATTACGATTGGGTTGAAGCCTAGAATGATTGGAGGATGTCATCGAATTGATTCTACACCAAGTTCAGAGGTTTAAAGGATGTAAGGTGTTGACAATAATTTTTTTCCAAATTCGGCAATTTTTGAAAATTGTCAAATATTGCCATTTTAGGAAACTTCACAGACATACTTTTGAGAGTCTATTTTTTTCCCATAAAAAACCCAAAAATAAGATAAGATGAATTTCCCACTAATATCCTAGATCTAAGACATGCATTTCAAGCTATTACCGAAAATGATTTTTCAAAAATTGAAAAAAAAAAAACTAAATTGAAACAGACATACTTTTGAGAGTCTATTTTTTTCCCATAAAAAACCCAAAAATAAGATAAGATGAATTTCCCACTAATATCCTAGATCTAAGACATGCATTTCAAGCTATTACCGAAAATGATTTTTCAAAAATTGAAAAAAAAAAACTAAATTGAAATTTTGAGGGTCAAGATGAAAGTTTGAGGCCTCAAAAATGTGGCAAAACAGGGTCCAATCAACCTAAGGTACATTGGGAACCCACATACCACCTCATAATGCAACCACCCATAAAATTTTAGCTCAAATGGACACCCGAGTCAAAAGTTATGGCCTCTAGAAGTTTCGGCATAATAATCAAAACTCTCAAAACAAACTCTAGGTGATTGGGATGGATGATCTAATGATGTTCTAAGTAGCACTTATGTGATTTTGGTGATGAAATGATGACTTTCAAAAAAGTGTGGATGGTGGTAAAATGAGTGTTTGAAACTACTGAACGGATGGTGGAAAATGTCATTTGAAGGGTAGGTCTACCCCTGGATAAGGTCAGGTCCACCTATCCAAGGGGGAAGGTCCACCTATAGGGTAGGTATACCTATGTAGGGGAGAAGGTCCACCTGTAGGGAAGGTCTACCTATACAAGGGCAAGTCCTCCTATGTAGGGGTAGATCTGCCTATGCAGAGGGCAGGTCCGCCTATGCATGGGGGTAGGTCTGCGGCTGTGCAATGGGGTAGGTCCACCTGTAGGGCAGGTTCACCTATACAGGGGTAGGTCCACTTGTACAGGGGTAGGTCCACTTGTGTAGGGGGGTTGGTCCACCAGTGCAGGGGGCAAGTTCGCCTGTCCAGGGGGCAAGTCCACCTGCTGGGAGGCCAAGTCCACCCCTAGGTGAAAATGGTCAAAAAATAGTTGTTCAAGTTCACAAAATGAGGAGATGGATGCTCAGAATGGATGGATGAGTGCTTGAAATGGATGAATGACTCTTAAAACAAGGGGAGGAAGATTCAAAATGGATGAACGAGTACTTAGAACAATCAAACAAGTGCTTGGATGGATGAAAGACTCTCATAATGAGGAGATAGAGGTTCAGAATGGATGAATGAGTAATCATAATGAGTAAATAGTCACTCAAAATAGGTGAATGACTCTTGAAAAAATGAGAGGGGCATTTAAAATGGATGGATGTTTACTCAGAATGAGTAAACAATGACCCAAAATGGAAAAATGACTCTCAAAATGAGGAGATAGAGGTTCAGAACAGATGAAATATTACTCAGAATGAGTAAATAGATGATCAAGAGGGATGAATGACAACTCGAAAGGAGTAAACAACCTCTAAGAACAAATGAATGGTTCTTGAAATGAGAAGAAGGTTAAAAATGAATGAAATATTACTCAGAATGAGTTAACGGTTGATCAAAATAGGTGAACAAGAGTTTGAATGATAGAACGAGGTTCGAAATGGTTGAACGTTTACTTGGAATGAGTAAATGAAAGATCAGAATGATAGAACGAGAGTTTGAAATGATGGAAGGAGGTTCAAAATGGATAAACATTTACTCTGAATGAGTAAATGAATGATTGGAATGACTGAACAAGAGTTTGGAATGATGAAACATGATGTGAAATTTATGAATGTTCACTTGGAACAAGTAAATAAATGATCAAAATGATAGAACAAGATTCAAGACGATAAATGAAGGTTCAAAATAGATGAATTTTTACTCAAAATGGGGAAACGAGTGTCTAAAATGATGAAACAGATGATAAAATTGACTGGTGAAGGGTCAGGTCTACACCTAGGATTGGTCAGGTCAGCCCCTAGAGGTCAAGTTCACCTGTCGGGAGGGTAGGTCTACCTATGGAGCAAAAGTTGGTCAATTTTTTCTAAAACAAGCTCCAAAAGACTAGTTTATAGGTCAAGTCCACCCCTAGATGGGTCACGTCTACCCTTAGAGGGCAGGTCTACCTTGTCGGGAGGGCAGGTCTGCCTATGGAGAAAAAGTTGGTCAAAATTGGCTAAAACAAGCTCCAAATTACTAGTTTATAGGTCAGGTCCACCCCTAGATGGGTCAGGTCTGCCCTTGGAGGGCAGGTCCACCTGTCGGGAGGGAAAGTTTGTTTGCTAGGAGGTTTAAACAAAACTTTTGAAAATATAAGGCAAAGGACCCAAAACATAAAATCAGTGGTTTTGTACAAAGAAGAAAATTTAGACAATAAAATCCTAAGACTAGTAGAAAGGGTATCGCCAACAAATTCTTCTATTCTAGGATGAACATGGTTGCTAAGGAGTCCTCGATATACACTCAATATGTGAGGCCCAAACTGTGAACACCAACCCATTACAACCATGATTCAGGAGCCTTAGCGAGATACTAGAGGCTCAGACCAAGTCTTCACATCATCTCGATGCTTCACTAATTACAATGTGGTTTGATTGAGGTATAGCTTTTTCTCTCCCTCCTTTATATAGCTCACTGGTACCCATAGTTGGAATCATTCCTTGGGGTGATGAAATCCCCAAGCAAGCCCCGCTAAGAAAAAGAAAAAGTGGGTGACTCAAAAGGACTTGGTAAGCTACAATTTCTCATCACCCAGGATCACCAAATGTTGCAAGGGGATTGGATACATCAAATAGCTTACCCACAACAACCACAAACAAAGTTAATTGGCAGCCCTAGTTAAACTATGTGCCTAAGTTATGCAAGACGACAAGTAGAAATTGATAAATAATAAACCTTGCAAGGAAAATTGTTAGTGAGTCTTATCCTTTTTCCTCACCAAATGTTAATTACATACTTGTACAGACACAAACAAGATATGTTAGGGGATTAGAAACACTTAAAATAGCTAAAAAAAGTGTTAAATACTAAAATTTTACCTTCTCGAAAAAGTTGTCTAGGCAGGTTTTCCTATCTGGAGGGAAAGTCCATCTATCTAGAGGGTAGGTCCGCTTGTCTAGAGAGTAGGTCCACCTATTTTTAGGTCAAGTCTACCTATCTAGAGGGCAAGTCTTCATGTCTGTAGGTCAGGTCCACCTATCTGTAGGTTAGGTCCACCCCTCTATGAAAAGTTTTCAAAAAACACTTTCTAGAGTTTGTGGAGGGTAGGTCCACCCCTAGGCAAGGTCAAGTCTGCCCCTCGAGGTTGGGTCCACCCCTCTATAGGTCGGGTCTACCCCTCTATAGGTCGAGTCTACATATTTGCAACCTACACCTGCAAAAAGTGAAAAAATAGCAAATGTAAAAGATAGAGAACCATTTGTGGGTGCTACCGAGTGTGCTAGAAATGTGATAGGAGAAAATACTTTTTAGAAAATTAATAGCAAACAAAAGAGTGCTAATAACAACTATAAACACTGTACACCTCAATATTAGCCTAGTTGGATTCAAAACAAAATAAAAAAAAGAAATAGAGTGGATTCACATTGTCTTGAATCAATCTTTGATGTTTTATGCTCCTTTGGTGGCAAGAGATGCAAGCTATGAGATGAGATGAGGATGGAGAATGAGTGAAATTGGATGCAAGTATGAAAGTTTTGCTAAGTATGGCTCAAGAGAAAATTTTGCAAGAGTTCGGCTAGCATAAAATGATCTCCCTCCAAAATGAGAGAAAGAGGGGGTATTTATAGAGAATTTTGGTTTCTCTAGGGAAATGGATGGTTAAGATTAAACCAACAAGGCCAAAATGTAGGGCTATGGTGAGTTGAGAACTCATAGGCCCTCACATCTTAGTATGTGGCATGTGAAGTGGCTTGAAAAGAATGATGTGTAAATGAGTTAGAAGGAGAGTACATGACATAGAGGTACTACATAGTACCTTGGGATTGGTCAAGATCTCATCATAAAGGAGGTCCTTGTCCCCATGTGGGTGAGAGGACATGTGAGGAATTAAAAATTCCTCAAATATCTACATGGGAATGAGAAAGAATTTAAAATTGTTTGGAATGCATTGGGGCATTAAATGTGAATTAAAAATTCACATGGGGAAAGGAGTGTCTTCTCCAAAAAGAAAAATAATTTAATTAAGTTGACTTAGGACACATGACATGGAGATTATGTTGTCCTAATTAAGTGATTAAGGTTGTACAAGTACCTAATTATACTAATTAATGACATATTAGTGGCAAGTGAGAGATTAAGAAGAGTTCACATGTGACTTGATGTGACAAGTCAAAGATCACATGGGGAAGAGAAAAATGAATTTAATATTCCTTGCAAGGATAAAATGAATTAAAAATTATTTGAGAGGTTGGTTAGGCTAGTTAATGAAGGATTAGAGGAGGGTTAGGTGGCTAAGAGAGATTAGAGGCCAACTTGCAAAAGTTGGAGGATGTGACACATCCTAGTCAAGGATTAGGCATGTGCACATCCCTAATGATGGGATTAGTAGATAGATTAGGATTAAGAAATGGATGTGACATGTGAGGAATTAAATAAATTCCATATTTATTTAATTCATTTGATGAAAAGGAGGATTAAAGAGATAAGGTATTTATTTATTAATTAAATACCTTAGGGTTTTGGAAAAGTTAAGGATATTAATTAAATAATAGTGATATTACTTAATTAATGTAAACAACGAGATGCTTAGATGAAAGGGGATAAATTTGGATAAATTAAGTGTCCAAATTTAGTTATCTACACTATGAAACCCAAAGGAATTTGAAGTGTAGACATAGGACTAGAATATTGTGAAAGAATATTTTCAACCCCTGTAGAAATACCCATTGGCCCTTATGTCAATGTGTTTTAGAGGACACTCAACAAAAACATTTTTGTTATAGGTGCAAAAATATTTAACCTACTCAAATTTCATAGAGATTCATAGGATTCATTAGATTAAATTTTAATCCAACTATTTTAGGTGTTACTTTACATTTTGGAGTTTATTTTCAATTTACAGTCTTTCTCCCAAATTTGTTATTTTAGTAGAGTTATCCCATCCTAGGTCATAAGGAAAACACTAGGATTGTTGGTGTAATTAAATGTGTTGTACCTTGTCCTAGGTCTTAATTACACCTTAGTTAAGTTTACTTAGGGACCACATAGGAGGTTGTTGGATAATTTCCGCTTTTGGTGGACTTGACATGTCATTACCTCATCACTTCCACCTTTTGTGGATACATCATGTGATTATCTCTCCACCTTAGGTGGAGTGATAGGTTTTCCTAGTTGTCTCATGTCATAAGATTATGAAATTTGTCATAATCTTATGCCCTTCTATGTTCTCACCTTGGCTATATAACCAAGGGGTCTCTCTCATTGTAAACAATCAATCATCTCATATCATTGACATTGAATACAATTTATTCTTGTCATATTCTCTCTCTCTTTTCTTGTGCTTTCCATTTGGTCCATAGATCATGGCAGACATAGCCAATTATAACATGGTATACGAGTGGGTTAAGTGCCATTGCAGAGTCTTTTTCTGAAGAGAGATTCCAGAATTAAGGAGGTTCCATTTTGGCTCTTTATTGTAGGTTCATATCAGAGCTTACTGGTGTAAATCTAAGCTCACCATTGCATTCGAAAGGTTTGAGAAAGTTGATTTTTCCTTTTGTTTCATCCAAATCAGAAATACGAGGCCAAATCTATGAGGGTTTGAAGCTAAAGTGTGGATGCCAAATCTAGAAGGTAGCTACAATTTTGGAGCATTTTAGGTCAAATCTGACCCTGCCGTCACATCCAGAAGGCCCAAAAACCCTAAGATCGACTGTCAATTCATCCATTTTGGAGCAAGTCATCTGGTGAGGCAATTTTTTTTGCTCAAAGAGCCGTACGACCCCCCAGGTCATCATTATTGCATCAGTGGTATTATTTAAAAAATATATATAAATTTATTATATATTTCTTTTGAATTTTTTTCTAAAAAATCAAAATAAATTGATAAAGTTTTTTTATAAAATATTCAAAAGTTTTTTATTTTGTAATAAATAAAAATAAAAATAAATAAAAAATTTTATACAGTTTGTAGACTGTACAATCCACAGAGATACCTTATACACCCTCTGCATGTGGCACCTCCTAATTCCATAGTTCACGCCCTCTATAGCAATTAGTGGGCCCCTATGCTGCAACTGGCCGAGTTTCATCCACCATCAGTGATCTCAAAAAAATATAGAAAAAATCACAAATTAGAGGAGGTGACCAAAAAAAAATTACAGGAAGAATATTCGGCACAGAAATTCCCTTAGAATATTCTATTTGCAGATTCCAAACCTGTGACGATCGTCAAATTTGAAGCCCGTAACTAGTAGAGTATTTGGCCTAGGGAAAATATTCCTTTTTGGCATGTAGAAGGCCATCAAATTTAATCATGTCAATTGATGACATCATCCTACATCAGCAATGACATCAGTGGTTGTTTGAAATTTTCTACCCCCTTCTCCATTTGCATTTTCATTTTCATAGGCGAACTTTGAAGGCTAATATCTCAATCATTTTGGCTCTTTTTTCCTAGCAATTTTTTTTATTTGTGCTAATTTTCCATGGTCTATGCACTAGTGCAATGATTTTTTGGTTTTTGCACTTGGTGTTTTCAAAAATTGCAGATTTTCACAGGTGTTGTTGCTTTGTCCTCATTTTGGGAACTTTGGGAGCTCATATCTTGCTCCTACGGTAACATTTTTGAGTGCAATTTTTTTTAAAAGTGCTTGTTTTCTTGTGTACTTTTTAGTGGTAGGATCAGATTGATCTCATTTTTTACCAAAAATTTTATTTGATTATGTGGCCTATTTTGGCATTTACATGTACCAAGATCAAAGACCACTTTGTTGTTTTTGGAAAGTGGCAATTGTAAATGCACTAAATATGAAGTTCTAAATTAGATATTGCTTGGGAGAGTTTCTTGATTGAGTGATTTGGGGGGGTAATCTTGCAGTGATTGTTTGCATTCTTTTGCTTGGTTTATGTTCTTGCAATGGGGAGATCTCAAATTGAACCCCTAAATCCACATAATTATGCTACATGGACAAAATTAGTATCAAACTATCTCATGATGAAAGGTATAATAGGTCATCCAAAGGACACAATTCAAAAACATACTAATGCGAAAGAATTGGAAAAGTGGGAGATTGATCATGAGAAAACACTTGGATGCATATGTTCATTAGTCTCATTTGATTTGCAATTTCATAATAAATCATGTAATACACCTAAAGAAGCATGGGAGACTTTTGAGAAATTGTATGGTAAAACAGATAAAATTAGAGGCTATCAGATTGATAATGATTTGATCAATCTTGATCCTAAAAGTTTTGACCACATCCAAGACTACATCTCCAAAATCAAGCAACTAAGAAAACAATTGAAAGAGAGGATTTATAGTTGATTTTGAATGTGTCATCCAAGCTTGGTCCTGAGTATTCAATGTTTTTTTATGGCTTTCATACCCATCGACTTTCTATGGGAGCATCATATGTTGATCCTAAGTTTGATGACTTTGCAAATCTCCTAATCCAAGAGGAAACTAAGTTAATGAACATGGGTCTAATCAAGTCTTCCAAGCCACAAGAATTGGTGGGAAATGAGTCTAAGGTATAGAAAGAAACAGATAATCTTGATAAGAAGAAAAAGAAGAAAAAGAACAAGCCACATAAAGAATTAGAATCCTCATCCTCAAAAGGAGAAACCTCTAAGGAGAGACCTTTTGTGCATATTGCAAGAAGGATGCACATGAAGAACATTATTGTTATAACAAGGACATTGATGAGTTGAAACATCTTCTCAAAAAGAATCACATTGATTTTCCTTCTAGAATGTCAGAATCTTCTTCTCCTTCTACTTCAAAACAGTCTAAAAAGGACAAAGGTCAAGCATCAAGATATAAAGGACAAGCTCTTTGTGCTCATTCAGGTCTAGGATCAGGAAGATGGCTTATAGATTTAGGAGCATCACATTATATGGCATCTTCACAAACTATCTTCTCTTCATTTCAGCATTCTTCGATGTCTCCTATCTTGATGGGAAACAATACATAAATGAGTGTAATAGGGAAGGGATCTATTAGCATTGGGGAGAACACTTTTTAGGATGTCTTGTGTGTTCCTCATTGGACGAACAAGTTGCTTTCCATTTATCAGATTACACATGGTGGAGATGGGAGAACTATGGAGTTCACTCCTGATTTGGTTATCATTTGGGACTTGGAGACTAGAGAGATCATTGCTACTGGGGTGGTTGATCATTCATCTTGATTATACACCTTTGCACAATTTGCTTCTAATGATGGCCTTGTTCATTCAACTATTGATCACATAAACCATGATTCAGAGGAGACATTTGGATTTTTGAACTTGGGCATACTCACATCAGATCTAGTACTTGAGCCATGCATTTCATCTCCTCCATCAATTATTGTACTTGATGATGCTTTTGTTGCTACAGTTTTGGCTCCTAGTGATTTAGTGCAGCAGGATATACATAGTCTTCCAGATATGGCTACTTTGGATGGCTTCCTAACAAGCATTTCAGACTTGTTTGTGGAGTCTCATCTTGCAGATTTAGAGGACACCATTGATAGCATTCATCTTCTCTTTGATGAAGATGCACCTTCTTCAGTTGTTGTGAGGGAATACCTTGACCCTCTTATTCATTCTCTACATGATCATTCTTTGCAGATTGGTGTGAGTGTGGATTCTTTTGGACAACATCTGGAGGATGATTCTTTGTGTTTAGAGGGGATATCTTTGTCTTTGGATCATATTCTACATTCTTCTCTACTAAATTTTGGATTATCCTCTTTAATAGTGTGGCCTAGAATGCTTGTTTGGAGTGTGTCATCTTTTGGAATTAACATGGAGACACTCGAGAATGATTCAAAGACATCATCCATCATCCATCTTCATGACATCCTGCATAAATCCTTGGTTTTGTTTCTTCCTAAGGGGAGGAATGTCTTTCAGTGAGATTGGATCATCTTTAGCATTCAATGTAGAGCTTCTACCATCATTGCAAGAGACTCAACATTGAGGTGGGGCTACCTTGCTTCTCTTCTACTTCTCTCTTATAGGGGGGTCTTTTTCCTCACATGGGGTTTTGTACCTTCTTATTCTTCATTGAGAGCATTTATATATTGTATTTCATCTGTCTTTTGAGGGGGAGTTTTCCCATGAGGTTTTCTCCCTTTCCTCGCTTGTGAGAGATTGCATTGATTTTATTGTGTGTGTACATGGGTACCTAACATGGCCTAGTAGTCGGGACCCATCTTTGCATCTTTGTGTCATTTGCATAACAATTTTCTACTCCCTAAGTTGCACTTAAGGGGGGCTGTTGGTGTAATTAAATGTGTTGTACCTTGTCCTAGGTCATAATTACACCTTAGTTAAGTTTACTTAGGGACCACATAGGAGGTTGTTGGAGAATTGCCACTTTTGGTGGACTTGACATGTCATTACCTCATCACTTCCACCTTTTGTGGACACATCACATGATTATCTCTCCACCTTAGGTGGTGATAGGTTTTCCTAGTTGTCTCATTTCAAAAGATTACGACACTTGTCATAATCTTATGCCCTTCTATGTTCTCACCTTAGCTAGATAACCAATGGGTCTCTCTCATTGTAAACAATCAATCATCTCATATCATTGAAATTGAATACAGATTATTCTTGCAATATTCCATAGATCTTGGTAGCCATAGCCAATTCTAACAAGGATCTCCCTTGAGGTTGACTCACCTAAGTGTTGAAAGTCAATCTTGCACTAAGGGGTCTCTTTTTCCTAATGAACTAAGGAAGATAGGTTCATTACACCCAATTTCACACTTTCTAGTTTTAGTAAATTATTATTGAACCCTCATTTTAATAAAATGAACCCATTTTCTATCTTAAAACATCTTTGGTGGCTTGATATTTTAATTAACTATATAAACTCATACCTACACCAAAAATATCAAGAAGGTTATCAAAATGGGGTGTCATCAATAACCAAGTTGTAGGAATTACTTGTTTTAGTTTTGATCGTGAGACTATGTGTAGTATCAAAAACTGATTGTCTCACACACCTTTCACTATACATTAGAAGATCCATGGATACCCTCATGTATCTCCATTCTTAGAGAATCCTATTGAATATTATCTAATTATTATTTCAGATGTAGATTGCCTACACTTTTATGATGATACTTTAGAGATCCTTGAGTCATAGGTCTTGCATGTTTTCATGGTTTAGAGACTTGTCATTATGTTCCCATTATTCAAATCAGGATCCAATATTTATCTTTTGCTTTCCCAAATCATCTTGGAATTGCATCCTTGGAACCTATTTCTTTATTAGATTAAAGCATCCATCTTCTTCCAAGTATAGCTACTTGGGATTCATATCTTGCAAACATATCATCCTTGTTTTTGGAGTCTCATATTACAAATTTGGAGAATTACTTTGAAGATATTCATCTATTTATTTATAGCCACATGATCATAATTGGCCCATTATCTTCATTTTTTTTGGAGCTTGTTATACATAAGTGTTCACATATTTCTAGATTGGCATCATCTCATTGGAACATGTGGACACTTGAGCAATTTTTATAGGCACACATCATTTGGATTTGGATTCTTCATTCTTCATTTTTTTGGGAATAGATTCTTGAATAATTAGTGTATCTTTTTTTCCTGAGGGGGGTAAATTTGGTTTGAAAGTAGTGGATCATGTTCTTTCTCTAGGTATTCATCATTGGAATAGGAACTCTTTCATCATGGGGGATTCATATCCTCATTTTCTCTCTCTTACTTAGGGGATATCTATTGTACTTATGTGATAGAAGTGATTCTTGTGGGTGAGATTGACTCATCCTATCCTAAATTTAATAGTGCATCTATTTCTTTTTGTCTCTCTTTTGGAGAGGATTTTTGCCATGTGGTTTTCTCCTTTTCTTTGGTTATGAGAGAACTCATTATCTTCTTCATGGTCACCTCATTAAACCTTATATCCAAAACCAATTGATGCATACATCTTTAAATTATTCATTATGTTTTTATTTGTTTCCTATGTTGATATTAAGGAGGAGCATTTCAGTAATTATGAGAATCACCTAATAATTAATTATTCATCAATTAATTATTAGGTTTTTTTTAATTTATTACACTGAAGCTAAACTTAGGACTATTTATTTATTATTATATTGGGATATCTATACATTCACTTGTACCATTGCATGAGACTATGCCACTTCCCACAATGTAATCAAACCCTCATCTAAGGTTTTTCTTCCATTTTTATAAGGATTCTCATTTGTTATAATAAATTATTTAAATTAATTCAATGCACATATAGTTGATTTTCTGGATCATCATTATCTCTTGGTTACAAAGAAAATTAGTTTCTTTATTCTCTCTTTTGTGATAGGTAGTTTGGTTGTGGGATATTTTGGAGAGTTGTGGGGTTCAATCATAAACTCCAACAAGGATGACTACACGATGGGTTCACAACACTTCCCAAGACTACTCGAAGACACTAATTTCATTTTAAACCCAAAGGAAATATCCTTGCATTCATTTTAAGCTCAAATGAAATGTTCCTATATTTTTTTACCATTACATTGCATAATCATAAGTATCCATAATGTGATTAGGCTTTGCTCGAACACTAAGTTAATTAAATAGGAATAATTTTACTATCCATTATCTAATTTATTACAATGCATTTGAACCAAAGGTACCAAATAAATTAATATTACAATTACATCACATAAGACTTAAGTGTCGTTTACATATACAATTTCATCAAATATACCAAAAGGAAGAAAACATGAAATAAATCATGAGATACCTTTTCCAAATTATTTTTTCATCAATTCCAAAAATTACCCTCTAATTACAAATGGTGGTTTCCATGCCATCCAACCTTCTCAAATCAAAATATCCACTCCCACCAAGCTAGGAGATAGTCACATGGGCTACAAGAACATACTCACACAAAACACATCATATAAACGCATGTCATAAACACATAATACACTCAACATACACATCATATAAACACTCATCCAATATCACAAGATGGATCAAACATAAGTAGGATAAAATAAAATTCCTCATTCGACACAAACACCAATGAAATTTCATGAAACCATCATTAGAAAAAGTCACCAATGTCACATCACATATAATCATTGGGTAAACTCAAAAATGTCATGCATAATAAATCCTCAAAACTCACCAATGCCATATCACATAATCATCTTTAGGTAACTTGCCACTAGGAATGAACAAGGATCATCATTGGAAAATGCCACTATAATAAAATACCAGAGATCTAATGTTAGACTATCATCACAATTCTCACTGGTATGAAACATGTGGAACCTATTAATAGACTCTGATATGGATGAGGATACTTTATTTTACATGACCCAAGCTCCTTGACCTCGCATTTTTTCCAAAACATCCTTAGGATCTACAAGAATTGAAGAAATGAGAGGGGCAACTGCTATCTTTTTTAATTAATGTAGAGGAGGGGGACCAACTACTCAAAACTCTAGGTGACAAGAGTGTCTAGAAAAATAGGTTGGCTAGAAAAATATGTTGGCTTGATCTACCTCAAGCTAATATAATGTTTCAGAAGAGTTTGAAGTTTAAAAGCTAAAATGGAAAAGAAACCTGATTGTTGATGTCCTACAAGCCTAGATTTTTTAGATCAAGTGAGTATATTTTTAGAGTCTAGACTATAACTCGGGAAGCTTACTGCTAATGTACTACAACATGAAACAAAAACTCCAGCATAGCATGCTATCATCTTAGTGGTTTGTTGGTTTCCATATGGACAAAAAGCAACAAAAAGTAGTAGAATGATAGAATAAAAGGAAGAATAATTTAACTTAACCTATTATATATATTGATAAAGAAGGGTGAGGAAAGTGCACCTTCCTACCCATGATTTGATATCTTCAAGATCTTCACCTCAAGGAGAACATGCACATAGAAGATGGGAAAATGTTGGGGTTGTGCTTAGAGGACTGTCGTAGATAGTCTACCACTTTGGTTTTCTACCTCCATGAGTAGCTAGATAGCCGTGATTATTGAAAGATGGTAAATAAATCTATTGAAATGGAAATACCAACCAATGTGTAAACAACAAAATTCTACGATATCAAATAAGATAATGCAAAGTGAGTGGAAAGTGGAAGGACATCATCTTCTCAGGGAAGTTCTCTCAAGAAAAATGGAGGAAGGAGTGAGTGTGCAAGTCTTCAAAGACCAACATTGTTGCAACAAGGAAGAGAGTGAATAAAAAAAACACTAACTTGAAGCATCAATGGAGGTGGTAGAGCTTGAAAATGTTGAAAGTGAGTGAGAAGAGGGAAGAGAGTTGTCGAAAGCATGAATATGATCCTTAACCATGAAAGAATAAATGAGATATCCATTTGAAAGGTGAAAATGGAGGAAAAATATTCATTCGAGGACAATCAAGGGAGAAGTGAAATGAATGAAAATAGATTACATTATTTTTTACAACATAAAATATAACACACTTCACAACCATTTTGTTGAATGGAAACCCTATAGATCTCAATCTAAGATATGCAAAGGAGAAAGAGATCTTGCAATAGGGCTACCCTAAGATCCGATTACAATCTAATGAAGTGTTCACCACCAAGCTAGGGATTGAAAAGACTAATGAAATGAAAATATAAATGTTTAACCCTAATATGATGCAAGACTTAACTAAATGACCTAAAAATGTATATAAATCAAAAAATAAAGTTGAGAGATGAAAGGTGTGAACTTGGAAATTTGAAGATGATTGGATAAAGGCCTAAAATGCTAAAAAACCTAATTTTAAAGCCTTCTAGGACTCATACTCCCAAGGTTGGGTATGATTCCTAGATCACTAAATCTAGGTCACACAACCTAAAAAAAATTATGATTGCATGCTGATTTATGTTGGGATTATCATCAAAAAGATGCATTAAATGAGGCTTGTGGATGCAAAATAAGGCCTAATAAAGCATAAAGAAGCCCAATTATTTAATAAAACCATAGAAAAGTGTGAAAGTGTCTTACAACACTTTACGACACTCCAAATAATGCACCAATAATCTCATTTAGTTTATAATTTCCCAAGACCTATTGTGAGTATATTAGACATATTACAACACTAAATCAAGGCCATGTTAGGGAGTACTATTTTTGTCATTACATCTAGCCCCCACTTTAGTGAGAGGAGAAACTTTCTTCTAACTCACACTAAAGTAGACAAATGCACATCAAGAGGGGTCCAAACATACCAATTCTAGTGAGATAGGATGACTATGATCAAGAGGGTTGCACAAGCCCCCAGGACCAGTGTTCTATGGAAAACCAACATAGTCACAAAAAACACATCAAAATGATATAAAGAGCAATAAAAATTCACAATCATACACTACGAAAGACAAAGAGAAAAGAAAAAATAAAAAGAAAAAGAAAAAGAGGGGTGGATCAAGCTTTGATCATTTTTCCAACACGATGTGGATTAGATCTAGATTCTTTGTCCAAAAAAATGCATGCTCACTCTAAGGCAACAAAAATTTAGGCTATCTATTGGGTGAGTAATCCAAGAGGGTGAGACACATACACATGTGATCGGTATGTGCTCACACATGTGCGCGCGAGTTGCTATGGAAAATTCATGCCTCGGTTGGGCTTCCTATCAAACCATACCAAAGTTATACCTCCTAATAACTTTGATAAGGCACCACACAATCATAAAATTTGTACTTCATGAGGCAAGAAAAGCTTCATATCTTGGAACTCATCAAAAAATAATATGGGTATAAAGGAATGCAAAGTTCATTATGCAAGGTGGCCATATAACTAAATTTGCAAAAATAGGGAACATTCAAAGTAGTCTTGCATAGTTCATGTGAGGTCTTAACTTAGGGAACATTATGCCTAATGAGGACCCATAAAAGAATAAAATATTCATACCTTAGGGGATTTAGTGTGTCACATCAAGCCACTAAGAGGAATATAATATGCTAAGATAGGTCATGCTATTCAAGGATATCACATACAATTTCACCCACAAATGAAAAACGCATCACATGAAGCAAGAAGACTGCACCATGAAACATGAAAAAGAAAATTACAAAATAATAATGTCAATGTACGCCCCCACTTAAAAGAAATTGTTAAAAACTATGTTCTAAGAAATTACTTTAAAGTAGAAAATTATAAATTCTAACAATAAAGACGACATGAGAGCTTACTCAAAAATCCCTATGCCAAGTCATATGTTTCCAAATATCATGGAAAACAAAAGAGAGAGGTTGCCCCCAAAATGAAACTCTAAACAAACATAAGGGATCTATGGATTTTGGGTTAGTATGTTCTTCCTACAATGTTTTTTGGACAGCTTGGAACTATCATCATTCCCCAAATACTCATAGAACTAGAAGAATGACACAAAGAGAGTGAAAACAAAGAAAAAGCTTTTAGGTTAACATGGAAGAAAAATGAATGTGTTAATGCCTTGCATCATCCCCAAAAGGAAAACACAAGACAAAGAAAAGATAAATGAAAATATTTTGGGTCAACATGGAAGAGACATGAACATCTTGATGCCTTGCATCATTCCCAAAAGGCAACACAAGACAAAGAAAAGAAAAAAGACAATCCTTTGGGTCAACATGGATGAGACATGAATGTCTTGACACCTTGCATCATCCCTGAAAAGAAAAAATAAAATAAATGAAAAATTCTTACGACATGGAGAAGAATGTAGGTACAAATAGAGGAATACACAAAAGGAGAGAGGTACATAAAATGAAACAACATTGGGGATCACATTATGCACATGCAATTACATAGAATAAAATGAAAAAAATAATGAAAAACACTTGTAAGGAACATATGAGTCATTTTAAAGTAGTTCATCTAAATCCCAGTCATGCTCATTGTATACTGAAGGAAGACAAGTAGTCAAAGGGACAATAGAAAATTCCAAACTAGGTCCATCACCAAGTTCAACACTCTTCTTAGGAGAGTTGTCGTTTAAGCTCATGGAAGAGGAAAATAATGTGTTGATTTCACTATGCACCTCCTCATCAATTTTAGTAATCTCCTCACCATCATCTAAATTAATCACAACAAGAGGTCAAATAAGAATGTCTAAAGAAGGGCTTAGTTCTTGTTGCAGTTACAAATTATAGGATATTCTTGTTTCGAGGAACAGGTAGACTCATCATGCATTGCTTCACTGAAATTTGGATTTTGATTTTTTTTTTTTTTTTGTTTAACCTACAAGTAATGGCACAACTTCTACACCTATTCTCTCTAGTACCTATGTTTCTTTTAGCTCAATTTTCAATATTTTATTATGTAGGAGCAAGATGATCAACAATTGGTTTATTTTCTTCCCTAAGGGGAGCAATGTAAGGAACCATAGAAGGTTGTTCAACAACTTTCTCTTTAACTTTGTAAACCTTTTTTATTATAGGAGATATAATGGGTTTTTTTTTTTTTATCTCTTGGTCTTTTGTAAGAAGTAGGAAAAGGTTATGTCTTGGGTTGGTCTCAGTTATTTGGGAATTCTTTAGGTTCAATCATTGTTTCATCAATGATGGTAGGCTCGATCGCTTGTTGAGGGATATTTTGAAGGGATGTTTTTCTATGCATTTTTCCTTGAACTTTTGATAGGATTTGAGAAAGAATTATTTGGAAGGTTTAATAGGTTCCATAGGATCAGGCCAGAAGAAGTCTAAGGAAGATTTTCCATAGGAAGACAAAGGGTTAAAACCACTATGATGCACAATGAAAGTTTCATTTTCAAAGGGAAACTTTAGGAATTTATGTACAACCAAAGGGACTAAATTCATGGAGTGAAGCCATGGATAACCTAGATTCACATGAAATTGGTATGACTATGGGATGATGGAGAATGGGATATCTAATATTTTTAGTCTTATTTGTAAAGGAAGTGTGATTGATCCCATGCTAGGGTAAGCAAAACCATTATGCCTCTTGATCCATGCTTTCAGTTTATCATATATTTCTTGATCAAGCTCATGCACAAGTAGGAATTTTGCAGTGATCACATTCTCTCTATAGATAAGATCTATTAATATCCCATTATTGGGCTTGTCATAGATCAAATTGAATATGTAAAGAGGACCATTAGTTGGAGTTTGAGTATATGTTGTGAGGAGAAAACAATCTCAAGAGGATTTTTAGTTCTGCCCTTATGAGGAATAACATCTATCACTCCTACCATATCATCCATAGGATCAATATATATAGTATCATGTTGAACAATATCATTGTTATCATCATCTGTATGAACATTCATTACATCATTTTTGGTAGTTTTGTTAGCCTTGACAAATTAAATTTTATGATTAGGTATAAGTTTGGTAGAGATTCATGAGTTTTGGTTAGGAGGGGAAACAAACTTATTTCCTTGATCATTAATACCTCCAATGGAAAGACAACCATAATCAATGAGGTCTTGCACAAGATGGTTGAGATGCTTACAATGTTTCGTATCGTGTCCATTTTGTCAATGAAAATGGAAATAATCATTCCATCTAAATTTTAGAGGTAGAGGCTTAATACGATCGATTGTTTTAATGGGAGGAAAGGTAATCATAATTTGTTCTAAGAGTTGTGTCATTGTGTTGTGAAGGGTATCAAGTAAGAGAGTGAATTTCCTTTTGGAGTACCCATAGCTAAAGGTTATCATTGCTTTAAGAGAAACTACTTGGTTATTGACATTCTGAGTTGTCTGTTGAGGGGTATTGAATTGAAGGAAGCCTTTATTCTATTTTCTAAAAGGTTGAGAATTGTTTTGGTTTACAAACTCAAACTTCTCAATACAACTAGAAATGGGTTTTATATCACGACTACTAACCAAGTTTTGATAATCACTAAAGGTGATAGATGAATTTATGAAGGAGGGGAATTTCATCATGGTAAGCTTATCTTGTAAACTTATCTTGTATCTTGCTTTGTAAGTTCTATAGGAACATATTTTGAAGGTGAGGTTCAAGAACTTTGACATCGATTTAGGAATAAAATAATTGATAGTGTGAAATAAAGTCAGTAATTTTTTCTTCTTTTTTCTTACATCTCATCAAATCGGCCAAGGTCATATTAGGGGTCATACGCACTTGGAAATGGTTTATGAATGCCTCAAAAAGTTCATTCAATGAACTAATTGAGTTCTTTAGTAGTGTAGAAAACCATTCTAAGGAACTATCCTTCAAGGATCTAGGGAAAATCTTAGGCAAGAGTTTATCATCAAGAATAAAGTCACTACATAAGGTTCTATAGGAGGATGCATGGTTATAATGATCTCCCTTTCCCCCATATTTATTGAATCTGGGTAGCTCTACACCTTGTGGCATTGATGTTCACAATATCTCTAAGGACAATGGACTACTTTTGACATAATATGGAGGTGGGCCATTTTGATTTTGATTAATTGTGGAAACTTTCTTTTGAATGGATGGAATGGTTGGTAAAAGTTGATTCATGAGAGGGTCATTGCTTGTTACGAGATGGAAGTGCAAAAGGTAAAGGTGTGTATGTGTTCAAGAGACAACTGAATGGAATGCTTGCAAGTGTTAAGGTGGTATGAGATATGGTGTGTGATTCCACAAAGTACTAGGGATACTAGTGGAAATACCCAAGGAAGGAATCATAGTACTAGTTGATTGAATTGTTGTTGTAACTTGAGGGTTGTTATAGGTGGGAATAGAGGAAATGGTTGTGATGGGAGGAATTTGAGTTCCTCCTTGGCTTGTAACATTGTTTGAGGGTGGGGCACAACTAGTGGTTGAGGTAAGGTTTTTTCAAAATATTTAAACTATATTATGTGCAAGGTCAAATCCATCTTCACTTTAAACCATGTGATGAATGTTATCTATGGTAGGGATGGAAGTTGTTGAAATGTTGTAGGTTTGCTAATTCTTCATGAATTTGGATTATGTTTTCTTGTAGAACAATAGCAACCATTGTTTCAATATGTGTCACACTACTTAAAAGAAAGGAATTGTTAAGGGTATGGTCCATACCTAGTGAACTAGTGTCAACACTAATAGTGAAAGAGCTAGTCAACTTAAGATCCATGACAATTGTGCTATCACAAGATGACATGAGTCTCAAAATTCATCTCACTATTGTATTAGCAATAGGTCACCAAGTGTAAATGCTCATCCAAGGGATACTAAATGGAAAATAGATGCAAATGAAAAATTAAGCTAAATGCAACAAAATGAGTATAACAGAAAATCTATAAACTAAAATAGAAAGTTACCAATAGTAAGAAGGAGCACAAAAATAGAGTTTTAAATTTTAGAAAATGTAGTTTAGAATATGCATTGGGACTAAATTTTTCAAAAGTGCATATGAGTCCCAGTGAGAGTTTTTTTCAAAAAAATTTAAAAAAAATTAAGTGATTTTTATACTTTTTATGCTGTATGATCTGTAAGCTAAATGCATATGCATATTTTATATGATTTTCACTAATTTAAGATGCAAAAATGCAAACTTATATGCATTTTCACTAATGCAATTTTTAGAAACCCTAGAATGCCAATTAACTAATACAAACCCTAATGTATTGTTAATGCAAGCAAGATATAGGATGATAATGCAATCTAATCATAATTATGATGTTCCAAATGAAATGACTAAAAATGGATTGCTTTATTGTTTAGGACATAAAACAACACACTTCACAACCATTCCATTGAAGGGAAACCCTAGAGACCTCAATCTAAGCTATGCAAATGAGAAAGAGATATTGCAATAGGGATGTCCTAGGATCTGATTACAAACTAATGGGGGGTTCACCACCAAGCTAGGGCTTAAAAATACTAGTGAAATGCAAATAAAAATGCTTAACCGTAATATGATGTAAGAATTCACTAAATGACCTAAAAATGTATTTAAATCAAAATAGAAAGCCAAGAGATGAAAGGTGTGCACCTCAAAATCTGAAGATGATTGGAGAAAGGCCTGAAATATTGAAAACATTGATTTTAAAGCCTACTGGGACTCACATTCCCAAGGTGGCATATGAGTCCTATATCACTAAATCTAGGCCACACAACCTAAAAACATTTAAATTATGATTGAATGTTGATTTATGTCAAGATTATCCTTGAAAAGATGCATTAAATGAGGCTTGTGGGTGCAAAATAAGGCCAATTAAAGCATAAAGAAGACTAATTATTTAATTAAAACCTATAAAAGTGTGAAATTGTGTTATAAAAATTTATGACACTAAAAAAAGGCACTAATAATCTAATTTAGTCGACAGGGGCCCAAGAACTATTGCAAATATGTTAGACATATTACAACACTAAATCAAGGCCATGTTAGTGAGTATTTTTTCCATTATCATAGTAAGCATTACACTTTGTGTCCAATGGAGGAGTGTAATGCCTCTAAAAATTACAAACGCATGAATCATGTTAGGACGATAGTGCATCATGCAAACATCCACACATCATGCTAGTATCCTAGATAGAATATTCCCCATTGACATGCAAAACATTTACCATGCGGATAGGGAAAGGTGGTGAAAATAGGGATTGCATTATCGTACTTAATTTTCTAAGGTAGATGGTAGTGTAAATGTGGAGTTTTTGTATGGGTGCAAATTCATTCCATTACATTTTTCCTTGCTTTAGCGAGAATAAGTTTCAATGAATGCATGATAAAGTAAAGTGAAAGCTAAGGAATGTATACCTAAATCATTAAGGAAGTAGATTGTAATCTAGAAAACTCTAGTACAGGAGAGAGATGGATCCATAGGTATTTAGTCCTATTTGAATTTTAACAAAAGTGCAATAGGTGCTCAATCCTTTGGAAGGTGAACAAAAGGCTCTACAAGTGCTTGATCCTATAGAATTGGCTCCATGGGTGCTCAATCTTGTGAAGAGTGAAAAAATGTGTCCTATAGCTACTCAATCTCACAAGATGAAAATGCTTTATAGGTGATTATTCTTGCAAAGGAGGCACCATGGGTACTCAATCCTGAGGGAGGTCATATGTGAAAGGATCCATAGAGTTTGATTGACCCTCGTAAGTTCTTGATATTGCAAGGAAACATGTTAATCTACACAAAAACATGTTATGAAACCAAAAATCGCATAGAAAAATAGATAGCCATATCTTAGAAAAAATAATTAAAGGAGAAGCTTTCAAAGGGGTCCCTCGAGAACCTTTCAAATAAAAGAGGGGTCTGCTCAAGGAACCCTCTATTTGAAAATAGATTAATTTTTTTTGCAAACAATTCTATCATCAAGGAATCCTTTTTAAATATTCTCTTTCATCAATGAATCCAAAAAAAAAGAAGAATGACCTCCTCAGAAGAAAATCCTAAATTCTTTTTGTTACAAATTTGATTTAAAAATAAAATCTTACTATGGGGATCCTTGGTGAAGGATGTAATTTTTAAAAAATGTAAATATTTTCAACAAGGGATACGTTTTCCACTTAATACACTATATTAAAAAACAAAGAGATATGATCCCCTCTTAGGATGGTGTGTGTGAACTGAAGGAGCACGTGTCATCCAAAGAAAAGAAAGAACATTTAGAGATGTCCTAGCCCATGATACATGATGAGATGTAGATGTGGAATATTTTTTGCACATGTGAGGGACAAAAGATAGGAACCATAACATCAAGAAGCAAGCAAAGAAGAGAGAAAGATAAAAAAGAGAAGAAAATGGAGATGAATAAATTGGGAGACTAGGGGATCTGATAATTTGGGGTCACAAATTCTCATGTAGATATAGATAAATATATCTAATATAATATACATATGAACTATCATCAATCCCCTACTATATTAGATCATGAAGAAGGTTACATGAAGAAGAAATAATTGCATAAACATGGAAGGGAAGCCTAAATTCCCCCAACACTCTGTATTATCCCCAATTGTTAAAAATAAAGGTACACCAAATAAAATAACGATGGAACAAATAGAAGAAGTTTTACAATACCAAAAATTCATATATCCAAGCACCTACAAGGGTGACAAAGGTCCTCTAGGAATACGTAAGACAAGCATGGGGGAAAGAAAAAACAAACAAAAATCTAATCTACAAATAAAGAAGAGGTGCTCTCCTAGTCCTCATGAACTAGGAGGTCATCATTCACCCAATCTAGATTCTTATAAGCAAGAAAAATGGTCTTGCAAGGATGGGATAGCAAGGGGATCACCCTTTGACTCTCTTGTGACAAGAGATATGGAAGAGGGCTCCTTGAGATCTTCTTCACTCAACTCTTATGAGGTAAACATCATTGATCTTAAAAATATCATTGAAAGAGCTAGGCAAGCATCCACCAAGTTGAACATGCACTTGATAGGAGTGTCATGTGTCAACTGAATGGGAAAAGAATGAGGCACTTGAGATCCACCACCAACCTCACCAAAAGACTCAAGGGTAGTGACAAAATTGAGGGATGTCGAGGCTACCTCCACCACTAAGATGACACAAGACAAAGTAGAACCCTCTCCCAAAGAAATTGATCCCTTCTTTTGACCACCATTAGAAGAAGATTCATCCTCCAACTTATGCTTTATTAAAAGATACAAAATACATATATAAGAAACAAAAGGAAAAGAGGAATAGGATAGAGCCATAGTGGATATCATCAAGGTATTTGGCATATCTAAAGGCTTCTAGGAAAAGGTGGAATGTCTAGAAATGACATCAAGAGAGGATGCTCAACTTAGGGAGTGATGAACACTTGTACCCTTTTAGGGTGAGAGTCAATTGTGTTCATGGGGGTAGCCAGAAGCAAGATCAGGGTGATAAAAAGTAGAGAAAAGGGGGCATAAGAAGGGGGCACAACAAAAGATGCCAAAATAGTTATTAGCTCCCATTCTACCTTTTCCAAGGAAACCTGTTCAATAGCTAGAGCCTTTCTTAGTGCTTATGCTCACACATAAGGCAGTTTCTTCAACTTCAGGAGTTGAAAGCTATGGCTTGAGGAGGAGCAGAAGGCTGCTATTCTACCATGGGAGTGTCCATCATAATCATTGCCAATAGAGGGACCAACTCCTAAACATAAGTAGGAGGAAGAGATACATGAACATAAACAACAATCGATGGATAATTGGACTCAATTTCCTCAATGATGGGCCTCTTTTCATTTTCCACTAAAGAGGTGGGGGTATTGGGATTCTATGGAGGCTAAGACATAGAGGAAAATCCATGGGGACTCTTCCCCTTACCATAGACAATGGTCCTTGGTACCGTGGGTAAGATGGGAAGCTCAAATTTTTTACTCTTGGCCTTCCACCAAGTAGGCACCATCAAACTCCCCATGAGATTGATAGAGGTAGAACTCGAAGGTGTTGCATCAGGGTGAGAAGTGGAAGTAGATGGAGTAGCAGGTGCAGAGGAAGAGGAAGGAATATGGGCATGATCAGACCTCCCCTACCCCTTTTGAGAGTAGGAAGAGGCATCCTACTACTGCCTGATCATAGAATCCTTAACTAAAATTGCATAGAAGGGAGGAGGTTAGGGGTATGTGCAGGATCATGATAGGCCAAAAAGTGGCAATATGATGGGTATGTTGTTGGTGACTTTTTCTTACCCAAAATTGATGAAACAAAAAGGGTTTTTAAAGGAGATTCTCATATTTACACCAATATAAATTATGCTTTACTTTGAATTTAATAAATAATTATTATTTATTTTCTATTTGAATTAGGCCTAAAGTCCTCATTGATAGACTGATTGAAAAATATCTATAGCTTTCAAATGGTATCACATTTTTTTAATCCAAAACATGTGTCACATTCTATGCTTTGCATACTATACTAGGATTAAAAAAAAATCATGAAGTTTTGACCAAGTTAAGGTAGTCAGACATATGATTTTTTACATTTTTAAAAATTTGTAATAAAAAATTCATTATTAATTATTTACATGGAAAAAATAACAAAAAAAATGCATAACATCAGTACATAAGTCCTCTACTTATATCTAAAATATTACAAAAAAATATTATCATTTTACTATGGTTAGGGTGGTCAAACAGATAACTACTTATTTTTTCCCTAAAATTTAAGTATTATTGCCTTGAAATTTCAAATTTTTACCAAATAGGTATTTTAAAAAAAAAAAATCTAGTAGTTTAGAAACTACATTCAATTTTCAATAGATTCTATTTTTACATATTTTTGAAATAATATAGATAACTTATTCAAATTCTTTCATCAAGTATCTGATGATCCCATAATAGTGGTTTACAACTTTTGGCCAAACTGGACACTGAAATTATTATTTTTAACTGAATCTTCACATTCGGGCACCTATAGCAGCTGAACTATGAGGAATTTGAAGATGGTGCAAACTAGAGTCTCATCAAATTTTGTCTATAGATTCTAAAAATATTTTTTCAAAATTTTTGGAATCAAAATGCACTTCTTTTTCCATCTCCCACGAAAAATTGATTTTTTTTAGAAAACAACATTTTTAAAAAGTGACACACACCGTATAACACATAACATTTTTTTCATGAAGGTTAAAATTATAATTCTTTCAAATTTAGATTTTTAAACCTCATATCTAGTACTTCCACTTGGTTAGATAGTTTTTATTGAATATTTTTTCCTTAATCAAGTTTCAAAGTCAAACAAATTGCAATTCAGACACAGCGTGATCGTATAACACAACTTTTATATGTCAAAAAAAAAAAAATTGGATCAAGGACTTCAATATCCCATGCACTCATATTTTTCAATTTTTTCTTTTTGATAATCTTCTATTTTTCCACATGTGAAGAACAAAGAAATTCTTTTTTGATGAAAAAGCTATGTTTAATAAAACTTAAAAAACAAATACATAACAAAACCAAAACATATTAAAATTATATTCATTGGATAGCTTGTTCTAAGGAATACCATAATCATTTGAAATAAATTTTAAATGAATTCATTTGATCCTCCAAAATCTAAATCAAAAGTGATTTTTTATTAGCATTTTGATAGGTGTAAAGGAGCATTTATAGGTATGGTTTAAAACTAGCAAGGTTCTATCCAAGGGGGTTTGATCTAAGGTGATTTGATCAAACCCTCTTCAATTGGAATCCTTAAAATGAAACTTTTTAAGGCTTAAATCATTATATTTTCTAAAAATATGTGATTTCAGCCAAAATTCGTTCCTCTCAGGAATTGTAAACCACTATTATGACATGATGACACATACCCATAGGTCACTTTTGATGTTATTCCCTCGTTCTTGTATGTAATATATGTGTGATATAATATTTTCATTCTTTCAGGAAGTTGACCAATAGGGTAGGCCAAATGTGATCTAATGAATAGGCCCCACACAACACTAGTAGCTTATACCAAATGTTATGCACAATGTGCACTGAGCCCTCATGAGAGAACATCAAACATTTATGGATTACCAAAGGGACTACATTCATGGAGACTAGCAATGGGATGTCCAACTTTAATCTAAACAAGTCTGACTCTAAGATGATGTCAAAAATATTATTCATGACCTTAGGACCTACCAAGACTAAACGAGAGGTAGAACTAATGGGATCAAGTGAAAGTACATCATGGGTATGTATGGTTCTTTTCATCTTGTCATATTCCTCATGAAGAAAATTTAGAAGCAACATCTCCTCTGTGATCACATTCATACAACTCATGAGGTCCACTAGGACCCTACTCACAATGTTTCCATTAAGGTGAGTGGGAATGTATAGAGGAGAAGGCTTCCCATTCATGAACACATATTATGATGTAAAGGTTAAATCTAGAGAACTAGTCATAGGATGATCTAGGGGAATTTTAGTAAATGAGATCATATTGATGTAATTTGAAAGGACTTTCCTATAAAGGTCTAAAGGCTCAACAATCAAGCTCACAGAGTGTGATGAAAAAGGGTCTATGTAAACATATAACTCATTGTTAGCTTTTACCATGGATTTATTTGCACTCTACATTTTCCCATTGAGGTGGATAGTACCATCATAGATACGATACTGTATCTCATGGTGTAGGTGTATACATTGCTTAATATTATGTTTATGGATCTAATGGTATTAATAGAAAGTAGTTTCTTTATACCAATCAAGGTAGGGCTTAGTAAGTGGTTGAGGATCTAGTAAGGTTATTAATTTATCCTCCAATAATTTTTTCAAGATAGAGGAATAAGATTCATATAACTTTGTGAATTGTTTTTTGTTCTTGAGGCCTTTGTCAGTAGACATGACAACTACATTTGCAACAAAATTTTCTTTACCAAAAATTGATATAATAGACCTTCCCTTGGGATGGGAGTGTGAGGAAGATCCCCCAAATTTGGGAATCATATACTGGTATTCCCATAGGGCTGCACACATAAATGCAAAAGAATACTTTATCAAAGAAAACTTCTCTTGCCATGACATCTATAGGTTGTTGATGAAAAAATCCTACATATATAAGATAGGAAATGGGTAAGAGATCTATGAGAATAACACTTGATATCAATCAACGAAGTTATTTATCTTCTCGTCCTCTCCATGCTTGTATTGGATGATATCTAAAAAGGTCACCTTCGACATGATGTTCACCTAGAATTTTAGGAGAAACTAGTTCATGACCTAATCTAACAAGAATATGCAGTTATCAAGCAAGCAATAGAACAACACTAGTGTTGTGTCCTTGAGAGGCCTAGGAAATAACCTAGCCATCAAGGTGTCATGGTGAAAGAAGTGTGTACACATCATGTTGAATTTTTATGTGTGTTTTCAATTCTCCCTTACCACCATACTTCTCAAGTTTAGTAATCTCCATTCCATGGAGAAAGGGAGTTTTCAAAACTACTATCGAAAGAGGACAATGATGGGAAAAAAATTAAATATCTATTGGGAGGTGGCTTGAGAGAGTTTTGCTAGTTGACTCTACATCTGGCCCATATTTTGTAGGAGCATTTAGAATGGGGTCAGATGATGAAATATAACTAGTGGAACAACCACCAAAACCTCCAAAGCCAAAATGGCCTCCTAGAGTTGCCAATGCTGGAATTAGAAGGAATAGTGCTAAAAGAAAGAGGGGTTTTATATATTTTGGCAGTTGGAGGTGCCTTGAGCATAGGGGTGGTGTTCACAGAAGGGCCCAATTCAACCATGTTTACCAAAGTAATGGGCTTGAAACTCCCACCTATCTTCTATAGGTTTGAAGCTGAGAACCTCAAGTAACACCTGATCTAGGGTTGTATTATTGGACATATGTTTCCAAGCTATCAGTGATGCCTCAAAGGAGCTCTAGGTTGACCTAATCTTTTCCCAACATATATCTCATCTCATTGATAACCTTAGTGGTCCTAGTTGTGTGTAATTCTTCCCAAAATTATTTGTTAGATCCAACAACCTCATATCTAGAGAAATGAGATGCTCTATAGGAATAGTGAGAGCATCATCATCATTCATATTTCAAGCCATATAAGAGCTAGGAGGGGTAGGGGCATGAGTGGTCTCATCAATGAAACTTGTCTCTATCCTTGAGACCATATCCTAAGAAGTGAAACTAGTAGTAACTTTCAAGAAATCCATCCCTAAGTGTTGTTGTCAGACACTCCTGGGTATGTGCAGGATCATGGTGCGCCAAAAAGTGGCAATATTATGGGGGTATGTGGCTGACGACTTTTTTTTCACCCAAAATTAATGAAATGAAACGGGTTTTTAGAGGATATTCTCAGCTTTCCAAAAATATAAATTATGATTTAATTTGAATTTAATAAATAATTATTATTCATTTTCTATTAGAATTACGACTAAAGTCCTGATCGATAGGCTGATTGAAAAACATCTACAACTTTCAAATGGTATCATATTTTTTGAATCCAAAACATGCATCACATTCTATGCTTCACATACTATAGGATTAAAAAAATAAAAATTAAATTTCATGAAGTTTTGACCAAGTTAAGGTGGTCAGACAGACGAGTTTTATATTTTCTAAAAGTTGTAATAAAAATTCATAATTAATTATTTACTTGAAAAAAATTTATAAAAATAATGCATCACATCCAGACATGAGTCCTCTACTTATATATAAAATCTTACAAAAAAATATTATCATTTTATTATGGTTAGGGTGGTCGTGATAGACACCTACTTCTTATTTTTTCCTGAAATTTAAGTACTCTTGCATTGAAATTTCAAATTTTCACCAAATAGATTTTATTTATTTTTAAATAAACCTAGTATTTTAGAAACTACATTCAATTTTCTACAAATTCTATTCTTACATATTTTTGAAATAATATAGATAACTTATTCAAATATTTACATCAAGTTGCCTAACACTGATTGTTCTGAATTTTTTGCCACTTAAGGGCCTGTTTTTTGCACGATGATCCTGCACATACCCTCCTTCACACAACATAACAAAAAGTTGTAGATTGAGTTGTAAATCCCATAAATTTTCACAACCATCAAGTCTACAACCAACACAATATGTGGAAGGAGGAATCCCCACACAAGGAAACAAACACTTTGTTGTTCATATCAGGTTCACCGGAATGTAGAGGGGTACCGACTAATTAGGACTTGAGGTCATGTGAGAGTCTAGATAAGTAGGCTGCCTTGATCCACCTCAAGCTAATGGAATATTTCAATAGAGTTCAAAGTTTAAAGGCTAAAAAGGAAGAGCAACCTAGTTGTTGTTATCCTTCTACAAGCTTGGATGTTTTAGGGAGTTAAGTGAGTAGATTTTTGGAGTTTAGACTTGTTGGAAATATATGCCTCTATCTCATAGGTTGAAACCTCTATTAGAGACAAGTCAGTGTGACATCCATGGTGTCTAGCAAACTAGTAATTGAAACCTTTTGAAATGTTCTAGTCACTAAGACCATGCTTCAGTCTTACCAAATGAACATATCATTGTGACATTTACATATCACTCCTCTAGTTGTTTGGTCTGAGCAATCGGTTGGTGTCTAGTGGATGTCAGGGAGACCTATAGCAACTCAAAGTATCATTGTAGCACAAAGTCCTTGGGAAGAACTATCAACAATAGTTGATTGTCATGCCAAAAAATTTGTACACAAAGTCTTTGGGGAGACTCTTGGATGTTCGATATGTCTCATACCGACAAGGAGAGTCTCATCGATAAGTATTCACTTGGAGTCTTTGGGGTAACATGGAGGTTTTGCTATGAACTCCTGGCAACAAATGTTTGTCTCACCAATGCTCATCAGGGTAACATGGAACCCTCGGTAAGAAGTCTTGTCAAAGGTTGATTCTCTTGCTGATAGTGGAATGTTTTAGTGGAACTTGGAGGCACTGGTATGACCTCTAGGCGAAAGTGATAAGTCTTACTGACCATTTGGACATTTCAGAATAACATCAAGAGCTTGGTGTGATGTAATGCAAAATATGATAGTCTTGTTGATGAGAACACTCATGTCTATGTGATTTTGTAGCTTTAGTGTGATTTCTCACCGATAGCAATAATTCTTAGCGATAGAGATACAAGTGATGATCATCGGTATGAGGTCATGCAGACATGGCAAAGTTTGACTGATAGGTTTTTGAACTCGATGTAACATCTTGCCGATAGTGATGACTCTTGGTGACTTCAATAGTCTGGCTTTGTGGCATCGGGGAGACATAGTTAGTGTCTCACTGACATGTCGATACATTGTGAACACCTTTAACCAATTGGGAGACCATTCTATGTGGTGAGTCTACGACCAATTAGAGAAGTTGAATAGGAACAACTAGTAGTTGGAATATTGCAGCCATTACTAATAGGAAGTTCAATAGACTGGAAGCATCATGGATATACTCTAATGTTGTAGATGATGTCTGGTTGGTTGGTTTGATCCATAGATGAATGAATAGTTTGGTGAATGGTTAGTGTGAATTTGATTCAGTAAGAATTGTATCTTGACTGTTTTATACAAGGTTGGTCTTTTAAATATGCTACTATAAACTAACATTAGAAAAATAAGTCTGATCTCTATATGTAATCTTCATTACTATAATACAAAGTGACTTCTCTTGGTGTGGTGGGTTTTACTCCCATAAGGGTTTTCCCACGTAATTCTAGTGTTCATATGTGTATGTCTAATTCTTTGTTTCTATTATCTCCTTCAAGTGCATCTTAATTGGACTATAATTATAAAATTTTAAAGTGTCTCTACATTCTTCCCTGAGGTTTTGACATTAGGAGAGTTGTTTCCACACCTTATCTTTCCTTACAAGTGGTATCAGGGCTTGGCCAGTCGTGTTATCCTTGTGGGCACATTGGGTTTTTTGAGTCAATTTTGTTCAGTGGGAGTCTTATAGAAGTTTGTTAATTTGAATTATAGATTGAGATGGCTAGCACATCAAGAAAGATTGGAATAGAAAAATTCAATGGCAGCAATTTTGAGTTGTGGAAAATCAAAATGGAAGATCTTCTAGTGGATCATGATTTGTGGCTTGTTGTGTCTAGAACGAAACCTATAGGCATTAAGCAAGAAGATTGGGACCTTGCATATAGCAATTCTAAGGGGCTAATAAGGATCTATTTGATAGACTTCATTCTTCTGAATGTGCATGAGGAGAAAACTTCATCTTCCTTGTGGAAGAGACTGACATCTATTTATCAGGGGAAGTCCTTGTTGAATAAATTGTTCCTGAGGAAGAAATTGTACACTTTAAGAATGTAGGAAGGAGGGTTTGTTGCTGATCATTTCAATGCTTTCAACATGCTGATTACACAGTTAACATTTGTGGGCGTGAAGATTGAAGAAGAGGATAGTTGTATGCTTTTATTGTGGTATTTTCTAGACTCTTGGGATCACCTAGTAATGGCTATTGGGAGTACAACATCTAGTTTCAAGATGGAAGATGTTGTTGCTTCTTTATTATCATAGGAGATAAGAAGGAAATATTCTAAGATGGTGAAGGAGGCCCTTGCTGTTAGAGGAAGATCAAAAGAAAAAGGCAAGAACAAGGACAAGAAATCTAGAGCAAAATTAGAGGGGAGATCAAAGTCTCCTAGAAAGAAGTCCAAGGTGAAGTGCTGGAATTATGGGTAACCTAGTCATGTCTGAAAGGATTGTAAAGAGGAGAAAAAGAAGAAGAAGAATAAGAATTATGATAATGATTCTTCTCAAAGTGATGCAGATGCCTTCATTGTAGCCTTGGCTACATAGGCATCAGATGATATCTAGCTAATTGATTCTAGAGCATATTTTCACATGACATCTCATAGAGACTAGTACACAAAGTATGACGAATACAATGGTGGAAAGGTGTATTTGGAAAGTGATTCATCTTTGGAGATTGTTGGCCGTGGAAGAGTCAGAACCCAATTCCCTAATGGCAAAGTGAAGGGGATCAAGGATGTTATGCATATACTAGGTCTGGCTCAAAATATACTTTCTGTCAGTAAGTTGAATGATATTGGAGTGCAAGTCACATGCTCTGGAAATGGCTACAAGATGACTATAGGCTCAATGGTGCTAGCAAGGGGTTCTTGTATTGGTACCTTGTACAAGCTAGATGCACATGTTCAATGCAACAGTGTCTCTATAAAATCACAGAAAGCTACTCATAGAGGTAAAGAGGGAAATGTTCCTAATTGTGTAAACTCTATATAAGTTAAACTTCCAGCAGAAAAGACTATGCTCTAGCATCGTAGGCTAGGCCAAATTGGTTGGAAAGGCTTAAAAACCTTGAAGAATAAAAACCTAGTTGAGGGGCTTGATGATTGTAACCTTTAATTTGAACTCTGTGAGCATTGTATATATGGAAAACAACAACATTTTTATTTTTATTCTAGTCCTCATAAATCTTCTAGTTTGCTAGATTATATTCATTTTAATGTATTTGGTCTAGTGAATGTTCCTTCTTTGTCTAAGTCAAGGTACTATGTATCATTTATTTATGATTATTCAAGAAGAGCATTTGTCTATTTTTTGAAAAGTAAATCAAAAGTGTTCAGTCAATTTAAGGAATTTAAGAATCTTGTAGAAAATTAGAATGGAAGAAAAATAAAATTCTTAAGGATTGATAATGGTGGTGAATTTTGTTTTGATGAATTTGAGACGTACTGCAAAGACCATGGGATTAAAAGACATAAGACTACACCTTATACTCCATAGAAAAATGGAGTTGCAGAAAGGTTCAATAGGACAGTGATGGAAAGAGCATGAAGTATGCTGAGTAGAGCTAGCTTGGAGGAGAAGTTCTAGGCTGAGGTTGTAGCTACTGCATGTTACTTGATAAATCATTCTCCAAATTCTGCTCTTGTTGTGAAAACACCTTTGGAAGCATGGTCTGGTAAGAAAGCCTCTCTAAGACATATTTGTCTTTTTGGCTATGAGGCATATGCATATGTGTCGAATGAGAAAAGATTTAAGTTGGAGAAAAAGGTTGTCAAATGTATTTTTATTGGCTATAGCATTGGCATAAAAGGATACAAGCTTTGGAATCCTAATATGGAGAAGTTTTTGTACAGTAGAAGTGTAATCTTTCATGAGCTGAAGCCTTCTACCTTAGATCTACAGTCAGAGACAAAGTCAGAAAAAAATAAGGATGTAGTTGTAATTCATCTGACACTAGAGAAAGAGGAATTGAAAATTCAAAATGTACCTAAAACTGAGGAGAGCTCAAGCAGTTCTGAAAGTTCAGAAGAAGAAGAACAACCTTAGCCTTAGCAAGTGAGGAGGTCAACTCATGAAAGAAAGCAACCTAATAGGTATGGGTTCTCTTTGATAGATTCTACTTGTGACTATGCTTTGATTTCTAGCACTAATGATCCTAGGACAATGAAAGAGGCATTTAAAATGTCTGATTTAGACTCTTGGTTGGAAGCCATGAATGAAGAAATGGAATCATGAAAAAAGAAGGATACCTAGAGTTTGATTCCCTTACTTGAAGGCAAAACTTTTTTGGACTACAAAATGGGTATTTAACAAGAAGATTGGTCTGGGTGGCAATGTGGAAAAGTACAAGGCAAGGCTGGCTATGAAGGGTTATTCCTAGGTAGAGGGAATTGATTATGGGGAGATTTTTTCTCCTATAGCTAAGTTGACATCTATCAGATTTATTTTGTCACTTGCAATAGCGTATGACTTATAGATCGAATAGATGGATGTGAAGACAACATTTATTCATGGTGATCTTGAAGAAGAAATCTATATGTCGTAGCCTGAGCACTTTGTGAAGAAAGGTAAAGAAAAACTGGTTTGCAAGTTGAAAAAGTCTCTATATGGTTTAAAGCAGTCTCCTAGAATGTGGTATAATAAGTTTGATACTTTTTTATTGTCTCTGGGATTTGTAAGATCAAAATATGATCATTGTGTCTATTATAAAGCTAAAAGTGATTGAGTGCTTATTATTGCTCTATATGTTGATATGTTGTTCATAGGCAATAGTAAGCTAATGATTTCTGATCTTAAGTCTCAGTTGTCTGCTAAGTTCAAAATGAAATATCTTGGTGTAGCAAGGTATATTCTGGGGATGGAGATAACTAGGGATAGGAAGAATAGAAAACTTTGGCTCAGTCAGAGTAAGTATATCAAGACTATTCTAGAGAGATTTTTCATGAATGATTGTAAGCAACTAGTTGTTCCAATCTTGTAAGGAATGAAGCTATCTATTGAAGATTGTCCAAAATCTCCTATTGACATGGAGGACATGACCAATGTACCCTATGCTAGTGCGGTTGGCATTCTTATGTATGAAATGGTTTGTACAAGGCTAGACATTTCCCAAGCAGTGGGAGTTCTTAGTTGATTTATGGCTAATCCTAGAAGAATACATGGGGATGCTATGAAAAGAGTGTTTAGATATTTGAAGGGGACTTCAGAATATGCTTTGTGTTACCATAGGAACATGGTTGAATCACAGAGGACTCTCAGCATTTGAGGTCATGTAGATTATGATTGGGTAGGGGACATTGATAGTAGAAGGTCCACTAGTGGATACATTTTCATGATGAATGGTGGTGTAGTGAGTTGGATGAGTAAGTGCTAGGTTGTGGTCACTTTGTCCACTACAAAGGCTAAATACATCGCAGCTACACATGATTGTAAAGTAGTTTGGTTAAAATGTTTGTGTTCTAAAATTGGTTTTGATGCAGGGAAAATAACTATTTTTTGTGATAGTCAGAGTGCAATTTGTCTGGCAAAGAATCCTACTTTCCATGCCAAGATGAAGCATATAGATGTATAGTACCATTTTGTATGAGATATGGTGGAGGATAGAAAGGTCATTTTCAAAAAGTTGGAGAATGTTGTAGATGCATTGATGAAGTCAGTGAGCACTGACAAGTTCAAGTGGTGTGCCAATTCAATGGCCCTTAGTGCCCACGATTTTCAATAATTTTGATGTGTTTAAGAGGTACCTGTGTGATCTTCATCAAGTGGGAGATTGTTGGAAATATATACCTCAATCTCACAGGCTGAAACCTCTATTAGAGCTAAGTCAGTGTGACATCCATGGTGTATGGCCGAAACCTTTTGAAATGTTCTGGTCACTAAGACCATGCTTTAGTCTTTCCAAATGAACATATCGCTATGACAATATGATCAAAATGACATTTATATCTCACTCTGCTAGTGGTTTGGTCTGACCGATGGGTTGGTGTCTAGTGGATTTTAGGGAGACCTGTAGTGACTTAGAGTATTGATGTATCACAAAGTCCTTGAGAAGAACTCTTAGTGACAGTTGATTGTCATGTTGAAAACTTTGCACACGAAGTCTTCGGGGAGACTCCTGGATGTTCGGTATGTCTCATACCCACAAGGAAAGTCTCACTGATAAGCATTCACTTGGAGTCTTCAGGGTAACATAGAGGTTTTGCTATGAACTCCTAGTGACATATGTTTGTCTCACTGATGCTCATTGGGGTAATGTGGAAGCCTCGGTAAGAAGTCTTGCCAAAGGTTGATTTTGTCGCTTACAATGGAACATTTAGGTGTAACTTGGAGGCATTAGTATGACCTCTAGGTGAAATTGGTAAGTCTTACCAACCATTTGGACACTTTCAAATAACATAAAGACCTCGGTGTGATGTCTTGGTGAAAGACAATTGTCTTGCCGATGAGAACACTCACATCTATGTGACTTTGGAGCTTCGGTGTGATGTCTCACCAATAGTGATAAGTCTTGGTGATAGCGATACAAGTGATGATCATCGGTATGAGGTCTTGGTGATAGGGAAAAGTCTGAGCGATAGTTTTTTGAACATGATGTAACATCTTGTTGATAGTGATGACTCTTGGTGACTTCAATTGTTTGGCTTTTTGGCATTGGGGAGACATAGTTAGTGTCTCACCGACATGCCAATACATTGTGAATTCCTTTGACTAATTGGGAGACCATCCTACGTGGTGAGTCTACGACCAATCAGAGAAGCCGAATGGGAATCGCTAGCAATTGGACTATTGTAGTCATTACTGAGAGGAATTTAAATAGAGTGGAAGCATCATAGATATACTCTATTATTGCAAGTGATGTTTGGTTGGTTGGTTTGATCAATAGATGAATGAACAGTTCGGTGAATGGTCAATGTGAATTTGATTTAGTAAGAATTGTATCTTGAATGTTCTGTACAAGGTTGGTCTTTTGAATATGCTACTATAAACTAACATCATAAATCTAAGTCTGATATTTGTATGTAATCTTCACTACTGTAATACAAAGTGACTTCTCTTGGTGTGGCAATTTTTTTTCTCGTAAGGGTTTTCCCACGTAAATCTGGTGTTCATATGTGTATGTCTAATTCTCTATTTTTTTTATCTCCTTCAAGTGCATCTTAATTGGATTGTAATTGTAAAATTTTAAAGTGTCTCTACATTCTTCCCTAAGGTTTTCACATTAGGAGAGTTGTTTTTGCACCTTAGCTTTCCTTACAAGAATGTAACTCAAGTAGCTTACTATGATCTAACTGAACTAATGATCTAACTGATGAAGTTTACTATGATGACAAAAACAAAAGATAACAAAATTTCAAAATAACAAGAAGATTACTTTAACTTCACCTACTCTACGAGTTGACAAAGAAAGGTGAGGAGAGGGAGCCTTCCTACCCATGTGTTGATATCTTCAAGATTTTCACCTCAAGGAGAACTTGCACATAGAAGATAGGAAAATGTTGGGGTTGTGTTTAGAGGAATGCCTTAGTCAATTGCTTGCTTTATTATTTCCACCTCCATAGATATATAGATAGCCATGATTGTAGAAAGATGATAAAGAAATCTATTGAAATTGAAATACCAAGCAATATGTAAAATGCAATATGTTACAATATCAAATACAATAATGCAAAGTGAGTGGGAAGTTGAAGGATATCACCTTCTCAATAAAGTGCTCTCAAGGAAAATGGAGGAAGGGTTGAGTTTGCAAGCCTTCAAGATGGATATTGTTGCAACAATGAAGAGAGTGAATCAACAAAACACTAACCTGTAGCTTCAATGGAGGTGGTGGACCTTGAAAATACTAAAAGTGAGAACAATGAAGAGAGTTTCCCAAAGCGTATAAACGATCCAAAAGAATGAATGACATAGCCATTTGCAAGGTGAAAGTGGAGGAGAAAAAGTTTTTTGAAGTTTATCAAGGGAGTAGTAAGCATTATAATTCATGTCTAATAGAGTGTAACACCTCTATGAATTCTAGAGGATAGAATCTATAAACGTTTGTGTGTCATGCTAGCATCCTAGATAGTATATCCCCCACTGACACACAAAATAGTTGCCAAGTGGATAGCGAAATGTGGAAAAAATAGGGATTGCATTATTGGACTTAATTTTTTAAGGTAGGAGGTAGTGTAAATGTGGAATTTTCCTTAGGGTGTAAATTCACACCATTATAATTAACTACCCATGTTTCATTAATTTCCACTCAATGAAATAAACTCCCACTCATGAGTAGCCTAATTTCTAGTTTGGGTTGGGGATGCATTTGGATTCACTCCCATAATCCTATCTAGTACCTTATTTCTAGGCTCTTCACACTCACTAATGATTGTGGCATGGAAAATAAAGCACAATTCAAAATTTCAACTAATTTTCAAAATATATTTGGACAAGATCTATTTCAATATTTCATGATGTATACTTTCATTCAACTATTCCAAAGCATCATATTTCATCTAATTTTTTTTAATTTTCTCATTTTTCAATAAACCAAAAATCTAAGAAATTTCTTCAAATTACATTAAAATTTCTTCAAAATTCAAATTTTGAAAATCAAGTTTAAAAGAATATCCTTTAGTACTAGAAGTGCCTAACACGCATTCTATGCTATAAAATTCACATTTTCATCATTTCCCAAATATTGGGTATTATAACCCTGTTCAATGAAAATTTATATTTTTTCCAAAACTAATATTAAAGAATGAAGTTTAATCAAATGAAATGTGTTTGAAGGTTTCTACAGTCCAGTAATCCTTATCCAATACTAAAAATTGAAATAAATTAATTAATTTTAAAGGAATGAGGAAAATACCCCAAATAATATCAAAATTCAAAACGGTTAATATCTTAAGCACACTATATGAATGCATAGAATAAATCCTACACACACTTTCCTTTCAATTTCAAACCCAATGAGTCCAATCCAATTGAATTCCCCTTCCATATGCTCTCCCAATCAACAATTTAAATTTTTAGAAGAAGAGGGTTTTTTTTCTCTCCACTCACAATTTTCTTTGCAAAAACTACATGATGAAAAATAAAGCCCTTTTTCCTATTTATCCATTTCAATTTTCAAATTGAAAACAATATATATATATTTTCTATTCCTTTAAATCTAGTTTCCCTCAATTTTCAAATAAACATTTAAATCCATTCCTAAATAATATTTATTATTTAAATTAATGATTTAAGTCATTATAAGTTTATATTTAATTAAATTTACATAATTAAAATTGTAAATATGATAATTAAAACAATCATAATAGGGTTTTTCAGGATCATCATGGGAAAAATAGGCCCTTAAGTGGCGAAAAATTCAGAAAAACAAGAGTTAGGAAAATTGACATAAAAATTTGAATAAGTTATATTTATTATTTCAAAAATATGTAAAAATATAATCTGTAGAAAATTGAATGTAGTTTCTAAATTACTAGGTTTTTGTGAAAAAAAATTCTATTTGGTGAAAATTTGAAATTTCAATGCAATAGTACTTAAATTTTAGAGAAAAAATAAGAAGTAGGTTTTTGTCTCACCACCCCAACCACCATAAAATTATAAATTTTTTTATGAGATTTTAGATATAAGTAGAGGACTCATGTCCCAATGTGATGCATATTTTTTTGTAATATTTTTTCAAGTAAATAATTAATTATGAATTTTTTATTACAAATTTTAAAAAATATAGAAACTCGTATGTCTAACCACCTAAACTTGGTCAAAACTTCATTAATTTTTTTTTTTTTTAAATCTTGTAGTATGTGAAGTATAGAATGTGATGCATATTTTGGATTCAAAAAATGTGATATCGTTTGAAAGCTATAGATGTTTTTCAATCAGCCTATCAATCAGGACTTTAGTCATAATTTGAATAGAAAATGAATAATAATTACTTATTAATCTCAAAGTAAAGAATAATTTATATTGGTGGAAAGTTGAGAATCTTCTTTAAAAACCCGTTTTGTTTCATCAATTTTGGGTAAATAAAAATTCATCAGCCACATACACATCATATTGCAACATTTTGGCCCATCATGATCCTGCACATACCCAACATGCATCTCCCAACCCAAAAAAAATCATAAATCAATTAAATAATATCTTAACTTCATTTTTACTTTAATTATATTTTCATCTTTCCCAAAACAAAAAAAAGATCAATAACCAATATAAAAAATCATTTAAATTCTTAACACTTCATTTACAAAAATAATGGAATTTAAGCCATTAATTTAAATAAGATATTTACTAGTCATTCATGACATATAGGGATTCCAAAATAACTCATAACTTGGATCTGAATCAATACTGGTCAAATATGACACATACCATACTCAATTTAAGTATAATCGAGGAATAAATAGGGAGACCCAGTGTGACATCTCTGAAATAACCAGTGTTTGGAAATAACTCAAACGTGTGTAGCCAAATGGAGAAATGACCCTACACCTACAACAACTCAATGCACATCAAGGGTACCTGGCCATGCATATAAAGTTGAAGCAAGACATAATCACCCAATGGGATAGAATAGTATAAAACACAAAATCGCATCCATTATATAAATCATTCATTTGAACATAAAAATGAAGTTTACATCTAATCACTAAATAAATAACACACATCTCTATAAATTAGAGCATACCAATAACCTAGGCATATAAACATGCAAAATACCAACAACTGGCATGTTGAGGAACCTCATCTCAAACATTTGATGGTTCAAACACACCAATCAAGCAAGAATAACAACCATAACAAAAATCACAAGAAAACGGTTAAGTTGAAACACTAATCTCACATCTCAAAGATGCTAATGGGAGGGACACTCCATCTCAAATAAGACTTGAAACCAATATTTTGAATGTCCATATCATAAGACTTTGTACATTGATTTTATGCATAACAAGAAACATTTTTTAATGGTTATTCTTAATTCATCAATAGATTATTCTATATGGAGATATAACAAATAATTAGATAAACAAATTAACTTTCTTTGTTAGGTGATGATCAAATACACAACTAAGAATGAAAACAATAGAATACTTGAATCTAAGATGCTACTAATCAATTTATTGATTTTGGAATAGCATGAAATTTCTTTAAACACACTTCAAAACTTTTGGCGCATACACTAATGCGTAATAATCGTAACAAGAATTATTAACCATGAATGTGAGGAATTTGAATTTAAAATATAAAAGACCAGATTGTAGTTGTCGTTGCATTTAAGGGACACGGTAGTATGTGCCCGTAGTCTTAGAAAGGAATCATCTTGAGCAATGGGCCAATCATTTTCTTCTTGAAAGATTGGAATAACAAATGTGCTACGCTCATGATTAGGAGCAATTAATGTACCAAAATAGATAAAACCAATGACAACTATGAATTTACATCGCCCACAGAGAGTGTCGTAAAATATTGAGGTATATATATTCAATATACTCAACTAGAATCTAACGGAAGATTGTTTGCATTTCTATTGCAGCGTTCAAATCTGCACAACTGCCGTTAACAACGTAATCATCAGAGTACCAAAGCTTCTAAAGCGAACTTCCAAGCTTCTAAAGCGAATTCATTCCAGCGAAACTTTGACTGGATTCCATATAGCTGAAAGTACCTGTCCACTTTCCGTACAATATTTGAGGGCAAATGTGCTAGACTTTAGTCATTTCAAAAACATATCTTTGTAGTGTGTACCCTCTTTTACAGACATTGACTGATCAAATTTGCAGTCGGGACAGGCTAATATCAGAATAAAATGCAAATTTGTGTGTTTGGGAAAAACTCACCCAAGTTATTAGTAAAAGGTGTCACCTACAAAATTGTCGGTTGATTGATCACTATTCTGCGACCATACAGCGGTATTGCTTAGCCGATACGCTATGTTTTCTTTTACACGGAAAGTCGTCTCATGCCGGGGAAAAACAACATTAACGGAGTAAAACATTCCTCGCCTCACGACTGAAAACAAATTTTAGCTCGCAACTAATATTTTCTATAAAAGGCTGTTTCGAGCTCAAGAATGCAGTAGCTCTGAAACCCTGATATTGTTAGATCTACATTTTGTTTATTGCGAATAGATTGAAGGAGCAGTTGCAGCGAGATTGGGTTTTGGTTGTCTCATTTTAGAAACAATTCTCTTTGGTGGGGGATCGTAATATTTTTCTTGCAAACTCTGCGCATTTTTTCTCATTCGTTGAAATCACAATCTTGAGGTAAGCGACTTTTCATAGTTTCAGTGATTTTGGGCGGAAGGTCCGTACACGGTCGGATCAAATTTTTTGCGTGTTTTATTCATTCTAAATCAATTCTATTATCTGTTAAATGAAATGCATTGGTTCTATGGTTTTATCTATGGCTGTTTCTATAAATGATATGATTCTAAGAAATAGTATTAGATTACTATTTGTTTCTTCACGTAGAGACATTTTAAATGAATTTTAGTTTAGTTGGTTTTTTTATTTTTTTGGTTTATTTCATTTTCGTTATTCTTGAGATTACTTCGGTGAACATTTTCCTGATTCTTCGTCTCTCTCATGTTAGTAAGCAGTAACATTTTCATTTTTCTGGTTTGTTGTATAATGTGTTTTTTTGGGTTTTCTTATTAGGGTTTTATTTACCATCCAATTCTTCATTATTTTTAAATCTATAAAGATTAGCTATTGTTATTTTTTAGTAATTTTTGTTACTTTTTAGTAATTTTTTCTTGGAATTGGATCTATATTTTGATCAAAATTTTATCTTTCATATGTTTGCTTGGTATTTGAGTTCATGACTCCACACTTTATTAGTGTTGCATGTCATCTCATATAATGGGTTGCATATTAAAATTACAAATAACATATTTTCAAAAATAAAATAAAATTGTGGAGTGGTGATTGTTTAGGAAGAGTGATTTCACTGCCAACTAGTGGTGGAGAATTGAGAGTTTGCAACAACATCAAATAAGTTAATTAATTTATTTATTTATTTGTAAAATACAAGTGTAGTTATTGATCCGCATATAAAATTGTTGCATGTACTTTCTATGGGACTACAAGACTCAACTCACTTTTTTCAGTACATCTTGATATGTAGCTTGGATAAATATTTTCCTAAAATTTAATGGCTTTATTCTATATTTTTTACAAGTCTTGTGCTAGATACATTTGCAACTCAATTCAGAGGTTCATCTTATCATTGAAAATTAGTAATTGTGCACACATATTACAAGAATAACATTTTCTTTTATAAGGTTCAATTTTGACAAGGAAAAAAGAGTAACCATAATAGATTATTCTTGAAATTGAGAAAATGATTAAATTTTTTGATCTTGGCTTGAAGTGGCTATAAATTTTAGTGCTAATTTTAAAGTTTTTATCGCTTCCACCACTTCCCAAAATTAAGATAATTCTAACTACATGCTTGAAGGAGATTTAGTTTATAGTACCTTAATGACCTCTAAGTTCTTGAGATGGTTATGTATCTTCCTATGGAATTTAAAAACTTTTAGTATGGGTTTTAGTTGAACAAAGATTTAGGATGCATGGAAAAACTAATGATAGTGTGGTAAGATGACTTAATTTAAATTCTAAATCATTTCTAGATGCTATTTGATCATTATGTGCAAATTTCAATAGAATTAGTGAGAAATTAAAGAGCTTGGATGCAAAGATTACTTTTTTTAAATGTGAGCTTGTTCAACTCTTTTTTTTTGTTAGCTCTATTAGTTTTGTTCTATCATTTACTAGTCAAAAGTGTGATTCTAATCTAATCAATTGTGGGTTGGAATTGATTGTCAAAACACTAATGGAAAATTTCATATTTTCTAGATGTAAGTATAGTTGTCTTAAGTTCTATGGGTGATTAATATTTGGATATGTTGACATGACCTATTATTTCATTTGTTTTATTACAAAATGACATTGAATGTTTTTCTTAGTTCCTTATTTTATAGAGGTATAGTTATTTATCATCAGTTATGCCCACTTAGCTTGCAACCCTATTTGTAAAACCTTCAATAAGTGTTGTGCCTTATGTACCATTTATTATAGAGCCCCTTTAGCTCATCAATTGATAAGTATGAGGTATTTTCCATAGCGTATCAAATTATGATATTGCTATTAGGATTCAACTGTGTAGTTTTCAAGTCAAACTCATTAACCCATGTTTCATGACTAGTGGTTATCAAGAACCCATCTCTAATGATAATGGGTGGTCCACTTAGCACTCATTGCATCTAGGTGATGCTCACAGAGGTGAACCACTATTCCATATGTCATACTTCTCATATTCAACAACCTAAACTTGGTTGCCTTGATTTTTCCTCATTCAACCTACTCAAAATTGTTCCTTGGCAAGTGTACCAACCTATCAAAATTATATTCAATATTCCAATATAACCTCCCTTTCACATGCTCTTGCATATCATAGAATGTATGATATGTAAGTCCCTTCATGATGACCTTATACACACGATATGTTTCCAACACATGGTAAAAATATACTACCTCAAAATGAGATTCCTACCTCTTCATGTTAGGAAAAAAAAAACCACTATAGGTAAAATCCAACCATTTTACAAATGGGACCCCAAAACTCCCACATGAATACAAAATAAAAATAAGATGAAATATAAAGTGCATACAAAATATACTAAAATAAATATTATGATTTTAAGATTAAGGCATCTTTTATCAACATGGACATAAATGAACAATAAATAAGAGTCAATCACTTTTAAGATGAAATTTAAATAAAATTATGTTAATCTATATAAATATATAAGGAGTATCACATGCACCAATTATCTTAGAAATTTTGGCATATACACTATGGAGCCAATAACTCAGTATGTTAGAGTTAGTGGAAGGTATCCATCCATAGGAGAGTTATAAAAGATTATAGACTACTCTATTGGATATTAGTAACCAGTGATCCCTTAAAGAAATACTAAAATATAGATATCTTAGGGAAAACATCATGCTAACACAAGTATGCAAAATGATGTCCATGTAACCCATGTTAAGATAGAACTAAACTAGGTTATGCTATTATTTTTTGGGGCTCTCAATGTCTATTAGAGACTTAGACCATAAGTAATGAATGTATTAGAGCTATAAATTTATTTTTTTGGTTTGGTAAATCACTACTAAGGGGTAGCACCCTATGCTTTTAACTAGAGCTATGAACTAGTGAGGCCACATATGGGAGACCTCATCCCCAATATCTCCATTTCTCCTCCTCTCCTCCCTCCATCCACCTTGGCACCTTTGCCCTTCGCACCCCCTCCATTTTCCACTCCACCATCTGTACTCCTCCCACCATCTATCAGGTGCCTTTGAGTGCCCACTGATTCTACCACCCGACCTACCACTAGCCTAACTCTCTGAACCTCTACCTATTTCCTTGCCATCAACCCTCTTGCAACCCTCTCCATCCTCCCCATGAACTCTCCCCACCTCATCTCCTCCTTTGTTGACCCCACAACAATGTCTGCTACTTGCACTAGTGAACATTCCCACAAACCACCCATGGGATTTGAACCTTGGGTAGCCCAACTGCTACCCTTACAACTTAACTGTTGCATTGTGGGGTCATCCCCATATTAGAACTATAATTTTAAATCAATGGGCATTCAAATAACCATCATGTTTTGAGAGCTAGTAAATTAAGAGAATAATACCTAAGAAATTTCAAGACAAGAAATATATAACAATAGGATTCTCCACATGTGCTCAAAATAATATTAGAGATCCAAAAATTTAAATCCCAAAGTCTGAATTATTAAGAATGATTAGATTATGGAATTACTAGAGTAAAATTAAGAGAATCTTACAAGTTTCTACCCTAGCATGTGATTAACTTGTCCTTGAGATACCTCAGATCACCATAGAATTTTGATATTTTTTAATTTTTAAAAGAAAAATCCCAACTAAGAAGAATATTATGTAGCTAAAGGCAAGTCTCCAACTAAATATGCTAATACAATGTATGTAGGTATATAGGTTCTATAGGGATGCTTGGATGAAAGAATTATTCAACTCTAGAATCATGGGAGATAATAAGATATTTCTAAGAGAACTTAAATTTTATTAATAGATGTGGCATGATCTATTTTTCATCCTATCTAAGTTGTCATTTCTATGTTATATAACTAAGGCATAAATTTAGATTAAAAAAAAATGAATTGCTCTCATTTTTGGGTAGTATTTTTTCGGTGTGACATGTGCTATTAAAGCAATCAAGGATGTAATTTAGAACTAAACATGAGATTATTTTTTTGATGTAGAAAGAACATTGTAAATTTATTAAAGACGGGCATAAGGATAATTGAGTATACCATGAAAAATACAAAATTGGGTGTGTAACTAAATAATTACAAGTGTTAGATGCAGGGAGGGGGGTTAGGTGGGGAGGCGAAATTAAAATTCTTAAGGATAGATACTTAGTGGGTAAAGATGGTTATCACCTAAAGAATAAGCTATTTCTACATTGGTATTACATTTTGATTTTGGTTACAATTAGGGTGGACCTACTCATGCTCTATTAAAATTTTTTTTATTAAAGTTTCGATCATTCAAACAAAGGGATATGTTTACAATTACCTAAAAGAGATCACCTAGAAGAAGTTTATTTATGTTCTTAATTAGATTTGGTATAAACCTTATCTAGATTGGATTATACTTGAATTATGATACCTAAATAAGTACCATGACCATGTAGGTAACATGGATTAGAATATGAATCATATTTTGATCATTTTTGTTATAATTTATTAAGCAATAAAATTTTTAATATTAGTAAAATTATAGAAATATATGTGATTAGTGGTCTAGTAATAATACAAAAAAATTGTTGAGAAATGTGATAATTATATATGTAAAATTGATAACCTATAAACATTATATTGTATTTATATTTTAGTACTATCAATATATATGACTAAGTGGATAAATCCTAAACTAATTTGTAATACCACGAGTAAGGGAAATCAATTATAAGTGGGTGATCCCATAATAGTGGTTTACAATTTTTGGCCAAACTAGACACTGGAATATTTTTTTAACTAAATCTTCACTTTTGGGCACTTATAGCGGCTAAACCGTGAGGAATTTGAAGATGATCAAACTAGAGTTCCATGAAATTTTGTGTAGATTCTAAATGTATTTTTTTCAAAATTTTTGGAATCAAATTGCACTTCTTTTTCCATCTCCCTCAAAAACTAGTTTTTTTCAAAAAACAACATTTTAAAAAAGTGACGCTCACCGTATAACACAACTTTTTTTCCATGAAGGATAAAATTCTATTTCTTTTGAATTTAGATTCACAAATTTTATATCTAGTGCTTCCACTTGGTTAGATTGTTTTTTATTGAGTAATTTTTCTTTAATCAAGTTTCAAATTCCAACTAATTATAATTCAGACATAGCACGACTGTATAACACGTAACTTTTTTTGTGTATCGAAATTCATTTTTTTTCTTTGTTTGATCAAATACTTCAATATCTAGTGCACTAATTTTTTTATTTTTTTTAATAATATGCCATTTTTTCACATGTGCAGAACAAAGAACTTGATTTTCGATGAAAAACCTACATTCACAAGAAATAAAAAATAAATATAATAATTAAATTAAATTTATTTAAAATTATACTTTTTGGGAAGCTTATAATAAGTACTAAATACTTGTAAAAAAATAAAATTAAATGAATTCATTTGATCTGCCAAAAGGAAAATAAAAAGCAATTTTCTATCAGCATTTTGATAGGTGTAAAGGAGACTCTGTTATAGGTATGGTTTAAAACTAGCCGGGTTCTATCCAAGGGGGTTTTATTTAAAGTAGTTTGATCAAACCCTCTTCAATTGAAATTCTTTAAATGGAACCTTTTAAGGCTTAAATCATTATATTTTATAAAAATATGTGATTTTAGCAAAAATCAGTTCCTCCCAGAAATTGTAAACCAGCTTTGTGGGATCACCCGAGTAGTTCTTAATATCATCACCATAAGTAATTCTATTGTGATGTGGGGATAAGCCCAATCATGCAGCGAATAAATAGAAATTCATAATGAGTAACAATATAAATTCCAGCAATGAAGGCGGGCGGGAGTAGGAGCAAGAGAGGCAGTTTGAAATATGTAGAGGCAGAAGATGAGGAATCTGAATCGGGGGATGATGATGGTGAGGGGAAGCGACTATTTGGGACCATTAGCTACAGTGGAAGGCTTGTGTGAAGGTTCATGCTCATTTTGTTTGTTATGCGAGAGTCATCTATTTCAGAGCTGAGAAGGGAAAGCAGTGGAGTTGGTGGGTGCAATGTTGAGAGGGCCTCAGAAGAGATTGGGGGTTTCTCTGAGGCGGGAGATACAGCGGTTAGCGGGGTCTTTGGTTGCCCTATGCTGGGTTTTGGCTTCTCCCTTGGCGTTACTACTTTCAATAATATTGCGGTTAACATTGAGTGTTGGAGGGCTAGTCTGTGGCCTTTTGTGTTTTCTGGTGTGGAGCATTTGCCCCTTCCACTTTGTTGTTCCTTGCAAAGAGTGTGTGGTTGCTTTGGTGTCCTTGGGGTTTCTAGGTTGAAGAAGAGGGTTATTTCTAGTTCTACTCGGTGTAGTAGGCTGGCTTGGGGGCTTCATTTGCTAGCCTTTTCTTCTTCTCACTTGCTTTGGGTTGTTCGTTGTGTCCGTGTGTTCTCTATTTGGGGGCTATCTTTTGGTGGTTTTTCTAGCACAGAAAGTGTGTGGCCCTTTGTGTTTTCTAGTGTGGTGTGTTTGCCCCTTCCACTTTGTTGTTCCCTACAAAGAGTGTGTGGTTGCTTAGGTGTCCTTGGGGTTTCTGGGTTGAAGAAGAGGCTTATTTCTACTTTTGCTCAGTGTAGTAGGAAGGCTTAGGGGCCTTATTTGTTGGCCTTTTCTTTTTCTCACTTCCTCTGGGTTGTTCATTGCATCTGTATGTTCTCTGTTTGGGAGCTATCTTTTGGGGATTTTTTTGGTACGATTGTGGTTTCCAAATGGAAGATGGACTTTAATGCCTATTATCTTGGTTTAGAGCCTATTTTGGGTGGTTGTCCCATAAGATGGAGCAGTTGTGCTACTCAAATGAGGTTTTTCTCTTCCCTATTCTCTGTTGGGTTTGGTGTGGGCCTGCGCTAGTGTTATCAAGGGTTTTTCTTGTTGAGATCAAGTGTCTTTCTTCATCCCTTGCTCAAGGATTTTCCCCCATGTGCCTTGGTGGTCTTTGATGGTGTTTGGGGGTTGGTGCTTTGGCTGGGCCCTTCTATGGGTATGGATTTGGTGTTGTATCAACTTTATTTTGTGTTGAAGGTGTTGAGGACTGGGTGGTTTTCAGAGATAATTTTGAGGACCAAGATGTTGTTGTTGTTGCTTGCTCAGGTCCTCCTTCTTAGAGCAGTCTCTTCCTTCTCTCTGAATTCTAGGTCCTCTTTTGATGTGAAGGCCTCTCCTTTGGAGGCAGAGTCTTCTCCCTCTTAGGTTGAGGTGTATTCTATGGATGAAGGTCTCTTATGGCTTTTCCCATTGAGGGGAATCCCATTTCTATTGAGGTGGAATGTTGGTGTGCTGGGGTGTTGTGGCTATGGTGGGTTGGACGAGCTTGGTCTTGTCTCCTATAGAGGTGGAGTGAGCAATTGGTTTTTATAGAACATGCTTGGAGCCTCGAGCTCTTCTGGTGATCTCTGCTATAGAGGTGGAGAGGGTATATTTTTGGGAAATATTTTGTCTACTTTTGTGTCTTTGCTTCTGCAAATCTGTAACATAGTCGTTTTTTCCATTGGTATGGAAAGAATTATCTTCCTGAGTGACTAGTATGCTATTGCCTAGTTGTTACAATCTTTTCTCTTGGGTTCAAGGTCCCTACCAAAACTTGGTTGTATTGGGTTGTTGCTCCCATCAAAACCAATGGGTTCAAGATCCATGTAGTATCTTGGTTCTATGTTGGATAGCTGATTCCGGCTGCTGGTTTGTCTTTGTTTCACTACTAGGCTTTATTGTATTCTCTTTAGGCAGCTTCTCCGCCCTTATTTGAGTTTCGGGTCCCTTCAAAACTTGTTGTATATGATTTCAGATCCATTCAAAACCTGTTTCTCCTCTTATCTAAACAACAATATAAATTCCATCATATTTCAAGAGGAAAACATTATTTTCTACGTACTCAACAAGTTTGGATACTACCGCAGCCTATTACAGGCATAAAAGCTTTCTGATATTGGTTATAAATTCCAAATCAATCCACAACACACTTACGGGAGTTCAAAACCAACATTAACCATAACCGACATCAGAAATCATCTACCCAGTCCACGTCTACCTTCAAAACATCATTCAACAGTCAATCACATGTCCCAGCCAACCTCAGGTGCCAGCCACATTCATGTACCAATAAAATATTTGTTTTCCTTCCGCCAGCCAACCACCCTTGCACATGCAAAAATACTTTCATTTTATATCATTCCCAAGGAAGTTGAACCATTCAGACAATCGTCCAATCAGATGCTTCCACATGTCAACCTTTTGGTTTACTAGTCGGTTTGTTTAAACTTTACATATCGACGTTTGTGCTGAAATCATTACTTTCGTCTGTGTCCGATCTTGGGGTTTTGCTTAGGTTTAAGCATGTTGTGGGTCAACCATCGGCCAAGGCCCCTATCTCTTTCTTAAATTTGTTAATGTTTGCCCTGCTCTTCGAAGCCCACGGGAAGCTATCGAGGTCGGTATTGGCCATCAGGCCTCACCCATGGTCCTTATTTTGTCGCTTTGTTGGGTAACATTCATCCGACACCCCAATGCCAAAGAATCATAGACCATCGGATTTTAGGCATCATTCATACACTTAACTCCAAAATATTATGGTATTGCGGATTGGAGACCACCGATACCACAATCCTCAGCCTTACGTGTTTATCACCCTCGGTGTTACCCATCAAAATTATTTTAAACTTCATTCTATTGGTGGTATGAGGGTTGGAGAACTCTCCATATCCTAATTTACTTTATGTTCGATTGTTTCTTCATTTTCTTGTGTGCTTTTACTGGTAACTTCAACCTTTTTTCCATTTGCTGCGAAGAAGGCAGATAGCCCGATCCTCTTTAGCTTGTCTTGGGGTTGAGCAAAAGTATCTCATAGATCTTTAGAAATTTTAGTTAAAGTTATAAAATCCATTCACCTCTTGGAATGATGAATTCCCGCCTTAGGTCAAGATTGTGTCCATATTAACACAACAACAAAACTAAAAGAAAAACAAAAAGTATTAAAATATATTTTTTGGTTGATGTTGTTAGCCTATGCACTTAGATGTTCTTGCATTAGAAATATTAGGTAAGAGAAATTTCCACGAGTTTGTAAATCATGAACATTTTGGCATGTCTATTATTGAGGTCACATACTTTTAGCAAATTCTAATGCTTTCAACCATGATGCCTTCTCTACAAGCTTACCCTTACAACATAACAAGTACTCCATGTACTCTCTCCCTCTTGTCTTCTTTTCTACTCAATAGTTAATCACCCTATCAAGCTCCTTAGATTTCTTTTCAAGAATTTGATTGAAACCCATTTTGATATATCCTATAAATATTCTTGTATAGCTCCTTATGCACTTGTCTCCTCTTCATGGTATTTGTAAAGCTCGGAAATTTTAAATATATGATAGATGCCAATACCCTTTGGAAGGCCAATCTTATAGAAATTGGCTAAAAACCTTCTTAGGACCTTAAAAATGCCTATCTTCTTACATTTTAATTTGATATATGTTTCCCATAGAAACCTCTCATTTCTCAAGTGTGCCAAAACCAAATGCCCAACCTGAATCTCATGCTCGATCTTCTATGTACATAAGCATAATTCTTGTGCTTGGTGGGTCTTTTGTCTAAGAATCTCTAACTTCCTTGTGTAAATCTCAAATGTACTAAACAAATTCCTTTCTGACAACCCTCTTCCTCACCAAATTTGTACTATCCCTTAGTTCATCTTCATCCCTATTTATTAAATTATACACTACTATTTATTAAATTGTTTTAGGAAAATTATGACTGGGCTAGTGTCTAACCCCAATGGGTAGGCTTGTTTCCTATTAAACATCTCAAAAAATTAATTAAAATCTTGTTTACAACTTTTGTTTGACCATGTTTATGTAGATGTTAGGCTGAACTAGAACCTAGCTATGTTCCCAACTTCTTCAACAAGGTATTCCATAAATGACACATTATATCTATCTTTTTTTGAAACTATACTTTTAGGTAGGCCATGTAACATACCTACCTCTTTGAAAAATAATGTTTCTATGTGGGATGCATCACTACTCTCTTGACATGGAATGAAATTAGCTATTTTTTAAAATTTATCCAGAACAAAAAAATTGTCATTACTTTGTTGTGTTTGTGGTAGCCCAAAGACAAAATCCATTACAATGTGTTTTGATGGTCTCTCTAATATTGGTAAAGGTTGGTGCAATCCTATGTTCTACTTATTTCCATTAGTATGATGGAAAATTCTACAACCCTTGCACCATCTTCTTCAAAACAACAATCATGTCTAGCCAATAATACCATTTATTCAATAATGATGTTGTCTTGTCCACACCAAAGTATCTACTCAGACATCCACTATGCTTCTCCCTAAGAAATTTTTTCCTCATTGAATCTTTAGGTATACATGACTTCCTTCCTTTGAACAACAATCCTTCCTAGATAAAGTGTTCTAACCAAGGAGTCATATCTTCTTCTACTAGAATCTTACAAGCTTTTAAAGCCTCCTTAGAATCAACATCATTTTCTTACTGTAATTCTCTCCTAGACTCAAAACCCACAATTTTCACCTATAATTCATTCAGCAAAAAACACATTTTAATGCATCAACTACCCTATTAGATAATCCACTCTTATGCTTTAACACAAATGTATAACTTTACAAGAATTCAACCCACTTCATAAGCCTTTGATTAAGGATACCTTCATTGTTAATAAATTTTAGAGTACAATGATCCACATACAACACAAAATCTTTAGGTAGAAAATAATGTTTCCATCTATTAAACACTTGTACAAGGGTATATATCTCTTGATCATACACAAAGCATTACTTCTTGGATTCATTTAGCTTCTCCCTATAGTATGTTATGGTTCTTCCCTCTTTACTTAATAGGCCTCCAATGGTTATCTCACTCACATCATTGTCCCACTCACATCACAATCAAATTGGAAGACTTTTCCAAAGTGTAGTGTAGGAAAATGCATACCCTTGCATTTTCACACTTGTCTAGGCTCACCTTGGTTTGTTTATCCCTATTTATGTATTAATTGGTCCTATTTTGTATCCACAAGCCTAATAAACTATTTCTTTTTCTGGCTAATCCCGAAAAACATTAATGGATAAATGATAATTTAATGGTTTTGGCTATGTGTCCCTAATTTTTGGGTCATAAGATGCCACCTAGGGAATATTTGTCCCCCAAAGGTCTTGGGACCCTAATTTCAAAATTTAATGGTTTTGGCTATGTCCCTAATTTTTGGGTCATAAGATTCCACCTAGGGAATATTTGTCCCCCAAAGGTCTTGGGACCCTAATTTCAAATGTTCCTTATGGTGGCCCCTTTTTGGAGTCTATGCCCCAAATTTCATTCCTCGGGACTAAGACGCCACCTAGGACATCTTAGTCTCCCTTAAGGTATTTTTGAGGATTTAATTTCAAATTCTAGCTAGATTTAGCGTCCTTTAATTAATGAATTCATGTGTCTACTTGTTGTGGTGTAATTTTTTGATGTTAAGCATAGATAAGTATAAATACAAGGTTCCTTTCTCTCATTTTTGATATTCAAGACATCCAAGCATTCTAGCAATCTCAAAAGAGCATTCAAGATCAATTCATCAAGTATTTGGAGCCATCATCAATATTCAAGCATCATATCAAGGATATTCTTGCATCATGTGTGTTTTTGAGCTAACATTTGTGATGTAGGGTTTTGATTCAAGCAAGCAATTCAACTCAATATCTATCAAGTGTTCCTTTGATTCAAGATCTACATTCAAGCTAGCCACTTCACACAAGTTTGTAGATTTCATAACAAGGGTTTGGTGAGTTGCAACATAGCACTTTGTTTATTCATCATTTCCCTCTATTCCATTTCATTTCAAGGTTTAATTACCAACAAGGGGTTTGACCAAGGAAAACCCCCATTTACTAACAACCAACAATTTTTTTCCTCTCTTTTGTGCTTGTGATTTTAGATTTAGGTTGAAGACTTGAAGACCATTTGAGGTGTAAAATTGCAAAGTTGCAAAGTTGTCATCTCCATAAAAACTCACCTATAGGCTAGATCTCAAATTTTTAGAACTTGAGGTCAAAGAAGAAGGAAGTGCAAACATCAATCCTTATGTCACATTTGGAGATTACAAAAATTTAGATCTAGACTAAGACGGTAGCAAGGGCGTCTTAGTCTGTTTAGGTGGAATTTTGCAGAGATTCTTTCAGATCATGTTCTTGCATCCAAAGATTCTACATCTTCCATGAAAAACAATAGCGGGACTAATAAAATAGTAAGGGTGTCTTAGTTCTCCATAACATATTTTGAAAGCTTCTTTGCATTTCTAGAACCCTTGTCACATTTCTAGACTTCCCAGGTACATACATCATAACTTCCTATTGCTTAATTTCATCATTTGCATCCTTCATTTAGCTTGCATTACTAGGTTTTGTAGGTTGAATGTTAAGTTGTCTTTTCTAATATTTTATTTGGTGGTGAACCCCTCAAAGCTTAAATAACCTCCTCCTAGGCCTTTCTTGTTCAGAATTGACTCACCTTTGAGGTTGATAGTCAATCCAATTAGGGTTCCTAGCACATTATTGAATGACAATTGGAGAATAGTGGTGTTCTATGACCTAGATTGTAAAGCATCCCCATTTTCCCCATTGTTCACAAAGTATGGAAGTGATAATATTGGTTTTGTAGCTGATTTCTCCTTCAAAAAATAGAAACTCCTCTCTATTGTAGGTGTTCAAATAAATTATCTCCTACTCTACTTTTTTTTTTTTCATTATTGGAGCATAAATTCCACTAAAATGTCATATGAAATTCATGTAGAAGCTTGCTAAGCCATGAAAAATTCTAGCTTGAAGAATTTTTTTTGGTGAAGGCTAATCCATAATAGCCTTAACCTTCTCAAGGTCGATTTTTTACCATTCTTTGAAACTAAAAACTTAGATATATACTAACTGTTTCTTCATGAAATTACACTCTTTTAAAATCACCATTCAATTCTCTTCCTTTAATCTCTACAAATCTGCCCTTATGTACAACAAATTTTCTTCTTTCATCCTTCCAAAAATTAAAATATACTATCATAAACTTACCAAGGAAATATTTCAGAACCTTATTTATAAATCTTATGAAATTAATGGGGGCATTTTTAACTTGAATGACATCATTGACAACTCATATAAGCTATTTTTTTGTAAACACCATCTTCTACTTGTTTCCTTCCTGAATTTATCTTTAGTGATAACCACTCTTCAAATCTATCTTTTTGAATTATATTAGTCCACTAAGATGATCGATCATGCCATCCATCTAAGATAGTGGGAATCTATATGTGATGGTGATTATATTTATGGCTCTAGAGTTTGAACATATACACTATTCTCCATCTTTCTTGGGTGTGAGTATTGTTGATACAACACATGGACTTAATCTCTCTTTGATCAGACATTTGTCAAGTAGCTCCTATAATTTTCTACCTCGACATTCTCCATTCGTGTCATCCTATAGGGATATTTATTTGGGAAACTAACTCCTAGTATTGGGTCCATGCAATTATTGATAATTGTCATTAGTGTCAACCCATCTAATATATCCTTCATTAAAATTTATACAAAATATTCTAGAATAAATTGCACCTACTTTGTAACTTCTTATTTTCTATCTATTGTAACAACCTATAGAAGCTTGGGAATGAAAGCATAGTATATATCCTTCTTCATATCTTTCAAAAAAAATACCATCAACAAGAAAATCTAAGGATTCTTCTCCACCTCTCGTTATCTCTCCTTCAAGGGATTTAAAGTATATTTCTCCCCACATTTCTTAATGGTATAACAATCTATCTTACCACCACATATGACCTATCTATTTTATTTCCAAGGCCATCATAGCAAGATATGGTAAGAAAATATTGGCATCTGATCACATAGTATTTCATCCTTATAGCTACATACATGAAAAATTATAAGACATTGTTCACTCACCAGTAACAAATGTCCCCTCTACAAACATGAAACTTTATGGGGGTAGAGATGTTTCATTCACTTCAACAATTTCTTTTCTACCATCTCTAATGACACTAAGTTATCCATACTACTACTTTCTGTTAAAACCTTGCAACACTTACCTCCAGATTTGTGTTTAGTACATAAAAAGTTTCTCCATTGTATTAGTTCCTCTTTCTCATTTTTTGGTTTTAATTAAATATTTTTATCATTGAGGAATTTACATCCCTTTTTATCCTCTCCATGATTTGATGAAGCCATACTCTCATCTTTTAGTGGGACAACATGAATTCTAGCCTCTTTCCCCTTACCATTATTCTATTGTACTTGTAGACACTCAAATGATTGGTGTCCTACCTCTCCACACTAGTTACATGCAATAGTAAAACCTTTACCTCCTCCTCTTCCAATTTTTTCTCTCCCTCTAGAAGAAATAACTCTTCCTTTAAAATAACCTCCTTTACCTCTAGTATCCTGCATGTAAGAACTCATTTGTGATGTGAAAGTATCCTCTTTCTTCATGAGATAACCTCTCCAACTACTTGGATTTCCTCTTCCATGGGTGTTTCTTCCTCATCCTCTACTATTCTTCTTATTTCTCCTATTCAACTTTTCCTCTGCCTTCAAGGCATACTAATAGGACTCTTCTACATTGTGTAATCTTACCAAACTTATCTCATCTTGTATTGATATATGTAGGATCTTTACATATGTTAATAATTTTTTGACATCATCATCTACATGTCTCGATCCTTTTCTTAGTCAATGGAATTCCTTATTATTGTTATTGACACTTGATTCATGCTACTTCAATTTTTATAATTTTTAGAAAAAACTAATTTGCTAGTCTATCAACAAAAGAAATTGTTTAATCATTTTCACCATCTTATCTAAGGACTTTATCTTTTCTTGTCCTTTTCTCTATTTTTCCATGTGAAAAATATCCCATCATAGGGATGTGTTCCCTTTCAAATTTTTCTATGAATATTTGATATTTTTTGAACCTCAGTGCCCTCAAAATCAAAGTATTTTTCTATCTCTATGATCCAATCAACAAGGTCTTCAAGCTTCCAAATATTTTTATAACTTGGGGGGATCAATATATAGTTTATTATTTATTCTTGTTATGGCCCTTAAAAATATCTTCACCTTGATTCAATGCTCCTTGGTTGGCTTCATTTCCTCCTACAAATTCTTCTTCATCATCAGTAACATTTTTCTTCATTAATCTCTACAATCACTGTGTCTCTACCTCATGGCACCCCTCCTTGATGACCACATCCTCTTGTTCCATTTTACATGAGTTCTAAAATCACTTGAAACACTAATCTAATACCACTTCATGTAGTTGTGTTATAGGGACAAGCCCAATGAGTGACCCAATCAATAGATATTCATAGTGAACAATAACAAAAGTATATATTTCACCATATTTCAAAAGAAAATAGTATTTTATATATACTCAATTTTTAAATAGACATCATTGTAAGTTATTACAAGAATTCAAGGTTTATTTTATTGTTCATAGGTTCTAAATAGATCCACACACACACTTATAAGAGTCCAAAAGCAACAATAATCATCACCAACATCAAAAACTATTTCCCAATCCATATTTACCTTCAAAACATAATTCCATGTTAAACGGAATGTCCCAACCAACCTCGTATGGAAGCCACATTCATGTACTAGAAAACCTTCATCTTCCTTCCACTAACCAAGTACCCTTTAACATCTAAAGATCATTCCTTTTATGTCAAACTAGAGGATTTTAACCAACTAAATAATTGTGGCAAGTGTTATAGCATGTAAAAATGGATAGTTTTTTGAGAAACTAGTGTCTCCAATTTCCAAATCTTATGGGATACTAGCACATGACACAAAATTTCACACATCATGATGGGATCTTGAAGAAAATACTTAAAGTGTGGATAGGTGAACACAAGGAAATAGGGTTACACCTTTTACAAGATGGAACTAGGGTTTAGGACCTATTTCACTCTAGTTCATTAAAGGAAACCAAGATCCCTAAACCAATTGACTTGATTGAGGAATGTACTAGGGTTAGGATGGTTTCATTGGGTGTGATTAAAGACAAAAAGGGGGTTCATCACTAAGTAAAGGGTTAGAATGAAATAAATTTAAATGACATGCAAATCTAGCTATATAACCTAGGAAATCAAACTCTAAATTTGAATAATAAACTGAGAATGAATAGAGGTACACCTGGAAAAATGAAGATGCTTGAAAAAACATCCACAATCTTGAAATTGTGACTTTTGAAGCACATTGGGACTCATATGCCATTTTGCATGATTAGGTCCCAATTTAGGGTTTTGAGCCAAAACTGGAGTTTACAACTAGTAAACCACAATCTACAGAAAAAGTTTGAAAATTGGTATATTAGGACTCATATGCCCAAGGTGGAAATTTAGTCCCAGTATCAATGCTTATATAAAACTTTGATATCCTCTAGTGATCTTCTGGAGCTCCACTCCCTTATGACCTCTAAGTTTGAAACTTTGAATTTTGACCTATAGGTGACTTTTTGTGAGCTTAAAAGAAAGGTGATAACTTTGACAACTTTGAAACTTTGAAAACTTTCTCCAATATTGCTCTTCAATGGATCTTCAACCTAAATCTACAAATCACACATCAAAGAGAGTGAAAAATGTTTCTTTGTTAGTGGATAGGGGTTTTCCTTGGTCAAACCCCATTTTGGTAATCAAACCTTGAAATGAAATAGAAAAGAATGAAGTTATGATGAATGAACAATATGCAATGTTTCAACTCACCAGAACCTTGAAATAAAGGCCGCAATCTTTTATGAAATGACTACCATGAATGTATTTCTATATCTCAACTCTTGATTAAATGTTGTAGATCTTGACTTTGATGCTTGCTTAAATAATGAAAACATACATAAAAAATGTTAGCTCAAAAACAAACATGATGCATAATGACTTTGACATGATTCTTGAATATTGAATTGATGCTCCAAAATACTTGGTAATTGGCTCTTGAATGCTCTTTAATATCATAAAATCTCTATAAGAATACTTCCATCAACTCACCAGGAGAAAAAATGTGAAATAACCTTGTATTTATACTTGTTTATGCCAAAAATAGAAAAATAGAAAAAATATAAATTATGTTTGAACTAGGTATTGATGTTCTTGTTTCATCAAAAAATAAAAAATAAATTGCAATATAACAAAACAAGTTATGTGTGATGGCATACACCTATGTCCTGATTATAATTACTTTGAGTTTAATAATTAATTAAAAAAGTTATGTAATGAAAAATTATGAAAAAAATCCATGCACAATATATTGATATTAAAAGCCTATATTTTAAAAATTATAATTTTATCCTTTCAATAAAAAATTATGCTTCACAATGTAAATGCCACTTTTTTAAAATGTTGTTTACCATAAAATTAAGTTATTAAATTTATGTAGAAAAATTTAGAATTTATTTCTAATTATATATATATATATACACACATATACATATATATACATGTATATGTATATGTATATATGTATATATGTATACATATATATATACATGTACATATATACACATATATACATGTATATAATATGTATGTATATATATATATATATATATATATATATATATATATATATATATATATATATATATATATATATATATATATATATATATATATATATATATATATATATATATATATATATATATATATATATATACATACACACACACACACACATATGTATATATATATATGATCTACCCACAAATGTCCAGTTCATATCATCTCCTAATTATTAATGGTTTAGTTGTTGTAGCTTTCATAAAGTAAATTTTGTAAGAAAATGTTGATATTAATGTCCAACATGGTCAAAAAGTGGGACACAATATTGTGGGCTGACCCCAAAGGGAGTTTGATCTATCCCTCTTCAATAAAAATTACCTTATAATGGAGCCCAAGTGTAATCTCAAAACATTATTTTCTTATAGGGAAAAGATATCCCATAAGTGGGAGTCACTATTGTGGGATCACCCTGGCACCACATTATTTTAAAAACATTTAAAAGTTTTTGAAATGATTTTTTTTAATACAAATGAAGTGACTTTGTGTAGTTGTGGGTATTTAAAGTAGATTTAATTATGTGATGACCCTTGAGTCTATCCATTGCATTGAGATGAAGTTGTTTATTGCTAGTTGTTATTTTAGATTTATAGTAATTTTCAAATTTGTGTTAAGTGTTCGCTCTGTTTCATAATGAATAGAAACTAGTCCAAAATAGTTAAATGAAAATCAATATTTTTTTAATTTATGTCTTTTGATCTCCGTTGCAGATTACAATTAAACTAGGTGTTCCCCTTTTTCATAGTTCAATTTTGTAACTTATTACTTTATATTTTGGGAACTAAAATCTTATATATAGGATATTTCTTTTGAGCATTCCAATTTACACATGATGTATCCAAATTATAATGGGGTCTGTTTGAATGAATATAAATATTTTTATTTATTACTTACATTTGTGATCAATTAATTTATTAATAAAGGTTTTGTAGGTCTTGTACTAGTAAATTTTCATCATGAATACTTAGTGACAAAAAAAATATTGTGTTTGTTTAAATAGGGTATAATTTGTTAAGGCCTCATGTATTTTTTCTTTCATTTTATTTAAAATTTACCTTTAGGATCACCTTATTTTCCTATATAGATGCCATATACTTGTGTTAAATGAATTGTTGTTTCTTATAGAACAATCATTAGTTTTACCTTTGTATATAGATCAATGTGCATCCCTAATTCTAGGTCTTGTGTGTTTTATCTAGGGTTGATGTATTATGCTATTTATGACTAATAAAAGAAACAAAAAAAATGTAAATAATTTAATTCCATTCTAGATTGAGCTTTAGAATTGTCCATCTAGCCTCGATCACTACAACAAAGACTATACTAAGGATAAGAAGATAAAATATTTAAAATAAAATACTCAGTTGGGCCACATTTAAGTTAACAATTTATTACTCTAGATGATATTCTAAATGAGTTTGAGTCACCATTTTATGCTTCCTAATGCTATGATACTTCACTGGTAGAGGTGTGTTATGATTAAAGTGTCATTTACCTTGTAATACTATGCATATTTTGTATATCTCCAACACTCTTGGAAAGCGTCCTTGGATTCCAAGGGTGCAATTAAATAATAACTTGTAATTACTAATCCATAAGAATCATGAAATGTTAGATTTCATATGTATTCGTGAATAAGTTGAAACACATCAATGGTTGTTACAATTGACTTGAAACTCATTTATTACACTTTCCAAATTCTAGGTGCTAGGATTGAGGAGTGGATAATGTTTTATAATGCATGGTACCCACATGAGTTAGCCACTCTAAAATTATAGTACTCTACTTGGTAATGTAGGAGCTATCAAGAGTTATAAAGAAAATATACCTTTGTAGCTATATTTTCTATTGTAGGAGATAATTGATTGTTCCCATGTGAAATCTATGTGAAGTGATTTATCTATGTTTCATTCTTGAAATATTCTCTCCATTGTGGGGCATGAAATTTTTGTTTGATACATAGTTTGTGTAAACCATTTGTGGTTTTGTCTTCTCTATGTGTCTATAACTTAATAGTACAAGACAATAGTTTTAGATGATATTTTTTTACATGTACACAAGTGTTGTAAGATTTCTATCAGAATGAAGAGAGTGTTATTTTGTTTTATGTATAATTTTCTTGAAGATTAATATATACTTTTCTACTTTATTGTGTGAAATTTTTTCTTGAAATGTTCTCTCTGTGTAAATTACATGTTGGCATGGATTTCTTATATATTTCTCATTATTTATTTTATGTAATCATTTACTAATCTTATGATAATACTTATCTAAAAAAAAATATTTAAGTTTTGTGTAAACTTGTAGAATATTTTATTGTAGTATTTGTAAAACATTATTTATTAACAAGCTATTTGTAGGATCTAATAAATTTTGGGAGAAATCTCTCACTCCTTCTAGTTCCAAGCCAAATATATAAATTCCAAGGTTAGTTCTCGAGTCCTCTATTTAATTTGTTTAGATTTTTTTTAGAAATATTTTAAAAACTTTAGAAAATAGAAATGCTTCTTCCAATTAGATCAAAGATCCATGCTTGATGATCTCCCACTCCCATATTAATAATGGTGAACTAGGGACTAACATTGGATAGTTTATTTCTTTGTTAGGTTGGGTAATAGTGATATTTTTTCTAGCAAATTTTGCATTTATTTGTTCTAGCTATATGTAAGTTTCTTAATGACCAATGTGATCATGTTTGTAGTACACAAATACATATCTTTATGAACATATATCAAGTTTCCAAATATATTTTTAAGTAATGGAAGTGGGATCCACTCCTAATTTATTGATAAAAAGATAAAAATAATATAATAACTAAAATATTATATATATGGAGGTTGACCCCACAATGCAATGGTTAAGTTGAAAGGGTAGAAGTTGGTCTGTCTAAAATTTGAATCCCATTGTGGATAGTGGGAATCCCATAGGGAGAAAGCAACAACGAGGTCAACAAAGAAAGTAACGACAGTGAATATTGTAGCAACAATAGTAGATATGGTGGTGGTGGCAGTGGTAGATATGGTGGTGGTAGTTCAGAATTGTGTGGATGAGGTCCCCCGAATGTGGCCTCACTGGTTTATAGCTCCAGTCAAAAGAGTTCAGGGTGCTACCCCTTAGCAGTGATTTACTGAGAAAAAAAGAAAAAAATTATATATATAATTTATTATTTTATTAATATGAAATTTTAGAAATTAAATTTTTATTTTCTTATTCCTAATATTGAATACTATTATATATGTTTTTTATTCAAGGGGTAAACGCTTTTGACTGGAGCTATGAACCAGATTACAACATTCAACAATACCACCCCAATGGGGTTTGAACCTTGGTGGCACAAACAACAATGCCACCTTTAAACCATCACACCATGCCAATACTGGAATATACTATTATATATGTTATTCTTAATGATTTTTTATAATTAAAAAGTTAATATATTAAATACTAATTTTTAAGCTAGGAGGAAGACTAGCATGTGCACAAGAAGCCCCTATCCATTGAAGAAAACTTGTAATTTCTAGTAAATGAATGGTAGGCCACTAATGGGCTTAAGTTGTTGAGTGACTAGTAGTTGGTTCGGTCCTTGGGTGGTTCTCCCATTTATTTTGCATTTTTCTTTCTTTTGTCGGTCTCTATGTAATTTCTTTTATTTTGTTTTTAGGTGCCTCATGTCTCATGGTCTCCCTTGCTTGGCCTCTATGGACATTTTGTAAAAGGATTGAGACCTTCCCAACTTTAATCTAATCAAAACAACTTTTATGTCAATATTTATATAAAAATTAAATATCTTCACATGTGAGCTAATATTTCATTAATATAAAACATTAAAACTTAAATTTTTATTTATAATTCAATATTCAACAATATTATATATGTTTTAGTTTAATTTTTGTTTAGTAATTATGTTTAAGAATATTTGAAGATTAAAATTAGAATACTTATCCTTAGAAAAGTCTATATAAAAGACATCAAGAATAATCATTTTTAGTAAGTCTATTTTAAGATATAGGTATACTAGTAAATATATTTTCTTATATAATATATAACATCTATGTAAATAATACAACCATTATTATTAATATTCTTATGATTACATATAACTTTAAAAGGAATAATATTTTATTTTATTTTATTTTTATAGATGAGTTCTACCGAGGGTGTAGCTCCCATGTAGTGTAGTTTCAAAATAGCCTTTTTTAAAAAGGGTTAGATGATTGAGTAAATAAAAATAATATTACTTACATGTACATAATGTATACATATTGTTTATATAGATATCTATATTAAAGTAATATTACTTATATGTACATTATATATCTAGTAAATAAATTGATATAAAGTTTTAAAATATATCTATCTAAAAATAGACAATAACATCAATCTTCAATTATTTTAAAATTTTAAAAGTATATTAAAAAAATAATTCTATTTACATTATTTAATTTATTTTTAATTGAAAAGTTTATTTTATTTAGTAGTCTAGTTCTTGCATAGCTATTTACTATTTTCCTAACTAAATTGTATAATTATTCCATTAAAATTATTTTATAGAGTTATGAAACATTTTATACTCTCCTATATTTAATTTAGTTTATATTTTATTATTTTTTTGTTGGTCCTTTCATTTATTTATTAATTCAATCACAACATTCCATTTTATTGTGATTATACTTATGCTTCTCAATAAAATAATTAAAACATTATTTCTTATAATTTATTTAATGAATGATCTATTATTAAAATATTGTTTTAACATTAAAAAATGAAAATGAATACATATATAAATTGAGAAGTCAAAATTTATATTAAATATATATCTTTAATATTTTATAAATATATATTAGTTATTTGACATAAAAAGATTTCGAGCATTTCTAGAAACTCGTCCTAAGTAGCTCATGTTCCAAACTCAAAGAAACATAGTTTGTAATATAAAAAAATTAACTTCAATTTTCAGTTTTGTTATGTTTAATAGATATATTCTTTGCAGAATTGAAAGGTTGCCCTCATATCACAGACTGATGAGTTCCAAGGAAATAAAATTATCTTTCAAGAAGGTTGAAAGGAGTTCTCAAACTCCTCTGGGATGGCGGTTAGCAACTTTTCAAGAAGTTAAGGATAATCTTGAAAACATTAAACAGCAAGATCTTCTTAAAGAAAGAGATATAGCGCGTCTTCTTGATGGTTGGATAAGTGGCCAGTTCTATACTTTTCAAATGGGAAATGACTTCAGATATTGCATAGGCTACATGCTTGTTATTCAAGTTTACACACAAGAAAGCTGTTCCTCTGGTGAGTACTATCGATTTTTCTTTCTTCAATTGAAACTAAAATAATGTAAAATATTTTTAATCTGCCGTTTAACAAATCTTTGCGAAATGGAATCAGATGATCCAAGAAAGGATATTTATGAGGGCGTCAGTCTCACTGAAGGAGGAAAGCAAGTAGCTTTACTTCTGTGTGCATATGATTGGAATTACGAGGTAGTGTTTTGGCTTCTCAACTCTTGGGATAAAAGAGAAAGAATGGACCCACGAAATATGGGATGGGGAGATACCCTTCAGCAATGCTAAAGAAACTAATGAATTGAACAAGCTGATAAACGATCTAGCGAGAAAGCTTTGTGAGACCTCTGTTGGCGAGAAGCCAAGTAATAAAAAGCTTACGCTAGGTTTAGTTACTGAGCTACTAAAGCAGCTAGGAACTTCCAGTCTGGAAAATCTCACGCAATATCAAAAAGACAAACTCTTGGGCCGCACATTTAAGAATTACATATCATTCTTCTCTGAGCAGGTAGGCAATTACTGGTTCCGAGCTTTTGAAACAGATAGAGACTCAGCAGATGATCAGTGGGATTTAATGTGGGAGCACTTCTGTGGCTTTTCTATGGTATATCCTACACAAAGATTTCTGGGAATAGTGATAAATAAATGGTTAAAAGACGACAGTCCCCAGGCGACCACGAGCCAAAAGAATTTCATCCTTTGCGGTTCCATTCTCTATTATATAGCTGAACTACATATAAACTGTCTTAATGAAGGGAAGCATGGAACAACTGATATCTATAAGAAAATCAGCATCACTTGCGATGAAAATTTTAATATTCTTGATAAAATTTTACGCATGGCTGCAGCGCAAGGGGATGTTATCATCATGAAGAAGATGTTAGACTGCGGAGCACATGCACTGAGCCAAACCCCAAACAAACTATCAGCTCTACATCTGCCATTCCTCTGTATCGCGAGCGACGATAAAATAGAGGTGGTGGTGCAGGTTTTGATGGACAAGTGTGATGCAAAAGAGCAGTTCGCGAATGCAACAAATGAAGTTGGATTCACTGTTCTTCAGCATGCGGCTCTTAGAGTGAAGGGAAAAATGTGCAAGTTGCTTCTTGATTACGGCGCAAATCCGATTGCTGGAGACAATAGAGACCGACTGCCCTTGCACTATGCAGTTGAGATAAAGAACGATGAAGCTATAGATGTGCTGATAAATTTTTCTGATCAAGATTCCATTGGGATGATTAACAGCAAAGACAAAGAAGGGAAAAGTCCTCTAGATTTAGCTGTTGACCAAAATAATATAGAACTACTGACAAAGCTTTGGCCAATTTTAAAGCAAACAATTGAGCCGTATTTTGATAAAGTGGACATCAGCAAGCTTTTACGTCGATTTGCATATTTAGGCAACACAGATATTGTGGGAAAGCTGTTGGAGAAGGGAGCACGTCCACTTGACGTTGGCAAAAGGGAAGAACAGCTTTGCATTATGCTGCTAAGTGTGAAAATTATTCTCGGGGTCTAGAAACAATTGGTCTAATACTTGAAAAATGCAAAGATTTGGAAAGGCTTATATCCAAACGTGATAAGAAAGGGAAGACAGCTCTGCACGTCTTGGCCTTCAGGGGATTTTATCATCCGGTGCCGGAGAAGTTTGATGGTTCAGTAGATATAAAAGACAGAGATGGTCGAAGCCCTCTTTACGATGCAATTCAAAGAGAGCTCGATGAACCATTTACAATTTTTGTCCTCATTGTTATGAGGGCTAGGAAAGGCATCTCCCTTGATAATTTGATAGATAACACTGGCTTAACCCCATTACATGTGGCTGCTTCACTTGGCAAGGTGGTTCAAGTGGCTACCCTCCTCAAATATTCAACAAATCCAAAAAGGTATGTGAAGAAAGCTGATTACATGGTACAAACGGCCCTCCATAAAGCTGCAAAAGGGGGAAACGAGGATACGATAAAAGTTCTCCTGCACTGGGGAGCGCAGCCGCTTCTTGAACGGGATTGTGACGGTAAGACGGCTCTGCATTATGCCGTCCAAGCCAAAACTGGACAAGATGGAATAACCCTGGCTGAATTGCTTTTAAAGAAATGTGGGTCAGAGCAAAGGCAATTGCTTTTCTTGTGGGCGCCAGCTGCCGGCATAGGCAAGGCTGACCAAAATCTAAGCGATCCTCCCCTAAAAGAGTTTCTTTTAAAGAAAAGGGAAGAGCTTTCCCAAGGAACAAACAATTTGTTGCGACTCGCTGCTTGTATGGGCAACACTGAAATGACGAAAGACCTGCTTAGAAGTGGTTGTCTGATTACGAGCATTCAAGATAAAGATTGGATAAAAGATTTAAACGAAGAAGAGAGATCGAACGTTGGTAAAGGTAAATAAAGATTAGCATTAATATTTTAAAACTGCTCAAAGATAAGATTTTTCTGATTGTTTGAAACTTGTGATATGGTTTGCAGTTTTGGATGAAATTCAAAAGATTTCAGACCAGGGAAATGACCGACCATCTGTGTCCGACTATCTCGGTAAAAGAACATTCTCTTAGTCTTTTCAACAAGCTATTAATTATAAAGATTAATGTAAAAAGATAAAAAGCACCTTTCAATCTTACAGGAAGAGCTGATTTTGCACATGGTCTTGCCGCATTACTATTGAATCCTTATTTAAAACCTCCTATTGCCATTGGTATATTTGGGAGCTGGGGCATGGGAAAATCCAGTTTAATGGTGCAGGTAGCATTTGGTTAATTTATATTTTCTAATTTCTCAATATTTTATTGTATCGATTTCTCAATCTTAGTTTGCTTATTTGTGTAGACCGAGGTTATTTTGTTAAAGACAGCAGCTCAATCAGCGCTATTGTCATCTTCTAAATCTCCAAGTTCAAATTTGCCGGGAGTTCAAAAGTTCGAGTTATCACCAGTGGGCCAAAAAAAATACAATGAAATTAAAAGATGGGTGGATCTGTTAAGAAATAAAGCAAAATTTCACACTTCTTCTATCAAAGGTATAATACAAAACATTCAAATGTGGATTGGAGCTGTAACGAGCAGAAAAAGTAAAGAATCACCAGAAAAGGTAAAAATTCTAAAAATGTTATTTATAAATCTTCTAACCAACCACCTAGTAGAACTGAATTTTACTTGTAATTTTTGCTAGCAACTGCAGGACACACTTGTTATGTTTCTGAACGACTATGAGCCTCAATATCACAAGATCTTCAAATCACTAGCTGTCATTGATAGCTGTGACATGGTAAGTATCTTAATAAGCGGAAAGATTGAAATAATTTAATATTGACTTCTATCAAAAGCCTGGTTCTTATTTATCCCGCCGTCTCCTATTTCTCATTCTCAGTTCATTCCAAGTGGTCCGCAATCAATTTCAATAAGTGATTCTACAGTCGAGGGAAGTGTGCCTTCTATTATAACTGTCCAGTACAATGCATGGAAATATAGGAACGAATCAGAAGCGCTGGCTGGCATGGCGGTCGAAATCACCAAAGAAATGGAAGGAGTAATGACAGGACCACAATGGCTGAGCACGTGTTGGAGAAATACTTGGAGAAAAAAGAAGCAAACTATATTGATTGAAGTTATCTTTCCATGCCTCCTTGCAATCTTCTTGGCTGGAGCATTTACTTGGATTGTATGGGTATTATTAGATAGGTACAACGTCAAGGAAGGTGAAAAGCTAACGTATGCATCTTTACCTGCTACCATAGTCATCACGGTGTGGACGGTGGTGAAGTCAGTGATGAGCACTGTGGCTCCTGTGAGTACTCAATTGATGAATTACATAAAATTTCCTGACCACACAGAAAATTTGGGTTATCAGGAAAGGGTAATATCTGACATCACTTTTCTGAAAGCAGAGATTCGAAAAAAACCATTTTTTACATTTACTGCCGCGAGCTACATTTGGCACTTGATTACTAGATGTTGCATGATTTCATACTTGTGTTCTAAATTCTGGCAAGAGGACATGGAAAATTCAATACCACCTTCTACATGTACATCCTATGCAAGTAGTAATCCTAGAATTATCGTGTTTGTAGATGATCTTGACCGTTGTGAAGAATCTGTTATATTGCAGGTAAACTCAAAAAGGAATATTTCATGTCTGACACTAAAAAATGTTTATTGTTAGATTTTATTAAGTCAAAAAGGTTATGTGGTACAGGTATTATCGGCTATTAATCTTGTCCTGGCCGTATGCGAAATTAGTGCAGTAGTAGGCATGGACAAAGCCTTGATCCAACGGGCAATCATAAAAATGTATGGAGATGAATCTCTGCAAAACAAAAAGGAATTGGTCGATAAATATCTACAAAAAATAATACAATTGCCACTTGATCTTCCTGACCCCAGTGAAGACGAATCCAAGACTTTCCTTGAAAGACAGCTGGGTGTGTTCAGTAATCAACAGAAGGATAAGGATGGAGAGCCAGAATCAGATGTACATCATAATCGTGAGTGAGAAAAGGATCCAGACTATGACGCTCTTTTTTCTACAATTGAAAGAAGTTCAAATTCAAGATCTAGGAGATCATCTTAAGAAAATATCTAGCGCAAACGCATCGATGCCAGGTAAAAATCGAATTACAGCAGGAAACAATTTCTGTAGACTAGACAGATATTTCACATCTATATTTTCTTGTTACATATGTTATATTCATATGACGTGGAAAAAATGTTACTCGTAGATGCTAGCGTATCAAGAGAAACAAAAACAGTCACTCAAGTGGTAAGAGATTCTCATCTTCAAACAGATGCAGGCGGCGAAGTTTCCATAGATGTGCCCAATGCAAATGATGCAAGTAAGTAGCAGAAGATATTAAAATGTTTAGATATTAATAGTGCCGCCTGCATAACAAATCGTAAAGATGTCTCTATGTAGTAGAATTGGACGGAAGGAACATCAGACTGCAGATAGTAGGAATGAGCAAATTCAATTTCATTGTTAGCGCTGACATCTGACTTTTTATTTCTAGATACTAAAAGCTCTGGAGAACGAAGTCTAATTCAAAGTGACGACAAAGCTCCCATCAGAACAGAGGCAGGTAGAATTAATAGAGATGATGTTATAAATTCTAACTCTATATCGCCCGTTTCGTGTATCAAAGCTATATTTTATATTTAGCAGTAGATAACGAGTGTTCAAACTTTTAACTCATATCTTTATCCAGGCGACAAAAGTTCTAGTCAGTTAATTCAAATAAGGAAGATGTTGTTTGTGAGGTACAGCGAAGGAGAACAAGATGCATTTTGGTACTTTGAGAAAATGGATACAGACTGGCGGAAACTACCTCGACACTGGAAATGTCTGCTTTACTATCATCGATTGATCTGGTATATCTTCTCCATGAGCAAAGAAGCCAGATCTTTGGATGGATGGCAGGTTCAATTGATCACGTGGATATTTCTTTGTTGGGAATGGGAAGAAAATATGAACATACTCATTCAGGTAAGTTAGCTTAATACTATATGCTTATCTTCGCAAAGATTACAATGTAACCATGTGTTTTTGTGATGCAGAACTGGGAGAGAATTGGCATTCTAAAGAACTACAAGCCTGATTCTGGTGCTGGATCTAGTGGACCTTCATTAAAAGCCATAGTAGAGCATTATATAGAAAATGAGATTAAGTATAAAAAGCTATCAGATACTGGCGGTGATAAACATAGAACTGAAGACTCGGATGACTCTGTAACCAAACAGAAAAAGACAGAAAAACCGAGAGAAGACTTGTATGGGAAAGACGCTTCTAAGAAGAGTAGAGAGGAAAAGAAAGCAGAAAAATCCCAAGAAGACTTTAAAGGAAAAGCCATTTCCAAGAATAATGTGAAGACTCCTGAAAGCAGCAACAGGGAACCGGTTCAATTGGACGCAATTGACAAAGAGAAGGATGGTGACAATGCCAGATTATCTGAGAAATTGGAAGGAGGCAAGAAAGAGAAGGATGTTTCTAAGGGTGTAGAGGATGATGAAGAAAGCAGCAAAAGAGAAATAGCTCAATTGAAAGTTGTAAAAAATCAGATGATAACAGGGACAGACGCTGAAAGCGACAACAGAGGCATTTCCGAAAAGCTGGACGATGTCGTAAAAACACTAAGAAATGAAATAGAAAAGGCAGTAAGAGAACTAGAAGAGGTGAAGAAAGAAATCAGAGACCTAAAGGAAACGAAACAACAGGCTGTGGAGAATAACAAGAGTGATGAAAAAAAGCAAGAGAGGCTAAACAATTGGCAGAGAATGAATGAGGCATTGAAAACATATGATGTCTCAATGGAAGGTATACAAGCTTTTCAGAAGTTCAGAATTTACTGCGTGCCTCGCTATCTACCATGGCCATTGCCTAAAATGAAAACAGGAGGCTCTTAAGAATTCTACGCACCGTCTGAAAGTTCCTCTATACTAGTTGATATAGGTAGTATTTATTTCAATAAATTTGCAGCTCAACACAACAATGAAGTTGAATATGTTAAATCTATTATTCTAATTTGTCATAGCTCTTTGAAGGCCAATGTTATAGATATCTATGCTTGTATAATAGGTCAAAGAAATTTCATGAAGTAGAAAAAATTGAAATGTCAAATATGAAAAAAATAGCTCAAATAAGAAAGAAAAAACCGTTCAATTAATTATGCGCATTATCTTTTCCTGTTTGGAAATAATCCAGTAATGTGTAAGTGTAGACCCTGTGCCCAGGAGGGCACTAAGTACAGAGGTCCTGAAAATGAATAGCCTGGTATGATGCATGCTTCTTTTATTGGTTGTCATTGCATTTCTCACAAATCCAGTGCTTAACATTCTTTGGGAAAGTGAAAGTGAAAGTACGGGAACCATTCCAACTGCTTTTTGTCAATGGCCTGACCCTTCTGCCTTTGCAAATATGTTATTTTGTTGATGACTATTTTGGAGCTAAGGCATCTCATATAGGATCCTCCCTCTTAGCCTTACCCGCTACCAGAACTGACAGAAATGAAAATATTGAGAGAAGAATAAAAAAAAAAACCTGTATGATTATAATATACTTTGTTAAGAATTAAAAGAATTATTCATGAGAGACCTCAAAAAAATAAGAGAAAATATTATATGCTTATTATACGTATTAAAGCATGAACAGATTAATAATAATAATTGTGTGAGTAAATTAATAATAAACATAAAAAATATACTAATTTATGGATGCAATAATTAGATATGTCTAATAAATTGTAGTCATTGAGCTTGAAATAAATATATGCCTTCAATCTTCTCATGGATTGTCAACACAAGTGAGTCTTAACTAATGTCTCAAAGCTAAAAAAATTTGGAAAGGGTGTTGGTAAAGATTTCAACTAGTTTTTTAGATGTATGAAAAACTATAGTTCAATTTTCCCGTCTTAGATCAAATATCGAATTAGATGATGCTAGATCTCTATGTGTTGTGATCTAGCATAAAATATAGGTTTCTTGATCTTTATAATGGTGTTACTATTATTAAAGGAAATAGTTGGATGTTCTTATGATTAATGAAATTCCTCCATGATCCTTATAATATATATGACAACAATTTATTTGCCACAACATTAATATATTATGCTTTAGTTAAAATGAGAGCTACAATTGCCTATCTTACCACTCAATAATATTATTCTAAATCCATGTGAGAGAACATAACTAGATTTTTTCTCCTACTATCTATTGAACCAACCCAATCAAAGTCTATATAAGCAACTAGTTCATAATTTTAGTGGAAGAATAATGGATACCAAACTATTATGTGCACCTCAAATATCTTGATATTCATTTGATAGCATGCCAATGAGGATCATGTGGATCATGCATGAACTAAGAGACAAGACTCAGAAAGTACATAATATTTGGTTTTGTTGTAGTTGTTAGAGAACATAATCCATAAATGAATTATACTTGCGCATGTGTTATAAAATATTGTAGAGAGCCCTAGTTTCTTGTCATTTGTTTCTCATTTAGTTGTCAATAACATCAAGTTAGGTATCAAACTATTTAGTAAAATTATAGGATGACCATTAAGGTTTCTATATCTATAAATATCTAAATTTGTTAACAAATAAAGTATTGAGTGTGTGTTAGTTGTTTTGTTCTACAAATTATGTGTTGGCATCAAATCAATGTGTTACCAAGTATCCTTTATTAAAGTGTGTTTGGTGATTCCTTACACTTATGCTGAAAGGAATAAGAATTCCTTTAAGAAGTTGTGTGTTTGATTAGACCCTCTGTGTTACAAAATAGGAAAAGAAGAAGTTGTCAAAGAGAGATTGCAACTTAAAAAATGAGCATAATCTATATGTAGAAGCTTTTGAAGGGAACTAATACAAGGTGCCAAGGCTTAATAGAGCCATTTGGAGTAGGAAAGACTTGAGACCATGTTAGATTTATTTCTTTGGATGGTGTTAAATGATCAATACATAGACTAGCATGTGTGATGATGCAATTATAAGAGTCAACTACACTTTTTTTCTGCTAGAGAAAGAGGCTAATAGATTACATAATACAAGAAGGTGGTTAATAAGGTTGCTAAGGCTACTGCCACTATTGTTGCAAGGCCTTCTATTGTGAAATATTTCAAGGCTATGAAGCTAGTCAAAGAAGTGGCTGGCTAACAACAGACACTACCTATCCATAACATAAGAGATGAGAGGTGAGCTACTCCTATGTAGAGATACGTAGCCTTCTCCAACATTAATTATAAGCATAAATTGTAAAGGTATTATTAAAAGGTTTATTTATTTATTTTTCAAATAGAAAATATCATGGAATAATATCTAAACTTAAATAGGTTAGATGGTATAAATAATGTCAATTAGAATTTGAAAATGTGAACTCTAATGGAGGCTATAATGTTTAGTTCATTGTAAATGGTATTGAGGCTAAACCCAATATGTCTCAAATTGTTATTCAATATTGGAAGAAAAGAGAGTCCAAAACTAAGATTATCTTAGCCATATCTATGAAGGACTCAATGATCTGTTGCGTATGAGATATCACTACCTCTAATAGTACATGGACAACTTTGAAAGTTTTATATGAGATTACAAACACAAATAATTAATTTTTTAAGAGAAAATTACTTTCAATCAAAATGGAAGCATAAAAAGTGTTAGTGATTTTTTCCAAAGGTAAGGAATTAAGGATTGAATTAGCTAACATTGCTGAAAAAGTTTGAAGTAGTCATTTAGTTACTATTACTTTGAATGACCTGGTGAGTGACTAATAATTGTTCATTATTGGCTTGGCTACAAGGGAAAATGTACATTCTTCTAAATATTTAGTAGTTATCCTTCTATAAGAAGAGGAAAGAAAGAAGTGTGTGGAAAGTAGACTTCAAAATGCAAATTCAACTTTGATGGACAAGGGAAAGAAGTCATCCAAAGGAAAGAAATGAGCCACGAACAAAGGAGGTAAATTTCATTATAAACTTGGGTATAAAGATGATAGAAGGTATCATGATGGGGCATCATCTAAGTCAAATTCTGTTGTCAAGAAAAATGAAAATTGTAACTATTATGGTAAATTTTGATAATTTGCATATGAATGTTGGAAAAAGGAATTTAATGAGTCCAAAAAAATTAAGTATGAAGGAAACTTTGCGAATAGTGAGAATGAGATAAATGATTGCCTCAATAGTCTAAAGTTATTTATTTTAGATTCTAATATTTAAGCTAAAAAAAATTATTGTAATATTTGGATTATAGATTCAAGTTCACCAATCCATACGTCAGGTCGTAAGATTGGTTTAAAAAAAATGAGAAAAATGATGGTAGTAAGATCTATTTAGAAGATGATAGGTCTCATGGTATATAAGGTTATGGTGATATAAGTGTGCTATTATGTAATGGGAAGGCAAAATAACTTGAAAATATGGTGTATTTTCCAAGAATCAAGAAAAAAAAGGTTTAGCCATTACTAATCAAGGTTTAAAATTTGAATTCTTGAAGATAGGTTTCCAAGTAAAGGATATGAAATATCACTATAAAGTGATTGTTTAAGGAAGTATAATAGGAGGTTTGTACAAAATTGATGTAATAGTAAAAAAATTCATCACATAATGGCTTATAAATATGCATCAATTGAAGAACTATGACACATGATTTATGACCGTGACTTAAATCTTAGAGATCTTATTTCTCTATAAATAAAAGAGATGGTGCATGGTCTTCCAACATTTAAGAATAAATACATTAATTATGATTATTTTGCATTGGGTAAATGACATAGGAATTAATTTATTATAAGGGAAAATCAAAGGAAAAGAAATATTCTTGAATTAGTATGTATAAATGTGTATGGTCCCATGTAAACCAAGTCACTTGAGGGGGCTTATTAATTTCTTATATTTGTGAAACATAGGAAAATGGGTGAACCAATATGAGATGGTAACTATGGGGGTATGATGCATCTATCTTCCTTATTTTATTAGGAAAAAGTGATCCCCTAGAGAAAGATTAACTTTCAACCCTTAGGTGAGTCAACCTTGTGAGAGATCTTGGTATTTTCCTTAGGACAGGGTAAATCAGCCTAAAATGTACTTTTGGGAGATAAATGAAAAATACCAAATCAATGAAATTATGTAATACAGCACATAAAACCACTAAATTGAATCATAATATGACAGAATATGGAAAATAACAACAAATCTGAGAAGGGCTTGATTCTATGCACTTGTCACAAAAATACTGTGTTGAGCGTACTTCTAGGACTCAATCACCCAAGGGTGAATGGGTCTTGCTACAAGGGTTTAAAATATGATTTCACAGTCCTTTGGTCCTTGGTATGAACTCCCAATTCCTATGGGTTTCACCATAAAAGATTTAGAATTAAATTCTAAAAGTGACTTTTTGTGGCTTGATGACAATGTTGACAATTTTACAACTTTGACAGCTTTTGCAAATTTCCTCCTTCGATAGGTCTTTAATCATTCTTCAACCTAATATCTACAAACACACAATAGAAATTTTTTTTTTTGTTGGTGGTGAATGGGGGTTTTCCTTGTTCAAAACTTGTTTTGGTAATTAAACCTCGAAATGAAATCATGAAATATGAAAGGAATGATGAATGAACAATTACTATGTTGCAACTCACCAAACCCTTGAGTGAAACCCTTGAAGGATTGAAACTTAATTCATATCTCCAAGGTCTTTAACTTGGATGAAATGGCTTGATTGATGATGTGATCTTGATGCTTGAAATTTGGCTTGAATGCTTGAAACCTACATCACAATGTTAACTCCAAAAACATGCATAGATGCAAATAACTTTGACATGATGCTTGAGATATTGAACACTGCAACAAATTCTTGAGAAATATGCTCTTGAACACCTTTGATAATTATCTTAGCTCTTGTGATGTTCACATCTAGTTTTTTAGATTTGAATTGATAAAAAGACCTTATATTTATAAGCAATTTTCTAATTTCCCAAAAAATAAACATTACAAGCTGGCATTTGAAATTGGAATTGGGATCATTAAAAGGCAACCAGAAACATATTTTAAATTTGAATTTATCAACTTAAAGGGACCCATTCACCCTTGGGAAAATGGGTCTCAACCTAAATTGCTAATACCTATTAATTTCAGGGTGTTAATAATGATATTTGCATTAATTAAATCATGATTCCCCTTTCAAAAATTGCAACTAATTAGGCTTGTAGATGCAAAATTGGGTCAATTAGAGGCTTAATTAAGTCCAATTAAATTAGGGGACCCAAACATAGTGTTAAATGTAAAGGAATATGTTTTCCAATACTATATTTAGCCCCCACTTTAGTGAGAGGATGAACTTGTGCTCAAACTCACACTATTTAAGTAGTCAAACAAGTTTCAAGAGAGGTCTAATTGTAAAAATGTTAGAAAGATATGACAACAAAGTTCAAGGAGGATTATCAAGACCCCAAGATCTAAGATCTCATGACAAACCAACAAGGCACAAAGAGACACATGCCTATGTTAGATATGTAGTATCAAGACAAGATACTCAAGGATACAATGCCAAAATTAGTGAAGAAAGAGGGAATCAATTGAAAGCCTTGAATATTTGTCTAATCGGTATGGATCAAGCCTTAAATTTTTGTCTAAAAATGTTTACAAGTGGAAACATGTTGTTCACTATGCAAACCAAATGAGCTCACATAGCCTAGTGAAAATTTGCAACCCACTAGCTCAGCCCCAAGAAATGGCTAATGGGAAGTCATGCCAGGTTCATAGGCTCCTCTTGTAATAACCATACCAAAGTTATTCCTATTGATACATTTGATAAAGTACCATAGAAAATGGTCACAAGGCTAGCAAGTTGTGTTATGCTAGGCAGCCATGAAAAAGGTTCCATTGGAAAGCAAGTTGTGTTATGCTTGGTGGCCTTGAAAAACATAAAGGATCCACTGGCAAGAAAGTTGTGTTATGATTGGTGGTTTTGATACACGCAATAGGATATTCAAAGGGGTTTTTCTTCATTCATGAAAGGTCTCACCTTAGGGAACATTGTGCCTAATGTCTCCAAGAGAGGAATAGTCAAGGATAAAAGATTCACAACTTAGGGAATCCAATCCATAACATCACCACTAAGAGGAATTTCATATGCCCAGAAAGGTCACGCTCTTGAAGAAACATCAAACTAAATGTCACCACCAAGAAGACACATCACGTGAAGTAAGGAGACCACTCTTTGAAGCAAACAATGAATGTAGACATGTATACCACACTTTAAAGAAATTGCTAAACACCATGGGGTAAACCCACAAAAGTGGTTTACAATTTGAATGAGGAAGGAAAACTTGGGAAAAATGAACCCATGCCAAAAATATTCTTTCTTGGGGTTCGGAAAAACTCATTGGTTCGAACAAACCAAAAGAGGGTTCACTCAAACCTAGGTTTGAGTGAACCCATTTAATGCAAGTATGGACCATCCCGCCAAAAGAACAAATGGAAACCCCCTTTTGAAAGGGGATTCGCTTGAAACCCCCTGGTTCAAGTGAACTCCCCTTGTCCTTGATTCTTGCTCTCTATGACCAAAAAATCAAAAAAATTGCACTTTAGAGCTCGGGTTGAAGATGAAAATGGCAGAGACTTCATAGACCCAATTGGAATCAGGTAGTCCTCGGAATGAGCTATCCAACAAATATAATTTTAATATGTTTTGGTTTTGTTTTGTATTTGTTTTTTTAGTTTTATTAAACATAGGTTTTTCACTGAAAATAAAGCTCTCTATTCTGCAAATGTGGAAAAATAGCATATTATCAAAAATAAAATTTGAAAAATATGATTGCAGTAGATATTGGAGTCATTGATCCAACCAAAAAAAATTTGAATTTTGATACATACAAAAAAAGTTGCGTATTATACAGTCTACCTATGTCTAAATTGTAATTATCTAACCAAGTGGAAGCACTAGATATCAGAGTTACAAATCTAAATTTGAAAGAATTAGAATTTTATCCTTCATGGAAAAAAAGTTATGCGTTATATGGTGAGTGTCACTCCTTAAAAATGTTGTTTTATGAAAAAAACTAGTTTTCAAGGGAGATGGAAAAAGAGGTGCAATCTAATTCCCAAAATTTTGAAAAAAATATATTTATAATCTACAGAAAAAATGTCACAAAACTCTAGTTTGCATCATCTTCAAATTCCTCACGGTTTAGCTGCTATAGGTGCCTGAAAGTGAAGATTTAGTTAGAAAAAATTATTTCAGTGTCTAGTTTGGCCAAAAGTTGTAAACCACTATTGTGGGATCACCCCATGGTATGAGCAATTACTTTAAAGTAGAACATAATAAATGCTAAAACATGAGAGCTTTATTCAAAAATCCCTATGTAAAACATATGTTTTTGAATAGAGCTACATCATGGAAAGGAGGAATTCACCCCATATGCAATCATAAGATAATACATATAAGATCCATGGATTTGGAGTTAGTGTTTGTTGTTGTTGTAGTGATATAATTGAGCTTAGAACCGTCATCATTCCCAAAATGACTCATGGAACAAAGATAACAAAGGAAGAATGACACATAGAGAGAGAGAACACAAAGACGCTTTTGGATCAATATGGAAGAAACCTAAATGTCTCGATGCCTTGCATCATCCCCAAAGGGAAACCATAAGACAAGAGAAATGGTTACAACAAATAGAAGAATGTAGATGAAAATAGAATAATTTCATGCCAGATTCACTTTCTTTGTATCCTTGCACCAATAGAGGGATAAAGGTCATCCAAAGTAGGCTTACAAACATATAAAGGAATGCCAAGCAACACTATATGAGGGATCACATTATGCACATACAAGCACAAAGAACACAAAGAGAAGACTAGTATGGCATGTATGCGGGCCAATATATAGCAGTTCATCCACATTCCAATCTTATTCACCATATATCAAAGATGGATAACTAGCCAAAGGGACAATAGTCCAAGTGTTGTGCTAGTCCTAAGCATCACCAGGTTCAACACGTGGTGAGTAACTCTTATTAGGAGGATCATCATAGTTTTTATCATCTAAGCTCATGTAAGAGGAAAAAAATAAATTCAACTCATTATGCACTTCCTTGTCAATCTTAGCAATCTCATCATCATCATCCAAATTAATCACAACTGGTTGCCTAATGGCAATATCCATTGAATTTTCTTGTTGTTTTTGTTGTGGTGAAGGTGGATCTATAGAGAAGGGAGATTCACTACTCATGATTCTCTTTATTCTCAAAAGATTCCCAAGGAATGAACTTCCCTAAACTACCTTAAGGAACAAAGTGAGAATTTCAAAATTAAAATGAGTATGTCACAACGGTTTTCAAGACAAACTAGAAAATTATCAGCCAAATGATGACAACATAGTAAATAGATGATAGTGCGGAACATTGGAGTCCCTGTGGCATACTAGCATCTTGTATAGATCAAAAATCAAGAATATCACAAAAAACAACAATGTGCCTATTACGATTCTAATTGCTAAGAACTCTCAAATGTGGGAAAGTAACATAGTATAACATAGCTAAAATAAATTAAGATAAACTAAATATTATATAGATTAAATGATGATAAAATGAAAGAAGAGGAAGAAATATCTCACAGTCAACCCAAGCAATGAAGCCTCCAACAAATAGATATCTTCAACACCTACGCATATAAGACCAAGGGAAAATGTTGGGGCTGTTTAGGGGCTTACTACACTCAAACCCCCATTTTGGTGTTCCCACCTCCACAGACAGTCAGATAGATAGAGAGGAATAATAATAAGTAGAAATGAAATGAATGTAAGAGTGATAAAATAAATACTTGCTCAAGGAGGAGAACTTGTATCACAAAATAGAGATGCAAGAGATAGGGGATATGAGAAATCTCAAGAAGCTCAAAGATACAAGGCACAAGATATATATCACCTACAAGGCTTGAGGAAGCCAAGGATAGGTAGAGCTTCAAGAGCCAAGATGGTTGCAAAGAGTGTTGTAAGAACATGAGAGTGCTATTGTAGCAAGTTGTAGAGAGTTGAGCAAGCAAGAGAGAAAGAGAGAAGAGAGTATCTCCAAGAGAGAAAGACCAAGAAGAAGGATAAATGGATTGAAAAGATCACTTTTAAAGAGATAATAGGAGGGAAAAGAAACTTCCTAAGCCACTACAAGACATCCTAGGTCATTACCATCGACATATAAGTAGCTAACAAGTGGCAAACATACTCATAAATGGTCATTTGAATGTTGAAATGACACAGGATGCTAGCGTGGGGTGTAGACGTCTGTACGACATGGTAGTGTCCACACACATCATGCTACAAAATGGAAAGAATGGGGAAATGCACAAGGTTCAATGCAAAGCTAAGACACAAAGGTAGCTACTAAAAAGGGGTCCTAAGCATCCCGAGAGGGAAAAGGATGATGCAGGGGCTAAAATGAGCTACACAAATACTAAGGGAGTGGACACTAAAGCATATGTAAGAATGTATGTGAAATTGAAAGGAGTGCAATTTTATGACATCACAGCAGCATCATTATGCTTTACTTCAATTGGTGTTTAATCTTGATTTTATATTTTATTCTCTTCTTTCAATCTACAAGCAATAACACATCACCTATGCCTCCGCTCTTTAGCATTTTTATTTCATTTTGTGTGATTTTCAAGTTGTGATTGTGTAGGAGTGGGTTTATACCCATTGATTTATTTTCTTCCTACAAAGGAGGAACAAAAGGAACCATGGGAGACTATTCAACCACTTTCTCTTTAGCTTTATAGACTTGTTTGATCTTAGGAGGGACAATATGACATATTTAGTTATCTCTTGGTCTTTTATAGGAGATAGGTGAAGGATTTGTCATGAATTGGTCTTGGTTACTTAGAAGGGCTTTTGGTTCAATCATGGTCTCATTAATTATAGAAGGCTCAATCATGGGTTGAGGTATGTTACTAAGGGATAATTCTACTTACACTTTACCTTAAATGTTTGATAGGATTTGAAAAAGAAGTCTTCACAAGCCCTAATAGGATCCATAGGTTCACTTGAGCCAAAAGAAATCCAATGAGAAATTCCCATGGGAAGAAACATGATTAAGGCCACTATGATGCACAATAAATATATCATTTCCAAAAGGAAACTTTAAGCATTTACACACTACTGACAAGACATCATCCATGGAGCATAGCAATAGATAACCAAGCTTCACACAGAATTGATCATTTGATGAGATGATGGAGAATGAGACATTTAATTGTTTCAATCCAAAATTTAAAGGAAGAGTACCAAACCTATTGTAGGAAAAGCAAAACCATTATGCATTTTTATCCATGCTTTCAATTGTTCATAAGAATCTTGATAAAGTTCAAATAGAAAAATGAATTCCTCGGTGATTACATTCTCTACACACTAGATCAATTAACATACCATTAGTAGGCTTACCATTGATTCTTTCGGCAATGTAAATGGGACCATTGAGTGCTCATCTAATTATGTCATTTTGTGAGAAAGTAATGTCAATGGGAAATTTGGTTTTCCCCTTACGAGGTTGTACATCAATGAAACCGACCATACATTGTAAGTGGGTATGTGCAGGATCATGATGGGCCAAAAAGTTGAAATATGATGGGTATGTGTAGGGTATGTGGCTGACGACTTTTCTTTTACGGTCCAAAATTGATGAAACAAAAAGGGTTTTTAAAGGAGATTCTCAAATTTCCACCAATATAAATTATGCTTTACTTTGAATTTAATAAATAATTATTATTCATTTTCTATTTGAATTACAACTAAAGTCCTGATTGATAGGCTGATTGAAAAACATCTATAGCTTTCAAACGATATCAAATTTTCTAAATCTAAAACATGCATCACATTCTATGCTTCACATACTATAGGATTTAAAAAAAAAATTAATTTCATGAAGTTTTGACCAAGTTAAGGTGGTCAGACATACAAGTTTTTATACTACTACATTGAAATTTCAAATTTTCACCAAATAGATTTTATTTTTTAAAATATACCTAGTAGTTTGCAAACTACATTCAATTTACTACAGATTCTATTCTTACATATTTTTGAATAATATAGATAAATTATTCAAATTTTTACATCAAGTTGTCTAACTTTGATTTTTCTGAATTTTCCACCACTTAAGGGCCTATTTTTGCCATGATGATCCTACACATACCCAAGTCTTCTTCATTTTCATTCATATTATCATTATTCTCATCTTGAAGTTTTTCAACATTCATCACATCATTTTTGGAATCATTAGCTTTTACAAAAGATACATTATGATTTGGCATGGAGTTGGTAAAGATTTACAAATTTTGGTTGGGTGGGGTAACAAACTTATTTCCTTGATCATCATTAACACCAACAATTTGGATGTGATTAGAATCAATGAAGTCTTGAATAATATGTTTAAGATGCTTACATTGTTCTGTATCATGTCCATTGTGTTAGTGATAATGGCGAAAGACATTTAACTTAAAGTTTGGAGGTAAGGGCTTAGTTGTATCAATGGATCTAACATGAGGTAAGCTGATCAAGTTCCTACTCAAAAGTTGCAACATGATGGAGTGAAGAGTATTGGGTAAAGGGGTAAATTTCTTACTCCTCTCCCTAAATGGGTATGGATTTGTCATTTTTATAGCAACCACTTGGGATTTAACATGTTGAATTGTTTGAGGTGTATTTATTTGTAAAAATCTCTTATTTTGTTTCTTGAAAGGCTAGAAATTATTATGCGGCACGACTTTGGATTTCTCAGTATTGTTATGAGTTTTCAGTTCACGATGACTAACATAATTTTGATAGTCACGAAGGGCCATTCACAAGTTTGTAAAGGAGGGAAACTTCAACATTTCATGTTTATCTTGAATATTGGTTTGAAAATTCAAAATCAACATTCTTTTAAGATCAACATTAAGAATCTTAATGTTGATTTGTGAGTATAGTAATTTGTATCAGGCTATGAAATCAATGACCTTTTCATCTTTGTTTTGTTTACACTGCATCAAATCTACTAAGGTCATCTTGGGACCCATGTGCACTTGGAAATGGTTAAGAAAGGAATCAACAAGTTCATTGAATGAACTAATTGAGTTATTCGGTAAGGAACAAAACCATTTTGAGGAAGAAAATTTAAAGGATCTAGGGAAAATTTTAGCAAAGAGATTATCCTTAAAAATGAAGTCACTACATAAGGCTATGTATGTTGATTCATGGTTAGTAGGGTCTCATTTTACACCATATTTCTCAAATCTAGGAATCTCTATGCTTGGTGGCATTTTTTCTCTCAATATCTCCAAGGGTAAAGGGTTTCTTTTGACATATTGTGATGGTTGGCCATTTTGACTTTGGTTTAATGTGGAAATTTGTTGTTGGAGGGATGAAACACTTTACAAGAGTTGGTTAAGGACAAGGTCATTTTTTTGTTGTGAGATGGAGGTGAATAAGGTTGAGGTGTATATGTATTCGAAGGGCAAGTGAATTCTAAGTTTGTGAGGGGAGATGGATTAGGAAATATGAGAATTGAATGCACAAAGCTAAAGGGATTCCTAGTGGAAATACCTAAGGTAGTGTTGACATTCTAGTAGGTTGTTTAGTTGTTGTAGTAGTTGGATTAGTGTATAGGAATAAAGGTCATAGTTGTGGAAGGAGGAATTTGATTTCCACCTTGACTTTGAGTGTACCCCAATGTTTGAGCAGAACTAGCTAAAGTAGGAAAATGTTTATCAATAATGTAAGCTAGGCTATGCAAAATCTCTATTCATTGTTCACCATCAAGAATTTTCTTCACGTTATCTATGACAGGAATTGTAGTACCAACAATGTATTCAGAACTCACAAAATTTTATAATTTATTTAATTCTTCATCCATTTGTCTTAGTTCTTATTGAGGGACACTAGCAACACTTGTTTCAACATCAATCACATTGGTTGTGCATAGGGTGTTCATGGGAAATGAGGAATCAAAGCTATGGTCGATAATGGCTTGACTAGTATCAACACTATGAGTGAAAGAGTTGGAAAACCCAAGATCCATGGCAAGTGTAGTAGTGTGGGATGACATGAGTCTCAAACTATGTCTCACTATAGTATCAGTAATAAGACACTAGGTTGTGAAGCTCATACAAGTTTCACCAAACCTAGGTTCACCCAAAATGGAGGATAGGCACTAGATAAATGCAACCAAACACCCTCGAATATGAAGTGCAATGCAAGAATGTAAAAAGAGAGCAATTTTCATATTTTAAACAAGAAAACTGACTGATTATGCTATGTAAAATCCTAAAAATGATACATCTTTTAATGCCAATTTTTATTTTCAAACAATGCACTCAATTTGACTAATTAAACCTAATGCAAACAGTGATAGATTTTGTTGGGTTTTGAAATTGAAGTTCCCAAATTTAACAACATATCTGAATGACGAAAACCAAGATAGATTACTACCCAAAATTTTGAAACAACACTTGTATAGGGATAGATTCACCCTAGGTTGAATGGGTCTTAGCAAAGAGGTTTCAAAAATTTAAATGAGTTTGAAGTTCAATGATAGGGTTTCCTTTCTCTAGTGGAAAACTATGGTTTTAGTGGCATTTTTTTTCCAATTTTTGATGACCTAATACAAGTAAATTTGGTGACAAATGATGCATAATATGACACTTTTTGGAATGAAATTTTGACTTAACTTTTGAATTTCAATGATTAAGCATACACTATGTAGTGTAGAAAAATGTATCCCTTTACATTTTCACATGTTGTTTGGGCCCTCCTAATTAAAATAGACTTAATTACGCCTTAATAATCCCTATTTTACATTTACAAGCCTAATAAATTACATTTTATGAAGGGGAAACCCAATAATAATTAATGCCAACACATAACATATGCCTTGAGCAATGTGTGTTCTAGGAATAGGGACTTGGGACACATTCTCCCATGGGAAAATGGGTCTTCCTTAAGCCTTTGAACCCATTTTTAAAATATTTTTTTGGAGGTATTTTTATAATCCTAAATTTAAATTTTAATGTTGTCTTATAATATTTAATTTTTGGGAAATTAAGGATATATATCTATAAATACAAAGTTGTTTTATCAATTCAAAACATTTAGCAAGAGGGAAACTTTCATATGAGCAAATATTATTGTCAAGAGTATTCAAGAGCATATTTCTCAAGAATTTGTTCCAACATTCAAGATCTCAAGCATCATGTGAAAGTTATGTTCTTTCATTCATGTTTTTGGAGCTAACATTGTGATGTAGGTTTCAATATCAAGCTCAAGCATTCAAGCATCAAGTCAAGTCATCAAGATACACATCCAATTTATCCATTTCATGCAAGTTTCAGTCCTTCAAGGATTTCCATTCAAGGTTTTTATTAAAGGGTTTGGTGAGTTGCAATAAACAAGTGCTCATTCATCATTCCTTCTTTTTCTCATTGTTTCAATTCAAGGTTTGATTACCAAAATAGGGTTTGACTAAGGAAAACCCCCATTCACAAAAATCAAACAAATTTTCCCCTCCTATGTATGTTCAAATTCATAGGTTGAAGAAAAGTTGAAGATCTCAAAAGCACAATTTTACAAATTTGAATTTTTTTGTCACCTTTGTTGTCAAGATATAGAAACTCAAATCCTAAATTTATTTATGATTGTTCAATTGTGAAACCCAAAGAATTTGGAAGTGTAGACACAAAAGTAGAGGACCTAGAAATAAATTTTGGAAAGCTCTATAAATATCCATTCACCCATGGGTGAATGAGTCCCAAGAAAACTTCTAGAAACAATATTTTGTGATAGGTTCGCAATATTTTCACTTCACAAATCTACCAAAATTTTAACTACATTTCTATTAGTTTTATTCTTAATCTACAAGATCCAATTGTTAGCTTGCATTTTTGAGTTGATTTACTATTTTAATTTTTTTTCCCAAATTTTTTTTAGGATGATACCCCCATCCTCAAGCATAAGGAAATCTGAAGATTCTCACATTGACTTGATTCATCTAAGGCTTGTTAGTTATTTTTTTGTGGGGATCTCATTTCCTAATGAACATAGGAATATAGGTCCATCATAACCCCATTTTCCATTCTTTCCTCATGTTTTGATTCAAACCTATTTTTCTTTGTTTCATTTTGGTGAACCCAACATTGTACAACAAAATTATAAAATTTGGAGTCTATCTTAACCCTAGATCTAGGTTTTGCACTAAGTTTGCACTAAGTTTACATTAAAATTGCATGGCATTTAGGGTTCTTTAAACTTTCATTAGAGAATGTTGTATTTAATGGTTTAATTTGCATGTTTGTATCACTTGAATTCATAAAAAATTGGAAAAATTGTGTTAGGTTTGCATTCATCTTGTGTTGTACTTGCATGAAGATCATTCTTCGATCATATAGGTTCATATTTAGGTTCAAATTGCATTATAAAAATAATTATTTATTTCATCATTTGACCTTATTTGCACTTGCGTTTAGACACCCTAATCTAGAAAATCCTATTATAGAAACCTCTTCCTACAACTAGAAACACAAATAACACATAGTAACTTAGAATTTGAAAAAATTAATTTCAAAAATCCCTAAGCAAGGACCCATTCGCCCATGGGTGAATGAGTCCATGTACAAGAATTTCAGATAATTTTCTAGGTGATTTTTATCCTCTATTTTTCCTTTCTATTATTGTTATCATATTTGAGCATTGGTTTCTTGAAATAGTATTTTAATGAATTCAAATTATTTCTTCTTTAGTTATATTTTGAGACATTCTGGAGAATATTTCTTACATATTTCAGTTGATCATAGTATTAAATTTTTGTACTTTTCCTTTATTTTCAGCATCATTTCATAGATTAGATAAATTACTTTACTTTTTTCAATCATTAGGAAGAATAAATCAAAATCAAAATCATCAAACAAAACAAAAATAAAATTAAATGATAAACCTAGGAGAAAGTATATTATTCAAATGCTTTAGTTGTGATGACTTTGACATGTTAGATGAAGCCCTTGAGGACTTCATCTCACCCAGCTCATGCACTAAAGCTTTGTTACAAGAGGATGCAATCATAAACATTCATGGAAATCCTAGTTGTTCTTCTCCTGATACCTCTCCTACTTGTGGCAAAGGTATCTTGGTGTTAGAAGGCCCAATTATTGAGTGTCATGAGAATATTATTTGTCCCTCTTTCAATGCTGCATTTCTCTCAAAAAATGGTAAGATGGATGACATAGATGAAGATGTTAAGTGAGCCTAATAAGTCACCTCCCATCATAGGACCTTGTAAATTACCTCTAGGAGCTATCTTAAACTTTACAAGGAAAATTTATAGTAACAATGTTTCGAAGCAACCAAGTTCTCATATTGTAGCCCGCACATATAACATTCCTCATTTTAGTGGTAAAGAGTATGATCTTGTTGAGCAACTTCGTCGTACTTCGATAACCATCTCCCTTGAGGATTTAATTCAAACATCATCTACATACAATCAGATTCTCCAAGAAGTTTTGTAGAAGAATGATATCCAATCTTCTGGTAAATTGAATGATGTAGCAACCTCATTTGATTGTATGCAAGTGATAGAGTTAGATATCACATTCCATCAACATGAATTACCCTCACTTGAGATACAAAATAAGCATGAGGCCTTAATGATAAAGGTAATCATTAATGAAATTGTAGTTAGGTGAACCCTCACAGATAATGGAGTAGGTATTAATGTTTGTAGCATTGATCTCCTAGATAAAATCGGTGTGGACACGAAGCTTATTCAACTCAATGATGTTAATATTCATGTCTTTGAAAATGTTAATAGGCAGCCATTAGGAATGATCACATTACCCATTTAGGTAGGACTAGTAGTTTTTCCTCCTATCCATATAATGTCAGGACCTCTTTCATACAACCTTTTCCTAGGAAGACCATAGATTCATGTTATGAAAGGATTCCCATCTACTCTTCATCGTGATATGAAATTTGAATACAACAACAAGATATACATGTTTGAAGTAGATGAACAAAGCTATAATTCACAAGTTCAACATGATCATAACACTTCCAACTCCCCTAATACATTGATTCCAACTTCAAAGGTAGAACCTATATTAGTCTATGGTAATCCTAATTGTCTTTTACCTACAACAAAAATCTTATGTGATTATTGGGGGTCATTATATTTTACACCTTTTTTCAGAGAAGATCCCAAAATCTCACCCTCAAAGTCCAAAGAGTCATAGACAAATGATTCATCTTCAAACTTAAGTTTTAGGGATGATTGGGGTTCATTAAAGTTTACACCCTCTTTTATGGGAGAGTATAAAATCTGACAATCTAAACCAAAAAAATCCTTGTGTTTTATTTTCTCAACTTGGTTCTACATCAACAACATCACCCCATGATGGTGATGAGGGCTCATCAACTCCCATCCCTCATCAGAGGAAGATACATAACTTTACAAAGCTTAACAAGGATTTGTGTGCTCTTGAAGAAGCCAACCCTTCTCATAGGCATAAAATATCTTCATCTAAGTTGGAAGAATGCTATGGTCTTGGATAGAAACTCCTTTCTCAACATTTATATAATAAAAAGATGGAGAATAATGATAAAGAACAAGTGAATCCTATATCGTACATTTTCAAGAAAGGTCTAGGTTTACCACCTTTATCTCCATCTTGACTTAATTCCTTATCATCTATTGTGTGCATAAAATCTTGTGATAAGAAATAAATGTCCCCTACTATTGATCAAGAGACTATCATGTCGAGGATTTTCAAAGCCCTCTTGATTAATCTTCCTCCAAAAACACAAAAGAAATTCTAAAACAAGAGTTCATTTTGTGCATATAATAGAGTTCATAGTCATTCTACTAATGAATGTAAGGCTTTGAGTAATAAAGTTCAACATCTTAAGGATTGTGGTGCTCTTCCTTGTGTCGATGCACCTATTTCCTCTAATTGATACTGATTTCCATCCTATCACATTGGTCATCACTATGTTGCATTGGTAGCTTTATGTGTCTTTCTCATTGCCATTCATGGTGGTACAATATTAGGTGCAACTATATATAACTTGGCAGCAACATGATAGTTGTTGGTGGTTGTCTTTATCTCTATAATTGGCGGGAAAAGATAACTAATTCTTCAAGGTGTGCATTCTTTTCAAGGATCCCAACTTCATCTCTATTTACTTAAAATGCCAACATATAAAGTATATTGACATTTTATGTGAGGGGCTTATGGTCCCTCATTCATTGTTCATATGTTTCTTTCTTAGTGATGATAGCGTACATCTCTTAGGAAGTGTGAACTTTACTCTAGTATTATTTTATTGAAATTAGCATTATTTCATTTTTTCATTAACATTTTGAAATTTCTTGTAGTATTAGTAGAGCATATTGATCACATTTTGTGGTGCCTCACCCAAGTTATCAGAGGTATACCTTTGGTATGGTTTGTACAATGAGATCTTGTAGACCTGGCATGACTTTCTCATTGTATGGTGATTGTTGAACTGGCATGAATTTCTCACTTAGCCACTTTTTGTGGGCTCAACTACTGGACAACAAATTTCACTAGCCTATGTAAGTGTATTGTTGCTTGTATAGTGGACAATGGGTTCCAATTGTAAACATTTTAGGATAAATAGTGAAGGCTTGGTCCACATAAAGTTGGAAAAATAATCGAGGCTTGATACACCCTTTCTTATCTTCTTTTTCTTTATTTCTTTAAGTCTTTGATATTGTATGTTTGTGTATCTGACATCTTCTATGTGCCCCTTTGTGCTTATGTTGGTTTTCCATGGGATGTTGATCTTGGGGCCGCTTGACCAACTCCTTGATCTTTCTCATTCTATCTCACTAGCATTTGTACACTTAGACCTTCTCTTGGCATCTATTTATCTACTTTAGTTTGAGTTTGATGCAAGGTAATCCTCTCACTAAAGTGGGGGATAAATATAGTGTAGAAAAATGTATCCCTTTACATTTTCACACTTTGTTTGGGACCTCCTAAGTAAAATAGACTTAATTATGCCTTAATAAGCCCTATTTTACATCTACAAGCCTAATGAATTACATTTTCCAAAATGGAAAACTGACAATAATTAATCCCAACACATAACACTACACCATGAGCAATGTGTTTTCTAGGAATAGGGACCTAGGACCCATTCACCCATGTGAAATGGGTCCTCCCTAAGCCTTTTAACCCATTTTTCAAACATGTTTTTGGTGATATTTTTATAATCCTAAATTCAAATTTGAATGATGGCTTGTAATGTTTAAATTTTGGGAAATTAAGGATAGATATCCATAAGTACAAGGTTATTTTATCAATTCAAAATATCTAGCAAGAGGGAAACTTTCATATAAGAAAATATTATTGTAAATAGCATTCAAGAGCATATTTCTCAAGAATTTGTTGCAGCATTCAATATCTCAATAATCATGTCAAAGTTATGTTCATTCATGCATGTTTTTGGAGCTAACATTTTGATGTAGGTTTCAATATCAAGTTAAATAATTCAAGCATCAAATCAAGTCATTATGATCCACATCCAATTCAATCATTTCATTCAAGTTTTATTCCTTCAAGGATCTCCACTTAAGTGTTTTATTCAAGGGTTTGGTGAGTTGCAACAAACAAGTGTTCATTCATCATTCCCTCTTTTTATCATTGTTTCAATTCAAGGTTTAATTACCAAAATGGGGTTTGACCAAGGAAAACCCCATTCACCAAAATAAAACAATTTTTTCTCTCTTGTGTATGTGTAGATTCATAGGTTGAAGAAAAGTTGATCTCAAAAGAGCAATTTTGCAATGTTGCATTTGTTGTCAGCTTTTTGGTCAAGATGCACAAACTCAAATCTTGAATTTATTTTTGATTATCCAATTGTGAAACCTAGAGAATCTAGAAGTGTAGACATAAGATAAAAGGACCAAGAAATCAATTTTGGAAAGCCCTACAAAGACCCATTCACCCAACAAAGACCCATTCACCCATGGGAAAATGATTCCTAGGAAAAATTCCATTAATAGTATTTTGTGATGGGTGCATAGTGTAGACACTTAGATTATCAAATTCTTCTATTAATAAAATAAAGCAATTTATTAGATTAATTCTCAAATCTTCATCTAATTTAATTAAATAAATCAAATTATTTAAATCAAATGTCAGAAGATTATCCTAATCCCTTCAAATGATTAACTCAGGATTAATTAACTCCTAATCATCATTACCCATCCTCTAGCTTTTGACTCAACCTTGGTCAAACTAAACCCCTGATCAACTAACCAACTTGCACATGAAAATACTCTCTTTTAATTAACTAATTAACCTATTTTCCCTCACAATATCATATTATTTGAGAATATTCCTTCAATAACTCAACTTATTTGACTTTCTTACCCAAATATTAATGCCTCTTAAAAAGGAATTAATCTCTCTTAAATCTCCAACCACATTCATTAATATCTCTTACATCATCACCCACATTCTCTTACATCTCCAGCCAAATTCATTTAATCCTCTTACACTCTCAACCATATGCATTAATCTCTCTTACATCCTCTTAAATATGCACATTCCCCAAAATGTGTTTTATCCTCACCCATTAGCCTTGTGACAAGTGTCACATTCTCATTGGATCTCCTTTAGTCCCACATTCCTCCAATCTCTTTATTCTTCAATGATTCACTCCTATAAGTAGAAGCCTCTTCTACTTGAAATGGATCCACAACTTGAAGCATTCTTACTATAGGCACATTCATCACTCATCACTTGCATCTTCATCGCATCTTGGAATCTCATCACAATGGATTGGAAAATGGCTCTTTTCATATAAAAGGAGCACCAATCCCCCTATGGGATGATGGTTTGGTTGATTTAGATTAGAATTACATGTTTAGTTGGTTATGATACATGCTTATTTTCATGTTTTTCTTTTTATGCTTGATCAACAATTTCATAGGGAGTGCTTTATTTGAGCTTGCTAACAATGGATAATCTTGTGTGTTGTTTCTATTGTTAGTTAGAGTAGATTTTCCATTCACATTTTGGCGCCCACCATGGGGCATAAATATAAAGTCTTTATTTCTATTCACCTATGCTTGATGAATACTATCAGAATATAAGGTGTTTTGTTTTTGTTCATATCGATAGGAATATAAAGTCTTTTGTTTCTGATTAATTCATTAAATAGGGATGTGAAGTCTTTGTTTCTACTCAAATAAACTTCAAGCTTTGGTGCTCATCTTTCTTCCTGCTCAAATAACCTTCAAGTTGTGTTCACTTTGTTTTATGTTCTTATAAACTTGAAGCTTTATGCACTATTTTAGACAAGGATGTAAAATTGTTGTGTCTGTTCAAAATAAACTTCAAGATTTTCTTGTAGCTATTCATGTGAGTATCTATATAAAATAATTTTTCTTTAATAAAATCAACAAAATAGTATGGCATAGATCGATCAAACAAAAAATCATAGATAAAAACATCATTCTTTGTTTAAATTGAATATTGATTCAATGCATTAAAAAGCAATCTAAAGTCTTTGTTTCTGCTCATATCAACTTCAAGCTTTGGGTATAGATTACTCCTACCCTTAGTATGTAAATGTTTGCTAGTGTGACATCTTTCTTAAGGAAGGTTTTTTTCTTTAATATCCATCAATGTATTAGATTGGAAAGTAAAGTATCTATTGCTGCTCATAAAAACTTCAAGCTTTGGCACACTCTATTACTATTGCTCCTACTATGGAAGTCCTTTGCTATAATTTTAGAAAATCAAGAAAATACGATGGCATAGATAGAGTAAAAAATTCATAGATCATAACTGCCAGTTGGGGCATGCATAATTCATGAATACATAATTAATGCATTAAAAGCCACCTTGCTATCGCATTAAATAGGAATGTAAAGTATTTGATTCTATTCACATCAACTTCAAAATTTGCGCACCTTGTAAAGTATTTGTTTTTGTCCATAGATAATAACTGGTGGTTGGAGAATATAAAATCACTAAATATATATTTAATGCATTAAATATTGATTGGTGCTTTAGAAAGGAACATATAATCTTTATTGTTGTTCATACAAACTTCAAGCTGTGGGCACTCAATTATGTTTGCTCTTACTGTGGGAATCTTTTTGTAGTGATATATTCTCACCAATTGCATAATTAATGCATTAAATACCACCAAGGTCAAACAAAATCCATTGGAAGTGTTGTATGGATAACATGCTCATTGTGCTTTGTTTCTTTTAATATTGATTAATGCATTAGATAAGACTATAAAGTATTTATTTTGAAAAAACTTTAATATCAATTAAATGTATTATTACGTAGGTTTCTTTAGATTATTTTTTTGAAAATTTAATCTACTCATTTCTCTGTATTCATATTGCTGGTGCAATATTATGGTGTAGCAAGGTGGAAAAATCTAGAAATAACAATCAGATTTGAGTGGAAAAAAGTGGATATTGGAATTATAAAAAAAAAACATTTTTTAAATGCTTATTTTAATATCCTAGGGAATTCATTGCTTCTTTAATTTTCTATTTTAGACCAACTAACATTACTTTGGGCTTAAAATTAACCATTTATTTAAGCTTTTTAAGTTGGTTAAAATTGAACATACAAACATACTAGACATTGCTATGTGGGATAAAATTGAATAAGGAAAAATCACACTCAGTTTAGTGTATTAAAATGAATTCACCATTTCTTTGAAGGCTAAAACAAACAAATGCTTGAATTGTGTTATCTTTCCTTTGATTAATTTTGAGTACGTATCCTCTCCCCTTGCACTTCTTGCGATCTTGGGTGAAGAGAAACACTCAAAGGGTATTTATCTTTCCTTTTTGCACTCAAGGTGTGTATCCTCTCCCCTCACACCTTTTGGTGATCTTGGGTGACAAAAAACACTGATTATTTTTGCACATTTGTTTTCAAATAAAATTATTACCTTTAGAAGGGTTTGCTTCCCAACTTGTGAGAGGGAACAACCCATAGTGGAGCTTTCATATTTGTTCTGCTATATAAATGAAATGGTGGTGATGAAAAACATCAACCAACTAATGTGGTTGTCCCATACTGACAAGTGTCACCCTTAGTACGCATGTGATACATTAAAATATCTTCTTAGGAAGAGATTGGGAGGCCTATTGATTAAAAAAATCTTGATCTAATCTTACTGTGTGTATGGAATCAATATTTTTATCCTGAATACCCAAACTAAGAACCAACTTTTCTTAGTGGCCAAAAGTCTTATGCTTGCTAGTGTGGGAACAGTCATTTTGAAGCTACCCCACATTTTTACTATTCAAAGTTGAAACAAAAAAATCTTTAGGATCTCCAAATCTTCAAGATTTTGAGATTTGGTGATCTCGAGAAGTGTGTGTCATGGAGGGGAGCCAGTGTTACCAAATCTCTAACTGTTCACTTTGTCTTAGTGTTTGGAGAAATTCGAGTGGGGACTCAGCAAGTAGTATCTTTGAAGCCTAGGGTTGTGCATTTTTCAAATCAAACACATTACTTGGATATCAAACAGTTGTATTGAAACAAACATTAACAAATCATCAAAATTTCAAACCCTTTGGAAAGAGTGAATATCTTTGAAGGGTCCAATTATTACTGCTTGTCCCAATTATTACTGCTTGTCCCTATGGATATTATCCTTATAGGCTTCTAAATATTTGGGCTTATATCTCAACTTACTCTTTTCAAAGTTAACCTAGGGAAACTATGGCCTTGTCTCTTTGATTATCACATAATGAAACTTGTGGAATGAAAAAGAGCTAAGGCATACACATTTATTTTAGAATTTAAAAAAGATGTGCTGATGTGTAAAAAGAATCGATTTAATCAAGATAAAAGGACAATTGAACCCCACATATGTGTTTGTCTTCAAGATTTCCCAAAAAGTCAAAATTCAAAAGTAAAGGTCTACATGCCATCATTTGAAATTTAGGTGTCATACTCAAAAGGCTCTACGGAGATGCATTAGAAAGTGAAACCTAAGACAATACCACAAGATAAGCAAGAAGGTAGCAAGGTTCTATAGACTTATTCTGCTCAACAATCCAAACATGTATGCTCAATATGAACCCTATGATTTTTGAAACACTTTATAGGAAAAAGCATGTTCTCCAAAAAATTGGTCTTGTAAACAAAGTCTTTTTAGGTTCATCTAGGATCAAACCAACACTTCCATTTGTCACAACATTTGTGAAACCCATCTCATGAACAACTTTTAGAACTTTGGAAATATAATCTATGCTATAATTTTCATAAATCCTTAGATCAAAATCAAAATCACCTTGTTTGGCTATGTGTGTGGATGAATCCTTTCTCACACATTTAGTTAAATTATCACCCCCTTTTTGACAAGTTTACCCCAAGATCACATCTAACATCTTGGGATCTACAAGTCCATTATCCAAATGAAATTAATCAAAATTAAAAATAAAAATCCTAAGGTCTAGTATTGATCCAAAGTTCTCAAAAGTATAAACATCCACACCATTCACCCTTAATTTATCACATCATCATCATTTGATCCTTAAACATCCTAGAATTTCTTTTTGTACCCAAAGTTTAGATCAACCAAGGGAGTTAGAGTTTCACCTCCCATATTCCTAAAATTTGATCCCAATTTTATGGTCCAAACAAGGTCACAACACAAAAATATCGTGGAGAAAAACAAAGAAACATCAACCTCAGGTGATTTAAGTCAAACAAAATTCAACCCTAGGATATCCATCAACCTTCCACTTAATCCCCCTCAAATAACTCAAGATCCTCAAGAGGGAGGTTTCCAAGTGGAGGACATCACGAATAACTTCAAGAAGATGTATCAATATGAAATACTTGAACTAGTTCAAAATGTAAAAACTCACAAACTTGTCAACATAGTCATGCAATTGAATCACACCCAATACATGTTGGCATTGGAAAAGAAGGGGATAAAATCCCTTCTAATCTCAATGTGAGCAGTATTGTTGAACAACCTTTGGGAAAAATGTTGGATGTTTTGGTTGTGTTGCTGATATGTGGTTGTCATTTATGTCAACACTATTAGTATTAATGCATTAGAAGTTGTATATGTTGAGGATGTTGAGAAAATTGTAAAAAGAAGTGCTACAGGTTGTTAGTGGTGAAGTGATGTTCATTCTATCAGTGAAATCAGTTAATTGTTGTTCAGAGGTTGTGGGATAAAGGGTTTGTTGTTGAGTATATCTAGTTTATCCACGTTGAGTTTTAGAGATCTGCGTGAAGATTTGATCAAGTTATGAAGATTTGTATTCTGGCAGTTTTTCTGTTACCTTAGTTTGTGTTCTTGAATGAAGATCATGTGATTTTAGTAAGTTCAGTTGTTTTGGATGCTTCTTTGGTGTTTCATGATTTTTTGGATGTTTCTAGATCATGCTCTATCTATTTTGCATGTCCTCATTGATCATTGTGCTCGCAATCTGAGATTTTCTCTTGAGTGTTCATGTTTCTCATGTTCTTGGCCGACAAGGTGTTGAAGCATGTTGTGGATCTTCGAGGAGTAATTAATTGTAGTGGATTGTGTTTGAGGATGTTATTTTAAGTCTTCACTATGTTGTGGCCAACCTTGGTTGATTCACATGAGTAATATTTATTGATATGGCCAACTGCTTATATTCTTTTTATTCTTTTATTGAAGTCGATTTATAGCGATGTAATTTCTTGTTGTGGATATATAAAAGTGATTTTTTTATCATTTGATGGTGTGCAAGTGTGAAGTGTGAGTCCTATGTGTGAATATTGTACAAATCATTCGAAGGCAGAGAAAAGTGTGAAGAAGAGTGAAGAAGTGTTCATGTGCTTAACCAGAACTATAATCAAGCATTAGCAGATGCTATTTTCTCAGTTCAAAATCTGATGGATATAATCATAACCTTTCTATAAGACAATGTGTCTTCCTTTGTAATTGAGCAATGAGCTCTAGGTAGTGTGCCTGAATGCATGTGCATTCCCCATTCATATTTCCTTATACTTTTAACAAGGTATAATCTTGTGGACTGACCTCCACTGTGGTTTTTCCCCTAACAGGGTTTCCATGTAAAAATATTAGTGTTATACATGTGCTTCTTATGTGTTGTTGATTCATTCTTTCATTGATATTGATTAGATCTGAAAATAAGGATTAATAAGTTTAATAAGTTCAAAATTTAGTGACAATTGATTCCCCCCTCTTAGTTATTTGCCCTTGTGTTGCCAGCAATTGGTATCATAGCAGGTTCCTTGGAAGAAGTTTAACAAATTGAGGTGATCCGGGATGGTGACTTATAAGAATGATAGTCCTAGATTTGATGGAACAAATTATTCTTTGTGGAAGATTCGAATGGAGTTCCATCTAAGATCTGCATTGGTGAACCCTACTGGAGCATTACAAGTAATATGTATGTTATCCCACAAAATGGTCCTACTACTTCTGATGAGAATAGGGATGTTGAACTTATAATATCAGGGCTAAGGAGGCATTGTTAAGTGCTTTGATTGATACTGAGATGACAAATGTGATGGATATGAAGACTGCTTATGCAATCTGGAAAAAGTTGGAGACCTTATATGAAGGTGATGCTAATGTTAAGATTGCTAAGCTACAAAGTCTAAAATGGAAATATGAAAAGTTGAGAATGGGTGATGATGAAATTGTTACTACTTTCATGCAAAGAGTGAATGAACTTGTGTGTGGTATCCGATGTGTTGGTGGGAAGATAGATGAATCAGAGATTGTTGCTAAAATTCTTAGATCCTTTCTTGATTCTTACAAAGTCAAAGCTAGTGCTATTGAAGAGCTCTGGACTGTGACAAATGTTACCAAAGATATGTTGATTAATAAGCTTACTACTTTTGAGCTGAGTGAATTTGGTGATTCCTTTCCTAAGGTTGAATCTGCATTCAAGGCCACTACTTCTGGAAGTGATAATTAGAGATACAATATGGGTGAAAGTTCATCAAGAAAGACATTCAAGTATGGGGGTGAAATGAAACAACTCGATGAAGAAGAACGAGAGCTAGAAGAGCTTGAAGCACTGATTGTGAAAAGAGAATCCAAAGGACAAGGTAAGTATAAGGGGAAATTTCCTATTAAATTTTTCTCTTGCAATAAGATAGGTCATTCTACATCAAGGTGTCCTAAGAGAGTTTCCAAGCCAAGATATAAAAAGCCTGAATTCCAAAAGAAGTGTTACTATGTTGCTGATGAAGGTGTGAAAAATGATGAATCTAATGAAGGAAATGCAATTGAAGATGAATTTGTATTTATTGCTCTCAAGGAAAATAATCTTGTGTCTACTAAATTTGCTAATTGTACAAATGTGGAGAAAGCCGTAGTTGCTCAAGTTGAAGAGAAAGGTGAATGGGTAATTAACAGTGGTTGCTCTCATCATATGATAGGAGATAAAAGTAAGTTTGTGAGTTTGGAAAAGTATGATGGTGGTATCGTGCGATTTGATGATGACAAAGTTGGTGTGATCCATGGAAGAGGATGCATTTCTCTTAATGGTAAGCATAATACTGATGATGTCCTATATGTTGAAGGTTTGAAGCATAATATTTTGAGTGATGGAAAGATGGTTGATAAGGGAAATTCTAGAAATTTGATTGCATCAGGTACAAAAACAAAAGGAAATATTTCTCACCTGAGTGCTACTAGTAAAAGTTGCTTGATTGCTTAAATTGATGAAAGCTGGTTGTGGTATAGGAGAATGTGTCATGTTAACTTTGATAATATTGTCAAGATAAGTTATCCTAAGGCTACGAGAGATCTTCCTAAGTTGATGAAACCTACTAATGCCATATACAAAGAATGTCAACTAGGAAAACAAACTAGAATTTCATTTCAAAGAAAACAACAAAATTCAAGTGGATTGTTGAATCTTTTGAATACTAATTTGTGTGGTCCTGCTAGAACCAAAAGTTTACAAGGATACAGGTACTTCATGTTACTTATTGATGAATATTCAAGAATGATGTGAGCTACTTTCTTAAGGGAGAAATATGAAGCTCTGGAAAAGTTCGAGATCTTTAAGGCTACAGTTGAGATAGAGAAAGGTTTGAAGAATAAATTTCTGAGATTAGATAGAGGTGGTAAATTCACTTCTGGTGAGTTTAATTATTTTTGTGAAGAAAATGGAATAAAGAGACAATTATCTGCACCGTGGACCCATCAATAAAATGGAGTTGTGGAAAGGAAGAATAGAATAGTTCTAGATGTTGCTAGAACCATGATGTTAGAAGGAAATGTACCCCATCTCTACTAGAGAGAAGCTGTGAGTATTGTTGTGTACACACTTAACCAGGTACAAATCAAAGGTGATACTGGTAAGACACCTTTTGAGCTATGGACTGGTCAAAATCCTACTGTTAGATATGTCAAGATCTTTGGAAGCAAGTGTTATATTAAAAGAGATGAAGATATAGGAAATTTTTATGCTAGGAGTGATGAAGGAATCTTTTTGGGTTATTCTACTAAAAGAAAGGCCTACTAGTGTTACAATAAGACATTGAGGAAAATGGTTGGAAGTAAAAATGTTAAGGTTGATGAGGACATAGTTGCACCATCCAGAACCCGTGGATATGATTCCAATGATTAGAATGACAGTACAAACCAAGGAAAGCAATTTCAAACTTCAAGTCAAGTCTAGATCATTCTGGTGAATCAAGAAGATCAAGAGGAAGGAGAAACTAGTGAAAGTACATAAGAGAGATCAAAAGAATTTGAAATTCAAGAATGCCCTAAGACTCCAAGGTATGTGAGATTGAATCATTCAGAGGATCAAATTATTGGTGATAAGAACAAATGTGTTTAGACTAGATTGGATAAGTACTTGGTGAAGCTTGGATTTAACAAAGGTACTGCTGATAGTAATTTGTATTTCAAGATTGATTATAATAAAGATTTGATTGTGGAAGTTTTTGTTGATGACATCATATTTGGAGGAGATGATATCTTGTGCATGAAGTTTTCTAATGAGATCCAAAATGAGTTTGAGATGCCAATAATTGGAGAGATGAAATTCTTCTTGGGATTACAAATTACTCAGTTAGATAAAGTGATATTTATATCTCTGTCCAAGTATGTGAAAGAATTGCTAAAGAAATTTGGTATGGAAGATTCAAAGCCAGTTGCTACACCCATGGTAACCAAATGTAAGTTGACAATTGATGATGATTCTCCAAAGGAAATTTGGACTAGATACAAATCAATGATTGGTGGATTGCTTTATTTGACTCAAACTAGGCCTGATATCATGAATGTTGTATGTATTGTTGCAAGATTTCAAGCTGATCCTAATGAATCTCATGTGACTATTATGAAGAGGAATTTCAAATACCTACAGGAGATAGTTGATTTTGGCCTGTGGTATCCTAAAGATGATGATCTTACTTTGAGTGCCTTTACTAAATTTGATTGGGTAGGAGATGCGAATGACAGGAAAAGTACTAGTGGTGGAGTATTTTTCTTGGGAAAGAAGCTAATTTCATGGTTAAGTAAAAAGCAAAATGTTATTTCTTTATCAACTATAGAGGTAGAATACATTGCTACTGCTATTAATTGTAATCAAGTACTATGGATGAAGCAAATTTTGAAGGATATAAGAGTTGTGTATAATGATCCTATTGTTTTATTTTGTGATAATTCAAGTTCTATTAAAATTTCTAAGAATCTAGGGCTGCATTCCAAGACCAAGCATATATCTATCAAGTTTCAATTTTTGAGAGAAAGTAAGTGAAAAGGAGGTCAGATTGGAGTATGTGCCTACTAAGGAGTAGATTACATACATATTTACCAAGCTGTTTCCTAAGGGTACTTTTGAGTATCTCAGAGAGAAGTTAGGAATGATTACCCCTCCTAATCAGAACTAAGATGCATTGATTTGCATCAATCCTTGCATTTCATGATCCTATTGTGATCCAGATTGATGTTGTGGTGGTTGCTACTGAAGGGTAGTAGTCAGATGTTCAGATGTTCATGTCTTTATATATATGGAACTTCAGAGCTTGTATAGAAGAGATATTTGTCATTGATGACAAAGGGGGAGAAGAGTAATGTGAAAAAAATTGTGGGAAGAAGATTCATGTGAAAGAGTTGGAGATAAGAGTCAAAACCTAAGGGGGAGTAAGTGTAGTTGGATTGATGATGTTTTTCACATCATATGTTGCCACCAATGTGAAAGGGGGATATTGTTGAATTTTTTTGTTGTGTTGCTGATATGTGGTTGTAATTGATGTCAACACTATTAGCATTAATGCATTAGAAGCTATATATGTTGAGGATATTGAGAAAATTGTAAGAAGTGCTACAAGTTGTCAGTGGTGAAGTGAAGTTCATTCTATCGATGAACTCAATACATTGCTGTTCAAAGGTTGTGGACTAAATGGTTTCTTGTTGAGTATATCTAGTTTATCCACATCAAGTTTAAAAGATCCACGTGAAGATTTGATCAAGTTATAAAGATTTTTATTTTGACAATTTTTTTGTTATCTTAGTTTGTGTTCCTAAATGAAGATCATATGATTTTAGTAAGTTCAATTGTTGCATATGCTTCTCTGGTGATTCATGATGTTTGTGGATGTTTATAGATCATTCTCTATCTATGTTGCATGTCTGCATTGATTTTTGTGCTCGCCATATGAGGTTTTCTCTTAATTTTTCATGTTTCTCATGTTCTTGGCCGACAAGGTGTTGAAGCATGTTCTGGATCTTCGAGGAGTAATTAATTGAAGTGGTTCATGTTTGAAGATGTTATTTTTATTCTTCACTATGTTGTGGCTGACCTTGTTTGATTCACATGAATAATCTTTATTGATCTTGGGTAATTATTTATATTCTTTTTATTCTTTTGTTGAAGCTAACTTATAGCAATGCAATTTCTTGTTGCAGATAGATATAAGATTGATTATTTTATCATTTGAGGGTGTGCAAGTGTGAAGTGTGTGAGTACTATGTGTGAATATTGTATAGATCATTCGAAGGTAGAGTACAGTGTGAAGAAGAGTGAAGAAGAGTGAAGAAGTGTTCATGTGATTAACCAAAACTATAATCAGGCATTAGAAGATGCTATTTTTTCAATTCAAAATTTGATGGATATAATCAAAACCTTTTTGTAAGACAATGTGTCTTCCTTTGTAATTGAGCAGTGAGCTCTATGTAGTGTTCCTGAATGCATGTGCATTCCCCATTCATATTTCCTTATACTTTTAATAGGGTATAATCTTGTGGAATAACCTACACCATGGTTTTTCCCCTAATAGGGTTTCCATGTAAAAATATTGGTGCTATGTGTGCTTTTTATGTGTTGTTGATTCATGCTTTCATTGATATTGATCAGATCTGAGGATAAGGATTAATAAGTTTAATAAGTTTGAAATTCGGTGACAACTGATTCCCCCCTCTTAGTTGTCTTCCCTTGTGTTGCGAACAAAACATTCTACAATACTCCTTCACACCTTCTTTTTTGGGTATCATCCAACCAATTAATCAACCATCATCATCTCACACCCCAAGTCAACCAATGATAACAAAGTGAAGTTCACTACTCCAAGCCCTTCAAGGGAATCCACTTGTTAATAACCAAAATTTGGAAGCCAATAAAGTATTAGGTATGCCTAACACCATCCCACAAGACCCTAAGCAACCATATGTGCCACTCATCTTCCATGATATAAATAATTCATCCACTTTTCATGCTACCCCCACATACTCCATTGATACACAAGGCTACAATCCCAACATCTTTCAAGGACAAGTGGGTACTTTCGATGCATCATATTCACTCCCACAAGGGAATACATCACAAATACTCCCACCATTCCCTACCTTTACATCATAATCCACACCAATTCAAGGTATAGGAAAGATCCATTCATTAAACAAATCAATCCAAAACCAATCAAACCAAATCAATCCCCTAAGCACAAATCAAACCAACGCATCTATCATACCAAATCTTCCAAACATGCCACTGGTATCACAACGCCAAGTGGCACCAATAAAAATCTCTCTGTAACTAATCATCACTTTATCTACAACACCTCAAACATCCCAAAACCCAGTCTCCCAATGAGTAAGCATATTAGCCAAACCATCCACTACATAATCAGGCTTCTCATCACTCAAAAAACACCTCAACAACCTCTCATCACATCATCTCACACCATCCCAAAAAATCCCTCACCTCCACCTCCAAATCCAAACACACCAAATCAGTATAGTATCACATTACAAGAAACACAACAAGCTTACCAAAAGGCCTTACAACAAGCTCAAGCCCAAGTGCAAGCTCAAGCACAAGCTTTTCTATAACAATAACAAGCTACACAACAGACACAACCACAAGTGTAAGAAAAAGTCCAAGATCAAGCTCAAGCCCAATTGCAAGCTCAATACCAAGCACAACAAGTGCAAGCACAAGCCTTATTATAACATCAAGACTATCAACAAGACTTGCAACAAAACACACAACAAAAAATATTGATAGTGCAACAACAACAAAGAGCACAACAATAGGCTAAAAAAAAAGCACTATTGGTCCAATAGTAACAAAAACAAGCCCAACAACAAGTATTTTTGGCACAACAAGAGTAAAAAACATACCAACAAGCAATGCTTGTGCAAAAAAGCTTCTTGTAGCCTTTCAAAAACATGTAGAAAATTTCTTTAAATCTTAACACACAAGTCACCCCATCCATCACCCAACTAGCCATACCATCCCAATCCACATACATTCCACTACCTAACTCACAAAATGATCTTTCCACACAAGTCAAGTTTCTCTCACAAAAAATTTATGACATAGAATCAGGAAAGACAAAGAAATCACACACAAAAGGAAACTTGTGTCCTTATCCGTTTGACAGAAGCATTACCATGGTACATTCCCACCAGGCTTTGAAATACCACTATTCAATAATACCGAGGAAACATAAATCTTGAAGATCACATCAAGGAATTCCACGTACACTATATGGAAGTGGCATATGATGATTGTTATTTGATGTGACTCTTCCCTCAAAGTTTGGCTGGTCAATCAATGGAATGGTTCTCTTGCCTAACCCCTAGAATAAAAAATTTCCAAGAAATAGTAGACTTGTTCAAAGAAAAATATTCATTCAACTTAGGCATGGAAGTGAGGTCAGAGGAATTATCTAGCCTCAAACAAGCCAAGGGAGAAACAATTGTATCTTTCCTACAGTGATGGAGATCCAAGGCCAACAAGAGAAAATGGCCTATGCTAGAGGAACAAAAAATTGGAATCATCATCTCCAACCTTGAAGGAAGATTGTCCTTCCATCTAAAAATGCAATGCATCACAACATATGACCAAATAATACCCAAAGCCCTCAACATTGAAAGAGCCCTTATAGCACAAGGGGGGGACACACATGTACCAAGACAATCAACCATCGATGAGTTACAATGATAAACCTTGCACATGGGCTAAAAAAATGTCACTAGGAATGGTGTTGTGGATGCCAAAGTTATTATTAGTGCCCCAAGGTAGAATATGCAACCTAAAACATACACAAAGCCACAAACCAACACCCCAAAAAATAACACATCGCAACAAAAACCAAATAATTAAATGGGAAACAATGTGAATTCTCAAGGGGGACCATCCTCGAGGAACAAATATCCACTAAAATAGAAGTATACACCATTAGTATAACCCATTGAGTCCGTTATGCAATAGCTAGTGCAAGAAAACCTCATCACCCTCCCTGTCTATGAAAATTATCAAAAACCACAAGTCAAACCCCAATGGTATAACGAGAATCACCTTTGTGAATTTCACAAAATAAAGGGACACACAATAACTAGTTTTATGAGTCTCAAAAAAATTATCCAAGATCTCATCGACAATAAAGTTATAGCCATTGAACAACCAATAGAGAATGAAGATATCAAGTTATACATGAATCCAATGCCTCACAAAGGGAATAACAATGGTAAAGGAAAGAAGTACAGCAATGTAAACCATATCTATGACCATGTTGTAGCATAATTAGATAAGTTTGTAACTGTCATCAAAATAATAGGGCCTAGAGTAGAGGGTGGAGTAACCGCACGTAGTGGTAGGATAACTATCCTAGGACCAACACCACCATCTAAGGCACCACTTGCAAATCCAAAATAAAACCCTAATGGTTACAGTGTCTTGGAACAACTGAAAAAAACCCCTACCTAGATCTCCATCATGGAGAACTTTGCTTAAAATATTGCTTGCACGTAGAGATATTTTAGAGAAGTCTTTGTTTTCATCCTCCATTCCCATTGACATTGATGCAAATACATTTCAAGCTGTGGTTAGACACATTACTACACCACATCTCCTTACATTTTCTAAGCACAATCTCCTGACCCAACCATACATAACTCAACACTCCACCTTGAGGTCTTGGTCCATAAGAACAAAGTCAAGAGAGTCTTGGTTGATGGGGGTGCATGTTTAAATATTTATAACATGCAACTAGTAAAAAATATAGGATTTTCTGAAGATGTTATTGAAAAAAGAAAAGGTATCACCATCAAGACTTATGATTATCAAGAGCAGTTGTCCCAAGGCACCATCCAACTCCCCATTCAAGTGGGGCAAGCCATCATGAAACCACTTTCCAGTTCCTATATCTTGAGCTTCCTTACAATATTATCCTAGGATGTCCATGGATCCATAGGATGCAAGCTATCACATCTACATTCCACCAATGTGTAAAATTCCCATATAAAAATAAAGAAGCATGATCCATGGTGACCTTGAACCTTTCTATTATTGCAAGAACCTTGAAGCCAAATATTACAAGATGCTGCAAGTTCCCAAGAATGATGAAGGGCCCACATCTTCCTATATTGACCCATCCACTTTAGCCTCCACTTTTGAGAAAAAGACAATCATCATCCAAAATATCTCTAATATCAAATATGTGATCAAAGACAATGGTTGTGGAGACTATTACTTACAGAAGGGTGCATATATGTTAGGAGAGTTACCTCAATCTTCTAAATTTTATGGATGATCACAAAATATTGATGGCACATCCCAAACATTCACATCTCCCACCACCTTCAAAAAATGGGGAGATTTGAGCAAAGATGTCATCAACAAAAAGGATTTATCAAGCCTATTATACCAAGATGAAAGACTCATGTCGGTTCTTCCAATGGAGGATGACAACAAAGGTCTACAATTAATGCTTGGAATGGGCTACAAAAAGAATGAAAAGCTAAAAAAAATGACAACAACCTATTAGAACCTATCATTCCAGACAAGCACCTTAAGAATCTTGTCCTCAAATGTACCCCTAAGAAGATAACCATACTTGGAAATGGTGCTCCTATTAAAACAATAAAAAATTCCCCGACAATACTCATATCACTTAGTAGTCCCTTTGTGGATCCTATCTCTGACCTTCCCATGCTTTTTGAGGACTACTCACTTTTCATGATTGCCTCCATGTTGTTTGAGTCAAGTAACCAAGTCACTTTCAAACTAAATCTCATCTACCCCCAACTCATCGACTATGACCAATGATGACCAACAATCTTAGATACATTAAAAAATGATGAGGCTATCTCGAAATTCATGGGACTAAGGGATAATCTACCATACAAAGATCAAAAATTAGGGTTAAACATTGAGTTGGAAATGCATGCGTACTAAGGGGAAACAATTGAATCTCTTAGTCAAAAAATAGAAAATCTAATTGAGTGATGTTTAGATCTCTAAGTGAAAACCACATTGTGGCACTTTCTGATCCAAAAATAGTAAGAATAAAGGATGTATCCAATGGTGAAAAACTCTCTGAGGTGCCAAAGGATGAGGGAGTCAATCTTCCCCTAAGTGCCATCCATCAAGAGAAATCAATAGTATTGGCAGAAAAATGTAACCCAATGAACTATGGAATTGAAGAGATCCCACACATCACTTTCTGTGCCGAGTCACTCTTGACTAAGCAACAAGAAAATATAGCTGCATTTCTAAAAGAAAGGAAAGTGAATTTTGTGTGGAAATACGCCAACATGACACACCTTGATCCAAAGGTAGTAGTCCATCATCTCCTAGTCTATCGAGAGGTGAAACCAATAAGAAAAAATTGAGAAACATGCATCCGCAGATTGCCTTATTGGTCAAACTTAAACTAAAAAAACTCCTTGACACTGACTTCATATGACCCATTGATTATCCTGAATGGGTTTCCAACCTTGTACCTATTTCCAAGCCCACTGGGGACATCTAAATATGCACTGACTTTAGGAACCTAAACAAAGCATGCCCTAAGAATGATTTCCCTCTTCCTAACATATACATGATCATAGATCTAACAATGGGGCTTGAAATGCTATCATTGATGGACAGGTTTTTAGGATACAACCAAATTATGATTCCAAAGGATGACCAACATAAAACAACCTTCACCTGTCCATGGGGCACCTACTATTGGAATTTTATGCCATTTAGGATAAAGAATACTGGAGCTACATACAAAAGGGCTATGACTCTAATTTTTCATGACATGATCCACAAATCTATAGAGGACTATGTGGACGACATACTAGCCAAATCAAGAAAATGTCAAGATGACATATCAACACTGGGCCCAATCTTTGATAGACTAGAAGAATATAAGGTATGACTCAATCCAAAGAAATGTGTTTTTGGCATCAAATCATGAAAGCTCCTAGGATATATTGTATCAATGAGGGGAATAGAGATAGACCCTACAAAATTCAAAGCAATCCTTGACATAGAAGCACCCCAAACACTAAAAAAATTGAGGGGTCTACAGGGAAGGCTTCAATCAATCCAAAGATTCATAACATAGTTAGCAGATAAAACCATCCCATACTCTCATTTCCTTCACAAGGGAGTGGCAGAAAAATAGGATGAGAAATGTGGTCAGGCATTTAACCAAATCAAAGAATACTTGCTAACACCACTAGTCCTCATTCCATCGATCCAGAACAAACCATTGATTCTCTACATATCAACTATGGCGGCAGCTGTTGGTGCTCTTTTGGAACAACATGATGAAATAGGAAAATAGAGCCATCTACTAAATCAGTAGAACCTTGGTGGGACATGAGCTAAACTAAACATTCATTTAGAAAGCTTGTCTTGCAATAGAGTTTTCCTCATAGAAGTTTAGGCACTACATGCTTGCTTATCAAATAAAGCTCATCACTAAGATACATCCCCTTAAGTATTAGCTTTCTAAATAAATGCTCACAAGACAAATGACTAAGTGGTTCATGATCTTGATGGAATATTACATTTAATATGTGGAAAAAAAGGCCATCAAGGGATAGGTAATTGTAGATCAATTGACCAAAGCACTTATATATCTTGAGAACCCACTAGTATCAAAGTTTCCAAATGAGTTAATCTTCAACCAAAATATTAAAGACCATTGGAGGGTATATTTTGATGGATCATACACACAACATGGGTTAGGATCAAGAGTCCTCTTCATCACACCATAAGGGGATTGTATCCCAAAGTCATATAGGTTGTCTTTCCCTTCCACCAATAAAATTATGGAGTACAAAGGTGTTGTCATAGGACTCTAGATCATAGTACAATGGAAAATCATGGCACTCATGGTCTATGGGGACTCACAATTGATTATCAATGAAATTCAATGATGAATATCAAACTAAGGATGATAAGCTTACCCCCTACAAGAAGCTGGTAGAGGATCTCAAAGAGTTCTTCATCAACATAACATTTGAGTAAATACCAAGGGTAAACAACAGAGTAGCTGATGTTTTGGCTATAATTGGACCATTGTTAGATATCCAATGGAACTTCCATAAACATGAATTCCTTGTAGAGTAGCATCTCGTACCAGCTTTCGAGGTACCAAAATATAAGTTTGTATGTGATAGTGTTTGTCCTGGTGATCCTTGGTACCATGATATATTCACCTACTTGAAAATAGGATCCCTCACCGTTGACATTACCCCAAACCTCAAGAGAACATTAATTAGAAACTCATTCCTCTTTGTCATCTTAGGTGACACCCTTTATTGTAGGAGTATTGAAGGAACCCTATTGTGATGCCTTAACCTGAAGGAAGCTTTAACTTCCTTAATAGAGGTACATGATAGCATTTTTGGTTCACACTCTAGTGGTATGAACTTGGCTAAGAAACTATTGAGGATGGGGTATTATTGGCTTACTATGGAGAAAGAAGCTCACAAATATATCTAAAAATGTATGCAATTCCAACAACATGGGGACCTCATTCATGCAACAGCTCAGGAGCTCCAACCGATTATCACATCTTGGCCCTTTTCAAAATGGGGGATTGATCCCATTGACAAAATCACACCCACCTTTTCTAATGGACACAATTTCATTATCACCACCACATAATACTTCACAAAGTGGGTAGACGCCATCCGCATGACCTATATCACAAGGAAGCAAATCTCTAAATTCATCCTGAAATCCTCATTTTTCATTATAGTGTTCGACAAGCCCTTATATTTGATAATGGAACAACCTTCAAAAAATAGGATGTCTATGAGCTATGCTAAAAATTCAATATCCAACATCACTTCTCAACCCCATATTACCCCTAGGGTAATGGCCATGCTAAGGCTTCCAACAAGACCATCATAAAAATCCTTAAGAAAATAGTCAATGAATCTGGTTGTGACTAACACTTGTGGTTAAACCTAGCTCTATGGGCCCACCAAATGAGTATCAACACACCTACAGGTGCAACCCCTTTCTCCCTAGTCTACAAGTCAAAATCCATCCTTCCCATTGAGGTTGAGCTCCCATTCCTGAGAATACCATTTCAAATTCTTATTACTAATGAGGTGTATCAAGTGTCACAATTGGATGAGATGGAATTACTAGATGAGTGATGCATGGATTCTTTGAACCATCTATAGGTGTACCAGAACTGTCTAAAGACCAAATCTAGACAAAAAGGGAAAATTTGAACCCAACTAGTTGGGACCCTTTATCATCACCACAAATTACAAATTAGGAGAATATTAGTTGTCTACACTCGAAGGTGAGCCTTTGTAGGATCCCATCAATAGCTCCCATTTGAAAAATTTTATGCCTAAGCTTGCAAGGTAAGAATCCAAAAATACGAAAAAATCAAAATATATCAAAATCTAAAAATAATTATAAAAAGGATTGAAAATAGTAAAGAAAAAAATAATCCTTTAGTGAAAACCACTTCGGTGGCACTTTGGGCAAGTACCTTGGTGAAAACCTGGTAATCAGGTACCTTGTGGAAATAAAGCACTTTCCATCCACCATTGATTCTCTAGACTATTCTATACCACCTTCCACCACTTTCCATCACATTCACCCATTGCATTCCATATTTCTTCCATCCCCCATCCACATCTACATCATAGCTTGATCCTATGTCGGTATCATGTTCCATCTTAGTACTACTTGGCATACTTCTAAGGCCAGTTTGTGTTGCCTATATTGAGGTAGTCTATCACATCACATTGGGGGCATGTCCTTATACGTACATCGGATCAGATTCATGTATATCCTAAAATATTCCAACACATCAAAAAATCCAAAAAAAATCATAAATTTGAGAAAATTCAAAAACATTCATAAAACCAAAAAATGCAAAAACATCCAAAACATGTTAAAAAACCAAAAGATAGGTCGAAAATGGAAAAATTCAAAAAAATATTACCATGTCAAACTACATCATCTCTACATGTGTAATGTAAGAAAGTATAATCTATGATCATCCCCCAAGGCCCCTAGGATAGGTCCTTTAGCTGTCCATCATAATAAACTGGCAATCCAATTGTTCATATCTCATCAATAAACAAATCTATGTCAGTCAAACTACATGGTCTCTGTGTGTGTAATTTAGGCTAGGCTAATCTATGATCAGCCCTTGAGGCCCCTAGGATAGGTCCTTAGGTTAGATTCTTGGTCAAAATCTCAAAAAATACCAAAAACATTGAAAATTTTGAAAATTAAAACATTTGTAGAACATCTCAAAAATCCTAAAATAGCCTCAAAACATTTAAAAATACCAAAAACATTCAAAAATCCAAAATCATCCATATCATTTCAAATTCACCCACAATAAACACCCACTCACAATAAATCAATTCCCATCTTTAATCTTTGACAAAGCATTCAGAAGCAAGTATAGTAAAATTAAAAGTGAAAACTCAAATGTCAAGGTCTTAAGTTTAGGTCAATAGGTAAACAAGTTGGTTAAGTCTTGGTATCAATAGGCCATCATCCTGTTAGTCTCAAAATCATCTAATAAAATCATGTCCTAGGATACGTCTTTCGTATAATAGACATCAACATCAGACATCAACATAGTTTAGTCTTGGCTAAAGGTATGAAGAACATAAAAATGTTTATGTATTTGATCTTTTCTTTTGACTTATCTTATTGTGCTCATTCCAATGACCTCTCAATGATGTCTAATAAAAATGATTTAGGGAGAAAGAAATGGGTCATTGATCATTATCTTTTGTTTTTCATGCTTGTTGGATGTTCTTGTAATATAACCTTGGCAAATACTTGCTTTGTTAGGTATGTATGGAGGATATTTTGAACAACTTGTTGACTATTACATGGGAAGGTCTTTCCTTTCTTTATTTTTGTTTGAGATGTTTGAAGTGTGTAAAATACATCCTAATAAGGTTTACGTATGTCGAGTGTGAACAAGGGTACTCCTATTTGTTTGCTGAGTCAAATTCCATCTCACTAGATACCATGCCATCTTGGTTGTCTGTACCTTGATGAATCAAATCTATGTGTGTTATCAAACATAAGGAAAGTTGTTCCATTTATATCCCCAATCCTTGGATAAGAAGAACATCATCACTATTCATCATCATATCTAATAAAGTCTTGATGAATCATAGACTTGTTGGACTTTTGCATCTTCTCATAATCAAGGGTTGATCCCTCTCATTGTTCTATCCTCTTTCACACTAACATGCTATCATGAAATTCACCAACACATCAATGCATCCATCCTGTATTTATAAAATGCCAGCATGCCCATCCTACATACTCATAGATATCATCATAATAGGAAACATCATCCATCTCAAATACATTGAATCATCATTTAAGTTGTTTAGGATAATATACATTTTTTATTCTAAGCATCTTCAAAACATCTCATTTTCATTTTCATCATAATATAGATCTATTAGTCTAAGCATCTCATAACATACATCCATACATCCATAAAGCATGTTTGTCATGAGCTCGACCTAATATAAAAAATTTCACCTGATCTCTTGAGGGGGTAGTGTACCGGCATACTTTCCATTGGGGCAACAATGGGGCATCCAAAAAAAATTAGGAAACTTTTGAATTTTGATCTTGGCAACATTAGTCTTTGAACCAACGAAACTAGTACATTGCTTCAAAGAGGGGAAAAATGTAGACACTTAGATTATCAAATTCTTCTATTAATCAAATAAAGCAAATTATTAGATTAATTCACAAATATTCATCTAATTTAATTAAATAAATCAAATTATTTAATTAAGTCACCTCTTTTCTCTCATCTTATTTAATAAATAAAATTATTTAAATCAAATTTCACAATCTACTAATCCCTTAAAATTGATTAATTTAGGATTAATTAACTCCTAATCATCATTACCCATCCTCTAGCTTTTGACTCAACCTTGGTCAAACTAAACCCCTGATCAACTAACCAACTTGCACATGAAAATGATTTCTTTTAATTAACTAATTAACCTATTTTCCCTCACAAAATCATATTCTTTGAGAATATTTCTTCAATAACTCCACTTGTAGCATAGAAAAATGGATCTCCAAACATTTTCACACTTGATATGGGAATAATTAATGATAAATTAGACTTAGTGATGGTTTAATCTAGTGTTGTGAGGTGTTTTACACATTCACGTTAGGTCTTGGGCCCTTTTTAAGCTAAATTCACTTAAATCTGTCCTAATTTAATGTTGTAAAATGTATTTATTTATGTCTTCACATTAAATTTGGGAAACTTGTAAATCAAGTGGACCTAATCTAGTGTTGTAATGTGTTTTACACATTCACATGGGATTTAGGGCCCTTCTAAGCTAAATAGACTCAATTTTTCCTTAATTCAGTGTTGTAATGTGTATTTATTTACACTTTCACATTGAATTTTGGACCCTATTGCATTTATGACCTTTAGATCATCATTAATAGGCCCCTATGACCCCATATTATGCATCCAAAGGCTTATTTTGATAAAAAATGACAAAATCAACATAAAAGCTATATTTCTTCATTCCCTAACATCCTAGTTGGAAAAATAGCCCCTGTAGGTCCCATTCGCCACTTTGGATGAATGATTCCCATCCAGGAGGGACTCAGTTGCTCAAGATGGTGAATGAGTTCCATTTGGACCATGATCGAGGTTTGAGCAGGAAAAAAGGGTTTTAAGTTCAAATTTCTTCAATGTCGGCCTTAGGGATCAAATTAACGATCATGTGAGTAGTTTCCTATTTAAGAAAGCTTCCAAATCTTCATTTCATCCAAGTAACATCTATCCATCATGTATGCAAGTCATCAAGTCAAGAGGTAAGCACTTCAAGTCTTCACAAGGCCATCAAGATAGCTTTCAAGATCAATTCTAAGGCATTCATGGGAAAATTTCTTCATCAGTTGTTATAGCAACTCAAGATCCATCATCATGGAAAGGTTCTAAATATATTACTTTATATTCATGTTTCATCATCTTATTTCATCATTTCGTTTAATTACCTAAAAGTGTTTTGACCAAGGAAAACCCCTATTCCCTAATAATAAACATTTCTCTTTCTTTGTGTGATTGTAGATCTAGATGCTTTAGAGGATTCAAGATGATTGAAGAATAGGTTTTAAACTGGTTGGAGTCATCTCCATATTTTCAAGGCCAAAATATTCACAAAAATTCACTTATAGCCCCGAAAATTAGTGTTTTGAATCTAGACACTTGGAGGAACAAATTGAGTAGACTAGGAGGAACAGATCCAAACTTTGAATTTTCAACAAAGGAAAAATCAACTCATTCACCATTAGTGGAGAATGAGTCCCACTGTAAGTGTCTTTCAAAGATTTTTGCAGATTCAAATACCCATTTGCTCAAAACTTGCTTCGATGCAGTTTTCCAGAATTGGGATTGATTCGCCCAGAATGGAAAATGAGTCCCACCAGACTTAAAAATTAGCATCTTTAGGATTTCAGAGTTTGATTACATTCTCAACAAGTTTCTTGGTGCACACTTTAAGTTTTATAGTTTTTTGTTTTGTTTCATGGTCATTTCTAGCTCATTTGGTATATGTTTGCATATCACATTGTGTTTTCCAACATCTTTTGTTTTCCAATTTTATGCTTGGTGGTGAACCCATCATTAGACATCATTCAGCCCCTAGGACAATCCCCCTTTTCCATATTTCAATCTCCTTTTCATTGGAATCTCAAGGATTTTTTCTTGAGTGAAGCATTAAGGTCTTTGTCTCTCTCCTTGTAGGTGCAAAACCCAATAGGTCCAAGAGAGTGCACAAATCTATGTTTCCTTTTGGTCATCATGCATTTCAAATACCCTATTTTCTAATTTTTATTACATCATCATCCTAGATTTAGCTTGTCTTAACTTTGTATTAGGATTTGCATTGGTTAATTTGCATCTATGATTTCAAATTTTTGCATTAGTGAAAGTGCATATAGGTTTCATTTTTGCATCCTAAATCATTGAAAATCATCTAAAAAATGCATTTTCACTTAAGATATACATCATAAAACATAAAAATCATAAAAATCCATTGAAAATCTCTAAATTTTTTGAAAATACCCCTAATGGGACTCATTCGCCACCTTGGGCGAATCAGTTGTTGTACACCCCTAAAACTGCCTTTTACAACACTGAAAACCCTATTTCTACACTTTTGTTTGCTGTCATTAACTATTTATATTAGTTGGTTTAGTTCCTATTACATGCTTTTCATTAAATCTAGCTTAATTTGGCTCATTTCAAGCATTGATTAATTTCAAATTCACATTCCCACATTGTTGCATATCATAATCAATCAATTATCATCTAAAAATTGCATTTCATTTTAGGTCTCTACATTGCATTTTGAGTTTGCATAGATTATTGAAAAATGTTAATATCTATCCTTTCCAAGTTTGCAAAGAAAACTTTAGTTAATAAGCATGTTACTCATTCATTCAATTCATTCCCTAGTTATGAGAGTCTCTTAGCACATGAGAATAAAAATGTTAACGCTTTCCCTAAACATACACCCCATACTATCTCTCCTATTTGTGAGGATGATGTGATAAAAGAGAATACAAACATAGATACTCATGATGATCATAATTGTTTGACTTCTCCCAATACCTCTCCTTTTAGTGATGAAGGTATCTTAGCGAAAGAACTTGTACAATAATTGAGAATTAGGAAGATATTTCTTTTCCTTTTCCTCATCCCCTATGGGAAGATATTATAACACAAGAGAATGAGATTGTAAATGATGAGTATGATAGATTGGTCTTAGATAATAAAATCTTTAAGGTCTATAATAATCCTCTTTATGATCCTTCCCCTACTTATCAAATTTTGGAAGATATTAGGGAACAAATGGATAAAATCATAAATGATCATGAAAATCATACTTGATTTTTCCCTAGTATCTCTCCTCATTGTCGAGAAGATACTTTGATTGATGAAAGACATGTGAATCTTAGTTGTCTCCCTTCACCTAGGGAAACCCTTATTGAGATAGAAAATCCAACCATTGATCATTCCCCTACTTGTGATGAAGTCATGTTGGAAGAACCAATCCTTGAATGTCAAGAACATTTGGTTTGTAGTTCTTCTAAACACTCTCCTCCTAGGGAGAATATCATGGTGCAAGAAAATGAAAACAATAGTAATGTTCCTTCCTTAGGTAATGGTAAACAGGTGATTCTAGAGTGCCCTTTACTAGAAATAAATCAAACCAAGACCGCTAAGGTTATGAATGCACAAGTTTCCATTAGATCCCCCTTTAGCAATGGACCTCCTACATACCCTATGGGACATCCTAAGAATCCTCTAATACTTTACCCACCTTCACACAAGAAACAAACTCAAAACAAACCCAAACTCATCCTTTACCACCTAAGAACAATGTTTTACAACAATCGAGTCATAATATCGTTGCTCATACATATAACACTAGAAATAATTTGCAACCACAACAACCAACCCCAACACCCCTACCTTTCCTAACCCCATCTTCCCAGGCCGTCCTTGTTTATCTCCACAAAGTGGAAAGGAGTACAATCTTGTTCAGAAAATAAAGAATACTCCTACTAAGATATCATCATGGGACCTTATTCAAGCCTCCCCTCATTACCACAACATGATTAAAAATTCCTTACAACAAGTTCCTATCCCTTTGAATGTGCAACTGAATAACATAGAAGCCATGATTCAAGGAATGAACGCTGACATTGTTTTCCACCAAAGTGAACTCCTCGCTTTGGCAGTGTAAAATAAAAATGAATATTTCATAATTATATCTCAATACAAATGAAATGGGATAAAGATAACCCTTGGTGATAATGGCTTAACCCTTAATGTGTGTACTGTGACCATTTTTGATAGGCTTAGCATCAATAAATCAAAAATTCAATGTCTCTTTATCTATTAGTGGATTTGACAGTGTAGCAAAGAAATCACTCGGTGTGATCACTTTTCCTATTATAGTTGGGAAGTCCACATTGGACACTAATCCATGTTATGCCCCATGAACTTTCATATAATCTTCTCTTAGGCTGACCATGGATTCATGCAATGAATGGGGTGCCTTCTACTCTTGATCGTAAAATGAAATACATCTACAACAACAAAGTGTACATACTTGACACTGATCCTGAGCCTTATAGTGTCTTATAACTCAAGAAACACAAAGAGAATCCCTTGAAAAAATTAACACCAACCACACAAGTAGATCTTCTACAACAAAAATAAAAACATATCAAGGAAGTCATGAAGCTATTAGAAGATGATTGAGGTTCCTTAGAGTTCACACAAACATTCCTGGGCGAATACAAGATCATACACAAAGACTCTAAAAAGGTAAAAGAGAATTTGGTAATGTCAACACAAAATTTGGAAGACTCATTAAAAGCATCCACCTCAACCACTTTAGAACAAAATATAATAGATTCCACAACAAACTTTGATGAACTTAATCATGAGAAACCGCCAGATCCAAAAGTAGTGAAAAATCTTTATGGAAAAGGTTATGCACTTATGAAACAACTTGGCTATAGTGGAAAAGGATATGGTGCTAACGAACAAGGTATTTTTGTCCCTATAGAGCCTAACATGCAAGAAATGACTCATGGTCTTGGTTATTGTCCTTTGATAGAAATAAACAAACCTTCACTCAATGTAAACACCATCACAAAACATTACTCTAAGGAAACCTTAATAGTAGTGCATCCTGAATTGATAGACACTAGTGGTCCTGATTGTTTTCCTTTACAAGAAATGAAAAAACAAATAAATATTTGCTTAATGTCAATGTCATCTCACAAAACACTAATTATTTGAGTTTGTTAGATTTTACACCCTCCTATAAAGGAGAGAAAAAAATCTCACAATCTAAAGAGTCTTGCATGTGTATGACATTTGGTACTAAAAAAGATATATCTTTGTTGCATAATAAAGGAACATCTTCTATTTAAAATCAAGAAAGTATCTTGGTGAGACTCCTCCAATATCACCTGATATCCCTCCCTCCAAGAATGCGTGAAAGAAATTTTACTACAAGAGTTCATTTTGTGCATATCATAGAATTCATGGTCATTATAGTAGTGAATGTAAGGCTTTAAACAACAAAATTCAAATTTTTAAGGAGTGTGGTGCTCTTCCTTGTGTTGAAGCACCTAATTCCTCTAACTAATACTTTTTGTTATCCTATTAGGCTCACCCTTGTCCTACACTAAGTGGGGGCAAGGGGTTAGATAGCCTTGTCCCCATAGGTCACTTATTGTTGTCTATTTTGGCTAGTTAATCACCTTTCATGAACATATAAGAGAAAGCTTGGGATGTGGATGGCATGCCTTAAGTTGACTCACATGTGACATACTACCTTATTCATGACGTAGCTTATCATAAACAAATGACTTGGCATAGGGATTTCTGAATAAGCTCTCATATTTTCTTCTACTTTAAAATAATTTTTTCACACTAATTGATCTGTAATTAGAGGCTTACAAATTCAAATGTATTTAACCTTAATTACAATTATTCCTGATCCAGTTAGAATTGCATGACTATGTTGTTTAATCATTGAAATTACATAATAGGTTCACTTTTACATAAATTAATGAAATTACTAATTACTAAAATGTTATAATTACAAATAAAATAATGAATTGAAAAATAAACTGAAATGAAATAGAGAGAAAATTAGATGGAAGATAGAAGAATAAGACAGAAGAGTTAACACAATATCTTGATAATGGAGTTCTTCCAATTAGGACTACATCTCCAGGTCTGCTTCTCAAGGTAGACCACTTTATTAATATCGCCAAGCAATGAAAATTCCTTGTTACAATATCCAAACTCCACCTGCATAAGAATTTCTCATAGTCTCTCTCCTTTACAAGTTTTGGTGTAATAATCAACACCTTGTAATCTCTCTCTCAAAGAATTCAAATCCTCCACCTTTCACAATAATTTCCCAATAATACAATTATTCTCTCCAAGAGAATTTTCTCAACATTCCTCACTTGGTTTTCCACTCTAAACTCTCACCCCTCTTTTTATACAAACCTATTTACTCAATATGGCTAAAACCATATGATTTTAAAATCTCACCCACATCTCCCAATTTTACACTATATCTTTGAAAATCCCCCATTTACAATAGTAAAATCTCATAAAATCCCATAATTACATCATAAAAATCATTTAAATCCTTTAATAAGCCTTTTAATATCTTTTAAATATAATTTAAGCCCCTTGAAAATATCATTAATCAAGCTTATTCAATTTTAAGGAGATTGATTTCTAAATTATAGGGGTTAATATTTTAATTATAGGAGAAATAAGCTTTTGATTCTATTTTATATGGAACCAACTCCTTATCCACACCAAATATCACCTATAGTGTAGTGGTAGGGAGTGAAAATAGGTGAGAGGAGGTTGTGGGTTCAACCCTTGCCCCCTTTTTGTGCCCTTTATGTGGTGAAATAGTCAACAAAAGTAACCACTTCCATTTAAATACACAGTGGAAAGCTAGGTGAGTTGGTAGGTAGATAAAGTGGTGTATGAGAGGTTAAGGGGTCGAATCACATTCAAAAGTTTTAGTAGATAGTTCATACAAAAGATCGAGGTGCCACGTGTCAAAATAGGATTGATTGGTTATGCCACATCCTTTTCCAACAAGATGCCATGTGTTAGAGTTGGATTGGCCAAATGTCAAGCTCTGGTGATGCCACATTAGCATGCTAAAATTATCATATGTACTTTGGTCAACCATTTTTTTGAAACTTTGACTGGCTATATCTCGCTCATACAAACCTTGTTTGATGCGAAACAAGCGGCCTTCAAGTCATCTTGGCAAGCCCTTCATTTTGATGCCAATTTTGATGGATTCTAAGATGATCAATTTTTTTCCCTTTTGTCCAACCTCAAGTATCTTGTTTGACCCAACTTTGACTGAGCATAACTCTCACGTATGATCTCCTTTTGATGTGATTCAAATTGTGTTAGAATCGTGTTGATGATATCTATAGATGTGATGATGCCAGCTTCATCGAATTTTGAGACACTCAAATTTTTGGTCTTTTGGATCCTCTTGGATCAGTAATGGTGTTAACAACTACTTTAAAGTGGGGGAATACATCGACACTCATGTTCATTGCATGATTTTTCTTTTTCTTGCAATGTATCCTCTCCTTGGAGGTGTCATTGAGCTTGATTTCCTCCAAGAATGTGATATTAATTTTGTTCTTGTCCTCTCTTGGAAATATTAGATACAATGTTCCCTAGGATGAGACCTTGTACTTGTCCTCTCTTGTAAACAAGATGAGATCTTTTATGCTTGTACTTTCTTGGAAGCATTGGGTATGATGTTCCTTGGGATGAGACCTTATTTTATCCTCTCTTGGAGATGTTAAGCATGATGTACCCTAAGATCAAGACCTCGCATGAACTAAGAAAAATACCTTTAAACATACCTTACACTCTTTTGGTACTTACAACAATTATTATATGGCCACCTTGCATAATACAACTTGCATGCTTGTGGAGCCTTTCTATTTGTTCATGAGTTTTAAGCATATGAAGGTTTTCTCACCTCATGGAGCTCAAAGATCATATTTGTGTGGCACCTTATCAAAGTTATTAGGAGGTATAACTTTGGTATGGTTTGAGCAGGATCCCAATCTGAGGCATGAATTTCCCCATAGCCACTTGCATGTGTGTGAGTGCATACTAGTCATGAGTGTATGTTTCTCACCTTTTAGGACTTCTCAACCAGTGGACAACTAAGAGTACTGTCACCTCAGAGTATGCATTTTTTAGACACATAGCCTAGATCTGATCCACATCATTTTGGACAAATGGTTGAAGCTTGATCCACCTTTTTATTTTTGCTCATTTTATTTCTCTTCCTTCTAGTTCTTGTCATTGCATGATCATGTATCTTCTCTTGCTGCACATTATACACCTTGTGTGTGTCCTTTTGTGCTTATGTCAGTTTGACTTTGGATCTTGAATCATGGGGGCTTGGACACTTCCTTTGATCTTTTTCATCCTTTTTCATCCACATTGGTATGATTAGACCCCTCTTGAATGTTTACTTTAGTGTGAGTATGAAGCAAGTTCATCCTCTCACTTAAGTTGGGGTTTAATGTAGCATAGAAAAATGGATCTTCAGACATTTTCAAACTTGATATGGGAATAATTAATGATAAATTGGACTTAGTGACACCTTGATCTATTTTTGAGAGGTTTTTTACACGTTCACATTAGGCCTTGGGCCCTTTTTAAGCTAAATTCACTTAACTCTATCCTAATTTAATGTTGTAAAATGTATTTATTTATTTCTTCACGTTAAATTTTGGAGGCTTATAAATAAAATGGACCTAATCTAGTGTTCTAATGTGTTTCACACATTCACATGGGATTTAGGGCCCTTCTAAACTAAATAGACTCAATTTTTCCTTAATTTGGTGTTGTAAAGTGTATTTATTTACACTTTCACATTGTATTTTTGACCCTATTGCATTTATGACCTTTACATCATAATTAATAGGCCCTATTACCCCATATTGTGAATCCCATGACTTATTTTGATAAAAAAAACCCAACAAAATCAACATAAAAGCTATATTTCTTCATTCCCCGACATCCCAGGTGGCAAAATAGCCTCTATGGGACCTATTCCCTAGCATGGGTGAATGAGTCCCATCCAGGTGGGACTCATTCACCTCGGATGGTGAATGGGTCCCGTAGGGGCCATTTCCAAGGTTTGAGTGGGAAAAATTGGGTTTTAAGTTCAAATTTCTTCAATGTTGGCCTTAGGGATCAAATTAACGTTCATGCAAGTGGATTTCCTATATAATAAAGATTCCAAATCTTCATTTCATCCAAGTAACATTGATCCATCATGTATGCAAGTCATCAAGTCAAGATTTAGACACTTCAAGTCTTTGCAAGGTCATCAATATAACTTTCAAGATCTTTTCTAAGGCATTCAAGGGTAATTTCTTCATCAATTGTTGCAGTAACTCAAGATCCATACCATGGAAAGGTTCTAATTGCATTTCTTTATATTCATGTTTCATCATCTTATTTCATCATTTTGTTTAATTACCTAAAAGGGCTTTGACCAAGGAAATCCCCTATTCCCTAACAATCAACATTTCTCTCTCTTTCTTTGTGTGATTGCAAATCCATATGCTTTAGAGGCTTCAAGATGATTGAAGAATAGGTTTTAAAATTTTTGGAGTCATCTCCCTATTTGCAAGTAAAAAATATTCACAAAAAAGTCACTTATAGCCCCGAAAATCAAGGTTTTAGATCCAGACACCTGGAGGAACAAATTGAGTAGACTATGAGGAATAGATCTAGACTTTGCATTTCTAGAGAAGGAAAATTGAACTCATTCACTATTAGTGGTGAATGAGTCCCACTGTAGGTGTCTTTTAGAGATTTTCTTAGATTCAGATACCCATTTGCTTGAAACTTGCTCAAGTGTAGTTTTCTAGAAATGGGACTGATTCGCCCAGAATGGTGAATGAGTCCCACCAGGCTTAAAAATCAACATCTTTAGGATTTCAAAGTTCCATTACATTCTCAAAAAGTTTCCAAGTGCACACTTTCGGTTTTATATTTTTCTATTTTTTTTCATGGTCATTTATAGGTCATCTAACATATGTTTGCATATCATGGGTATGTACAGGATCATGATGGGCCAAAAGGTGGTGACATGATGGGTATGTGGCTGATGACCTTTTTTTTAACCCAAAATTGATGAAACGAATTTAGGGTTTTTAAAGGAGATTCTCAGCTTTCCACCAATATAAATTATGCTTTACTTTGAATTTAATAAATAATTATTAGTCATTTTCTATTTGAATTATGGCTAAAGTCCTAATTGATAGGTTGATTGATAAACATCTATAGCTTTCAAACAATATCACATTTTTTGAATCTAAAACATGCATCACATTCTATGCTTCACATAATATAGGATTAAAAATAAATTGAATTTCGTGAATTTCTGATGAAGTTAAGGTGGTCAGACATACAAGTTTTTTATATTTTTTAAAAGTTTTAATAAAATATTCATAATTAATTATTTACTTGGAAAAAAATTACAAAAAATATACATCTCATCGAGACATGAGTTCTCTATTTATATTTGAAATATTATAAAAAAATATTATCATTTTATTATGGTTAGGGTGGTCAGACAAACACCTACTTCTTATTTTTTCCCTGAAATTTAAGTACTGTTGCATTGAAATTTCAAATTTTCACCAAATAGATTTTTTTTAAAAATAAGCCTAATAGTTTATAAACTACATTCAATTTGCTACAAATTCCATTTTTACTTATTTTTGAAATAATATAGATAACTTATTCAAATTTTTACATCAAGTTGCCTAACTCTAATTTTTTAGAATTTTCATCGCCACTTAAGGGCCTGTTTTTTCCATGATGATCCTACACATACCCTCATATTGTGTTTTCCAACATATTTTTTATCCAAGTTTATGCTTGGTGGTAAACCACTCATTAGACATCATTCATCCCCTAGGACAATCCCCTTTGCCAAATTTCAATCTCCTTTGCATTGGAATCTCAAGGGTTTGTTCTTGAATGAAACATTAAGGTCTTTGCCTCTCTCCTTGTAGGTGCAAAACCCTATTGGTACAAGAGAGTACAAAAATCTATGTTTCACCACTTATTTGATTTTATCACTCAAATATTAATGCCTCTTACAAAGGTATTTATTTCTCTTGTAACATCTCCAACCACATTCATTTATTCCTCTTGCACTCTCAACCATATTCGTCAATCTCTCTTATATCCTTTTAACTATGCACATTCCCCAAAAGGTGCTCCATCCTCACCCATTAGCCTTGTGACAAGTGCCACATTCTCATTATCTCTCCTTTAGTTCCACATTCCTCTAATCTCTTCATTCTTCAACCCTTCACTCCTATAAGTAGAAGCCTCTTTTACTTGAAATCGATCCACAACTTGAAGCATTCTTATTGTAGGCACATTCATCACTCATCACTTGCATCTTGATCACATCTTGGAAGCTCATCACAAGGGATTGGGAAATGGATCTCTTTCCATATCAAAGGAGCACCAATCCCTTTGTGGGATGATGGTTTGGTTGATTTATATTAGATTTACATGTTTATTTGGTTATGTTACATGCTTATTTTCATGTTTTCTTTTCTATGCTTGATCAGCAATTCCATAGGGAGTGGTTTATTTGAGCTTGCTAATAATGGCTAATCATGTGTGTTGTTTCTATTTTTAGTTAGAACAGATTTTCCATTCACACATAGTATTTTTCCTTCTTTGATATGCCAAAAGTTTTACTATTTCTGTTAGTTTTATGCTTAATCTATAAGATCTAAGTGTTATCTTGCATTTTTGAGTTGATTTAGTATTTTTTAGTTTTTCTCCCAAAAGTGTTGTTTAGGATGATACCCCATCCTCAAGTATAAGGAAATCTGAAGATTCTCACATTGAGTTGTGTAAACGATGATTTTGGTTTTGCCCTCACAATGCTTTGCTCCTCTGGGTTTTCACCTAAAAGGAGAAAGGGGATTGGATGGGGAGAAAAATGAAAGGGTTTACACTCAATACTAATTTTAATGAGATCTATTATGTCTAATTAAGATTTCCTAATGTTTTTATTTGATATTGAAGATCTAATGATGCAAAACCTAAGAAAAGTAACTTGTTTTAAAACACAATGTGATATGTAGAAAAGTAAAATGAGTGCAATAAATGACAAAATGAAGATGTAAAACAAAAACTATGCACCTAGAAACTAATGAGGAATAGATTGGAGATTGTAGAGGCCACTGAAATTCTAGAAATTCTAATTTTTGAGGCAACTGGGACACTTGTGCTAGTTTGGGTGACTTAGTCCTAGTTTGAGGAAACTTTGTCAAAACAAGAATCTACCAAATGGGTACTCAAAAATGTCAAAATCAGTTTTCAAGCCTGGAAGTGGGACTAATTTTCCACTAGTGGTGACTTAGTCCTCCTATCTAGCTTTTGGGAAATTTAGGACAAAATCTTGTAGCCTTAGGTTTGCACTTTGTTTTCTGATGGGTATCTGTACTTGATTCTATAGAAAATGGGGTAGAAAGCCTCCCCAAGCTTGAATTAGGGTTGTGTTGACTTGATTGACTTTACATGCACTTTTTTATCACTTTTCAACACATATTTCTTGACAAATTTGCATACAAAAGTCACATACAAAAAGGGAAAAATGGTTGAGGGTTAGAGAATAGGGGTTTGCCTTGGTCAAATCCCACTTTGGTAATCAAACCCTAAACAATGAAATGAAATGAAAAGAGAGTGATAAATAGACAACATACAAATGCCATAAACTTACCACACCATTGATGCTAACAATCTAAAGATATGTGATGAAGTGCTCTAATATATTGGCTTGATAATGCTTGATTTGCTTGAATTCTTAATTAGTGCAAGAGATTGTGTGAGATTGGGAGCTAGGAGATTGTGGGAGATGTAAAATGAGGAGAAAAACCCTTATTTATACTTGATTTTACTAAAATTTCCTGAAAGTAACACATCACAGGCTGACCTCAAGGGTTAGAGAACAAAATCCTGGTAGAAATTTAAAATTATTTTCAGTTTTGTGCCAAAAAGGACTAAGTGGCCCCTATTGGCAACTTACTTCCACTTAAGAAAATTAAGTGGGTGTCAGGAATTTTGGGGCATTAAAAGTTGTCCAATGGGGATATCCTCAAAAAAACACTTGAAAATGGTCGAAAAGTGCATTAAGGAGTCATTCAGACATGAGAAATGGTTGAATTAGTGAAATTAAGCCTAGAAAAGTGTGAAATATTGTTACAAGATTTTACAACACTTCAAAATAGGACTTAATAAGTGATGAAAAGGTATATTTTTAGGTGAAATGTAATGAATAGAGTCTAGAAAAGTGTAGAAATGTGTTACAACACTTCACAACACCTTCACGAGACATCATAATTTGAATATTTAGGACCTAATATGAATGCTTTGACCACATTACAACATTGTACCTAGGAAAAATCAAGCCAAAGTCTATTAGAAAGACTCAAGTGAGCATAAAAATGTCAACTGTACATTTTTTGGTGACACAAGTTGATTCACCTAAGGATTGTTAGTCATTTTTTTGTGGGGATCTCATTTCCTAATGAAAATAGGAAGATAGTTCCATCATAACCCTATTTTCTTTAATTCCATATTGGTGAACCTATTTTTCTTTGTTTCAAACTAATATACAAGTACTATTCAAAATTAATGTAATGTGAATGTAAATTTTTAAATTTTTCAAATTTTAAAGGATGCAAAATGCAAACCTAAAACCCTAAAAAAGATGCAAACTTAATGCAATGTTAAAAACCCTAAATTAAATGAAAACTAATACAATGCAATGAAAACTAATACAAATCCTATATCTAGGGTTTGAATGGACTCCAAATTTATAATTTTTGATCTACAATGTCAGGTTCACCAAAATGAAACATAGGAAAATGGGTGAACTAATATGATATAGTAACTATAAGTGTATGATGCACCTATCTTCCTTAGTTCATTAGGAAAAAGAGGTCCCCTAGGGAAAGATTGACTTTCAACCCTTAGTTGAGTCAACCATGTGAGAGATCTTGTTGTTTTCCTTAGGACAAAGTAAATGATCTATAAACGGATCTAGACTAAATTGTGTTTGAATGCTCAAATAAAATCAACTTAGCGGAAGACTTAATACATTTATACTTTAATGAAATTAAGCATTAAAACTTCAAATGAGAAACAAAATTGAGAGAGAAGAAGATAGAAAGTGCAAACAGATTTTGATTACGAAGTTCACCACAAACGTGACTACGTCTCTGGGTCTACTCCAATGGAGTGTGACCGATCCGATTAATCTCCAAATCAATTACAAAAATGCACCAAGACCATTCCTTCTAGCACTTTGGCAGGATAACAATACTCTGATGTATGAAAATGGCTCCAAAAATCTCCTAGAACTCCTCTCTGTATCACCTAGCACCTATTTCATTTGAAAATTATGAGTAAAAAACTCACTCACACTCTCCCCTTTAAATACAAAAATTAACCAAATTGGTTACTAACCAATTGATTTACAATATTTCCCAAATATCTTAAAAAATCAACTTAATCTCCCTTATTTGTATATAAATCCCCCTAAATTAATTTAAGCCCTTCAATTTATTGTTTATTCGGGCCTTATCACTTGGAGAGTTTTCATTTAATCCTTTAAATGGATTTATTGTTTTACATTTTCGGGGAATAGTTTTATTTTTAAAGCATTTGGTTTTACAACATACAACAAAAGTAACCGATGCCACTCATAAGTCAAACGGACCCCATGGTCTAATGGTGCCATAATATTTTTGGAACCCGGCATCGTGGGTTCAAATCTTGGTGGTTGCTTTTGAACCTAAAAATCTTATCAGTTTCCTAACAAAACAAATCGGTCTCCATTCATAGTAAAGCCCGCGAATATGGTGCAATGGCCAGGAGCTAAGTTTGGCGGAGATAGGTTGGGGGTTCAAATTCCCCAACAAACAAAACAACATCCAAACTTACCCATAGGCCAGAGGTGAAAAGGAGGCCATGTGGCATGCTGAGGAGGTGCCACGTGGCAGAGCATGATTCGCTAAAACTGCTAACTGAGATGCCAATTATGCAATGACATGTGTTGACTGGGACGTCAATGTGTATGCTAATGAATACTAACTGGACGATGACTGTGCACTAACGTGGATGACAACTATTGCTGACTGGTCGATGACTATGTGCTGACGGTTGCTGACGTGTCTGCTGACTGGCATACAGATGCCACGTGTCAGTTGCTAATTGGATCCTTATAGTGTGACTTGGATGCCACATGTCAGATTCAGATTGGACCATTTCACTATCTATACGGTATGGAATGATGACATTAGCATTCGTATGGACAAAGTCAACCCATCATAGCACGATCTTTGACTGACGATATCACATGCATACGATGTTGGATTTCAACAAAACGAGTTGCATTGGAAAGCTTGTGATGAGCTCTTCATGATGATGCCAACTTTGAGCACTTTTGATGATGTCATTTTTTTTGCTTCTTGGATGCCCTTGGATGCTAGTTTGACCCAAAGTTTGACTTTCCATAGCTTGTGCAAATGGAGTCCTTTTCTCCCCATTCAAGTTGCGTTGGAATCAGGATGTTGAGCTTTTTTGATGGTGTAGATTCTAGAGAGAAATGAGAAACTTCAATTTTCACTAAAAATATCCACCGGATTAGTAAATCAACATGAAATGTAATTTTTGGAAATAAATAAAAATTACTAAATGAATGAAATTATGCAATGAAACACATGAAACCTCTAAATTAAACCTTAATCTAACAGAATTTGGAAAATAATAGCAAATATGAGAAGGGATTGATTTTATGCACCTGTCACAAAAAGACTATACCAAGTGTCCTCCTAGGAATCATTTACCCAAGGGAGAATGGGTCTTGCTACAAGGATTGAAAGTATGCTTTCATAGTCCTTTGGTCCTTGGTATACACTCTTGATTCCTTTGGGTTTCACAATCAAAAATTTGGAATTAAATTTTTTAAGTGACTTATTCTAGCTTGATGAAAATGTTGAAAACTTTGCAACTTTGACAACTTTTGCAATTTTTATCCTTTGATAGATCTTCAGTCCTTCAACCTAAGATCTGCAAAACACACAATATTTTTTTTTGGTGAATGGGGGTTTGTTGTGGTCAAAATCCATTTTAGTAATTAAACCTTGAAATGAAACAATGAAACATGAAAGGAATGATGAATGAACAATTTCTATGTTGCAACTCACCAAACCCTTGAGTGAAACCCTTGAAGGACTGAAACTTAATTCATATCTCTATGGTCTTGATCTTTCATGAAATGGCTTGATTGATGATGTGATCTTGATGCTTGAAATTTGGCTTGAATGCCTGAAACCTACATCACAATGTTAGCTCCAAAAACATGCATAGATACAAATAGCTTTGGCATGATGGTTGATATCTTGAATGTTGCAACAAATGCTTGAGAAATTTTCTCTTGAAAACCTTTGACAATAATCTTAGCTCTTGTGAATTTCACCTCTAGTTGTTAGATTTGAATTGATAAAAAGACTTTGAATTTATAGGTAATTTTCTAATTTCCCAAAAATATACATTACAAACCGACATTTGAAATTGGAATCGAGATCAAAAAAAGGCCAATTAGAACTATGGTGAAAAAAAACAACTCAAAATATTAAGATTCTTAGATTAGTTCAAATGTGGAATACACTTTAGAATTTTTTTGACATATTGTATAAAAAGTGGCATTAGATTAAGTAACATTTATTTCCTCATAGTCTTGGACATAATAATTTGGTTGGAAGAAAAAATAGAGAAATATTTGATTGTGCTAGGAGTATTCTCAAAAGAAAGAATCTCCCTAATAATTCGTGGGCTGAAGTAGTTAGTATAATTATATATATATTGAATAGAATACCAACCAAGTATCTATAAAAAAAACACCTTATTAAGATTTTCTTTGTACTAAACCTATTGTTAATCATTTGAAAAAAAATCAAAGTATGGAATATTGTCATATTTGAAAAAAATATAGGAGGGAACTTAATGATAAGTAAATAAAATGCATATTCATTGGTTATTTTGCTCATCATAAGGATGATAAAACTTATAATCATACTACTCATAAAGTGTTTACTAGTAGAGATGGCATATTTCATTAATATGTAGATGATATTCAAGAGGAAGAAAAGGAAGAAATTACTACTTCATGGAAATTACTTGAAGAAAATAGTGAGAGTCTAGATATTGCATGTCAAAAACCTCATGATCAAAGTGGATTAAAGATACTGCATTGAGCAATGAGGAATTAAGAAGATCAATGAGGAAAATCAAGGCACCAACTACATAAAATACAAAGGCTTGAATACGTTTTAGTACTAACCTTTGTTTTTTTTTTATTGTGATTGTATTTTTTTTTTCTTATGTTTTCTATGTGTCTACTTTGTGTCTTTGGCATACTTTCTTTGTGTATTTCATGTGTTTGCTTCATGTATTTTGCATGTTTGTTTTATGTATTCTTTGCATATGGCGTGTTTTCTTTACAGTGCCTGTTTTTTGTACACTCTCTTAAAATGTACTTCATTGATTGTTCTTTGAAAGTCTTATGTGTGAGTGAATATTTTATTGTCTTATGTTCATTTTTGTCTTAACATTGGGGATTGATGAGATCCTATGTTGGGGGCATGTGCACCCCTCAACTTGGCATTATCTTATCTTTTCAACATTTGTATTTCGTTTAGTGTTAGTATGAATGTAAGATCACACTTTAACTAAATTAGGGGCTAAACGTAGTGTTAGAAATTTCTACCCTTGACAATATCACAATAGGTTTTTCTCCCCTTATGTGCTTTGACCTAATTATGCATTTAATTACCCATTTGATAAATATTCTTAGAAATTCAAATATGGGAAATGAAATTATGCCTATAATATTTTTCCCTGACACTTTTGACCCCATAAAAATTGGAATCTAGTCTAAAACACCGCATGGCATTGACTAGCACTTTTTGCTCCAAATTTGAATATATCAGTGTTGGTAATTTAATTTTAAGTTTCCAATTTCATTTTTTGGCCATTAGTATTTTATTTTTGGGAAATTATAATAATTGCAAATAAATACATAGTATTGTAGTGTAGAAAATTATACACTCATCAATGTAGCACAATTTCAAATGTAATTTGGACCTATTTTTAGAACCCTTGCATTAAATACCCCTTTAAGTCATCATTAATAAGCCCTCGAGACCCATTATTTTGGATCTTGAGGCTTATTTCAGCAAAAAACCCAACAAAGTCATCAAAAGAACTTAAAATTTTAACAAGCCACCCCAAAAATGTAGGGTGGGGCTTATACACCACCTTGAGCATATAAGTATCCCTAGATGGGGCCCATACACTAGGGCTGGCACATATGAGTCCCATTTGGGGATTTTTTAGGGTTTAAGCGGGACAACCAACTTTTTAGTTCAAATTTTTGGTTGATGTCGGCTTTTGAGATCTGAATAATGGTAAATTAGGTATAAATGAATATATATGCAAGTTTCTAAGTCATTATTTCATCTAAGAAAACATTTTCAAGGGAAATTTTAGGATCTAAGCATTCAAGAATCTTCAAGTATTATTTCAGAAGAGCATTCAAGAGTTAATAATCAACAAAGTTGAAGTCTTGGGGTAGCATTAGAGTGTTTTTTATTTCTTCAAGCTCACTTTCATTTAAGATCTACCATTGTAAAGGGTTGATTATTGTTGCTTATAAGATGGTGTTTCTTAGTTTCTAGCCTACTATAGTGATAGCTAACACCTCTAAACTAATAAGACCTCATCAACAAGAGAAGAAAAATTATGGAGAGAATTGGAAATGCAAAACATGAAATAAAATACTCCCCATCATGGTTGATTCACTTCCCTTGCTCTCCTTCTCCTTATACAACTTTTCCCTCAGATTTGTTGAAATACTTGTGTAAAACCTACAAATAGTAAGCAAGAAAGTTAGAGAAAATTAGCTGTTTAGTTGAAAATGGAGCAGGAAGGTTGCTTTTATAGACAACCTTTTGAATGGATGATTGAGATTAATCCTCTAGAAGGATTTGAATATCAATGGTGGAGGATGCATGAGAGGGAGGTTACAACATGAATGATTGAGATTGAGTCTCAAAAAGATGCCAATATCAATGGTCCAAAATTAATGCACCAAGAATATGCTATTCTTGGAGGAATCATGATAGGTATGACGTTCATAGCTATGATGCCTGATGGTGATGACAAAAATGAAGGCTATGACAGAGGTTAATGACAAGGCATCTTTGAACAAAAGAGGTGCATAAATAATTTATTCAAAAATCGAGGGAAGGGACAAGTGACAAATAAATAATTAATTCAAATTATTTATTTAGAGAAAATGAAAGATGGAGCATTTAATTAAATTAATGAATTTAATTAAATTAAGAGAGATAGAAATTAGTTATGGGTAATTGATTTGAATTATTTATTCAAAAGAGAGGAATGACACATAATTAAATAATTTTGACAATTATTTAATTATAGAAGAATGAAAAGGTCAAATAATAATTATTATTATCTAACTATAGAAAAATGATGAAAGATAAATAATTAAAGAAATAATGATTTATTTAATTATTGAAGAAAGGGGGTGTTAGTTACACAATTAATTTATTTTAATTGATCAAGATAGAAAAGAGATTAAGGAGTGAATTAATTAAATAATTAAAAATTATTTAATTATTAGAGGATGAAGATCACGGAAAAATGTTGCTCGCAGGCTTAGGACATTTTTTGGTGTCTACATTTTTCCCCTCTTTGACATAATGCAGTTCATCACGTTGTGTCAAAGAAATTTAATTCTGAAATATGCCCCAATGTAAATAGAATGAGGAAGGATGAATAGGAGGGTTGTGGTATGCCCCCTCAAGAGGATAGATAGGTTCAAAGAACATGAATGTGCTCTTGAAATGGATGATAAGACTAGAGGATGAAGGATAGAAGAATTGCTAGCATGGAATGGGATGGATGTTAGCGTGAAAGAGAAAGGAGGATAAAGATGGAAAGTTAGACAAGAAATGATAAGGGAACCAACTTTCATGCTTAAATTTTTATACTTATCATCATTGGGTGTCAAAATGTCACAAATGGTCCACAAACACTATGGTATGACATAGACCAAGGTGTGCAAGGTGACCTTTTGGGAGAGACAAGTAGTCAAAAAGAAAAGGAATGCTCCAGTTCATAGTAAGGACCTAATTGTCCCAGTCTTTTTTCCAAGACACACCACAAATATAAAACAAAGAAAAGAGTCCAAGATCCATCATCGTCCCTCTAAATCCATTGATAGGAAATCATCGAGGAAACTAGTAACATGACCCAAAACTAATCAAAATGATAAGAAAAATCTAGATCAACAAAGTGTTTGCTAGAGAGACAATGTTTTCCAATCATAATGATGAGATTGTTTGATTGACTGATTAGGTTTACAAAGATGACTAAGTTGATTGATAGGTTGACAAGAATTGATAAAGTGTTTTAATTGACTACACCTAGCCTTAGGAAGGACACATCCTGATGAAGGCAAGATTGATTGAACAAGATGATAAGATTGATTGGTTTGAAAATTTTGATTTCAATAAAGATGAAAAATTGATTTGATTGATAGGTTGACAAAGATTTATTGACAAGTTGACAAAATTTGACAAATTGATTTGATTGATTGTACATAGTTTTAGTAAGGAAACATCCTCATTAAGGAAAGATTGATTGACCAAGTTGAAAAGATTGATTTTGACAAAGATTGATCATTTGTTTGAAAAGGATTGATTGATATGACCAAGCAATGTGATGATACCTAATTGTAGGAAGGATACATCCTGCTTTGGGGCAAGGGTCACATCTGATAAAGTTGACCAAATGATAAGTGTTGAAAAGGAACCTATCTACAAGAAAGACATATCCTACTTAAGGTGAATGACCAAATTGATAAATTCTAATCTCAGGAAGGACACATCTTGATAAAAGACAAGAGATAAGACTAATTGAGGTAAATGTTGTAATGCCCCATTCTGATTGATTGATTGATTGATAATAAGATAACTGATTATTGAAAGATTTTTTTGGTTATGTTCGTTTGTTGATTTGTGATTTGGTTTGAATGATGATTATTTTTGGACCAAGGACATGACTAGACCAGAAAAACCCTAAGGGAATTGACCTAGGAGGCCTCAGGGACTCATTGACAAATGGCTTTGCCTATGTAGCAATGTGCAAAGACCTTGTAGTTCAACCCAAATTGAATTTGTCTTATTCAACAAAAGACTGAGTCATGATTTTATTTGTAAAACCTAAAGGAACTAACCTAATGCCTCGAGGACTCATTTTAGATAAGCCTTGCCTATGTAGAAAGTGTGTAGAGGCAACGTAGTTTGACCCTACTAACACAAACTAACACAGACTCAAACTTAGAATCAGATTCAAACTCTATTTTTGGAAGTTTTTTATGTTTTCTATTTTTTTTGGATTTTGATGTTTTCTGATTTCTTTGAATTTTGATGTTTTATGAGGTTGATACCATGTGTTATTTCTCATGAATATGTAAGTCAAGGAATTTCCCCTGATCAAGCATGGGACTAGTTTATTATGCATGAGGGGATCGATGGATGAAAAGGATGATCATAAAAGTGAATGACGCTAAATTTCAATGGTCCTTGGGCCATGAGAAGCATGACAAATCTAATTATGGATGAATGATATGCACAAATAGATGATCATAAAGATGAAATACTAAATGGAGTGATAGTAGATGGAGCATAGAATTACTACACATAGCACCTATTTGCCAAGTTTTCATCATGGTACTTATCCAAAGTGCCACCAAAGTGGTTTTCACTTTTGGACAAATTATTTCTCTTTACTACTTTTTTTGATTTTTTTTTATTTTTTTGTTGTCACCAAGATGCCCGTTTGCTAGGTTTTCATCAAGGTGACCATTTTTTTTTGTATATTTTGACTTTTTGAGGGGATACTTTGAGAATCAAGTATAATACTTGCGAAGGTGCATGTTGTTGATAGGTTCAGAAAATGGCTCTCCTTCAGGAGTAGAAAGCTTATAAGCACCCAATCCATATGATGTTGTAATGATATAAGGGCCCAACCAATTAGGTTTAAAATTTATAGGTTTTTCTCATTTTACTTGATTCTATGGATTTTCTCTCAAGACTAAGTCACCAATGTGAAAGCTTTTGGGTCAAACCTTTTTATTATAGTTGTGTCAAAGGCGATTATAGTATGCTTGTATATGTGTCAAAGGATTATGTCTCTTTTCATTTAGTAACTCTACCTCATGTAGACGGGATACATGATATTCTTCATGATCAATCAACCCTTTCATGGAGACTCGTAAAGAGGGTAACTTGACCTCTATAGGAAGTATTGCTTTAGACCCATAGACAAGGGAATATGGAGTGTAGTTGGAGTGAAAAAACTAGTACTGAAGGCCCATAAAGTGGGATTGAGTTGTAGGTGCCAATTATAGCCAACATCATTCATAGTTTTCTTTAGGATTTTTAGGATGGTCTTATTAGACACCTTGGCTTGGCCATTTCCTTGAGGGTAATATGGAGTAGAAAAATGATGTTGGATATGGAATTTTTTATAAAGCTCATGGAAATTGTTGTTTTTGAAAGGGCGACCATTATCAGTGACAATGGACTATGGGATACCATAGCAGCGAATGATATAGTTTAGGATGAACTTGGCTATCTTCTTTCTAGTGATGTAAGTCAATGGGTTGGCTTCAATCCATTTTGTGAAATACTTAGTAGGGAAAAGGGTAAACTTACGTCTATTAGAAGAGGTGGGATGGATTTTCCTATGAGGTCGAGTCTCCACTGAGAAAATGGCTAAGGTGAAGGAAGTGACTGAAGTTCCTAAGCTAGTGCATGAATAAGATCCCCATGAATCTGATAATGATGAAATTTCTTCACAAAGTGATAAGCATCCTATTCCATCGTAGGGTACTAATATCCCATTCTCATGATCTTTTTAGCTAAGGTTGGACCAACAAAGTGAGCTCCAAATATACCCTGGTGTACCTCTTGTAAGGTTGTTTGTTCTTCATTTGAGTTGAGACACTGAAGAAGGGTACTATCTAGGCTACAATGATAAATGGTATCTCTAATGATGGCATATTTGGATGATTTTCAGATAAAGGTTTTGAGTTGGTTAAGGGACAAGTCAGGAGGGACAATTTCGTCATGCAAATATGTCTTTATACCAAGGAGATTCAAGACCAACAAGTTCACACACAAGTTTAGTTTCAAGGAAATCGAATGTGGGGATCAACAATTGTTCCACCAAGAACTCATATTGCAAGGAATTGTTGGGAATGTCCAAGAGAGATCCAATTGTAGCCATTATGTCACCTGCTTTGTTCTGGATTCTTGGTATTTGTTCAAAATAAATATTATCAAAGTATAGTCTAAAGTTGTCTACCATGCACTTGTAGGGCATCAATTTCTCATCCTTGATGCCATAGTCATCATTAATTTTCTTACTAATTGGGAGTCACTATAGACTTGAAGGTCCTTAATTTTCTAATTTATTTCCATTCGGAGTCCTATCAATAGTGCTTCACATTAAGCCATGTTGTTTGTTCACCAAAATTTTATTTGAAATGACTTAGGAATGGAGTCTCCTTGAGCTGTGATAAATACAATACCGGCTCCTGATCCATCACTTGTATAAAATCCATCAAATTATAGCTTCCATGTTGTTGGTGTGTCTTTGACAAGGATTGATCCATCTAGGAATTTAGATACCAAAGGATGGTTTACTTTTAATGATGCATCTATGAGTTGGTCATCTATTACTTGTCTCTTTATTCCTTTGCGATCAACATACTCGATGTCATATTCACTCAGGATCATAACCCATTTACCTATCCTACCTATCAATGTTGTTTTGTTGAGAAGATATTTCAAAGGATCAATTTCTGCAATCAACTTAGTTTTGTGATTTAGCATATAATGTCTCAATTTATGTGCTACGAATACTGCTACTAGACATGCTCACTCAATAGGACTATAGTTTATCTCATACCCAACTAAAGTGTGGCTGATATATTATATTGCTCTTTCCTTACCATCATTATCATTTTATGCTAAAAGTGCCCCAGTGCTGATGTATTAGTTGTCACATATAGTATTAGATGTCTTCCATCAATTGGTGGTATAAGGACTGGTGGAGTTAATATATACTTCTTGATTTGGTCAAATGCTTCTTAACACTTGCCAGTCCAATTGAATGGAATGCCCTTCCTTAAATTTTTTTGGAATGGATGGGTCTTGTCTGCTAGTTGAGTGATGAACATGTGGATTGATTGTATTCTTATTTGTAATGTCCTTAATTGGCTGATATTGGTTGGTGGTGGCATCTCTAAGATGGCTTTTACTTTGGTAGGATCTACTTCTATTCATATGTGAGAGACTATATATATCCTAGGAGTTTGCATGATTGAACCCCGAAAACACATTTCTTTGGATTTAGCCTGAGTTGATACTTTTCAAGTCAAGTGAAAATATTATCCAATACTTCTAGGTGTCCACTACATTCTAGAGATTTGGAGAGAAGTTCGTCAACATAATCTTCCATAAGGACATGCATATAGTCATAAAAAATTGTGGTCATGGCTCTCTAATAGTGGCTCTAGTATTTTTTAGTCCAAATGGCATGGCATTCCAACAAAAAGTTCCCCAAGTGCATGTGAAAGCTATTTTTGGCTGATCTTCAGTGGAAATTATAATTTTATTGTATCATGAGAATCCATGATCCATTAGTGATAGCATTTCATGCCCAACAGTTAAAACTATTATGATGTCGATGTTTGGAAAAGGAAAATCATCTTTGGGACAAGTAGTATTGAGGTCTCGTAAATCCATGCAAACTCTGATTTGACCATTTGGTTTTGTGATAGGAACTAGATTTGATATCCATTCTACATAATAAATTGGGTGAATAAATCCAACATCCAAAAGCTTCTTGAGTTCCACCTTGACAAGGAGTGCGATTTGGGGGTGCATTTTTCTTAACTTCTATTTGACTGGCTTGTAATTTGGTAGAAATGGTAAGTGATGTAGACCAATTTCAGATCCAACCTAGGTATATCAGCTTATGACCATGCAAAATTGACTTATCTTTTTGAGAATAATGCTTTGAACTCAAGCTTTTCCTTAATGGTCAAGGATGATGCTAACTGTATTATTATGGAGTTATCTAATTTTCCAATGTTGATTTTGTTTGTTTCTTCTATAAATAATGGTGATCTCCCTCAATCTATAGGGAGATAGTCCCGTCCTCCATCCTCAGGTGCCTCTGAGAGGTTTTCACCTTTGGATACATCCTTTATTTTTACTTTTTCACAATCAACAGGTGCCTTTCAGTTTTAACTTGAAGACCTATTCTTTTTATTTTTACTGTTCTCATTTTCAATTTTGCAACCAGAGGATAGGATGACCTCACCAAAGTATGTGGCATAGTTGAGTTCAATGGAAAATCCAACTTTATGATCTCTATTTGGTATTCCATAATGAAGTCCCATGAATTCAACAATAGCTTCGTCATTCTCAAAAGTGTCTAAACTTGGTGGTCCTTGTTGGTCCCAATCTATAAATTGAGGGTAGACAAGAGGTAATCCATCATCGATATTGTCAAGGGTCATGGTGTAGGAATTCAGGGTAAAGACAAAACTGGAATCATCAGGATCTTAGGAGGTTGGATCAATGGATTGCCAAAAGTAGTGTTGGAGCCATTCTTCTTTAGTCAAAGACATTCTTAGATGGGTACTTGGTGGATTTCATGAAGAATTGTGCAAGCATTTGGTCAAATTCCCCAAACAGTTTATCAAGGTCCTTGAAAGTGGTGGAGCATAGGGAATCTCATTCATATTCATTGGAATCAACATCATAATCTAAAGGTTCTTCATGTGTCTTTCTCTCATATGAAGCACTAGCAACCTCATTCGAGGGTGACCTGACACCTCAAATAGTCACTTTTACTAGAACAAACCCTAGCCTTTGGTGAATTATTAGCTTAGGAGGTTGTAGAGGTTCCAACATTCCCTGCTTGTTCAGACCAAGGCTATTGTGCCCATCATATCCATGTCGTTTCATTATCTAGAACCCTTTTGGATACTGTTCAATTGTAATTTTTTATTTTCAATATCCTCATCTTCTCTATACAACCATGTAAGAATGTGGTCATCTAAAGACTCTTTGGCAAGTCCCCCCCATTTAGTGAAGGTGGTAGGATGATTGTGAATGACAACTTTGGGTTGTATAGGATGTGGTTTTCCATATGACTTTGGTGACTTGGGTAACTTACCAATGAAAAAGAGCCTCTTCATATCATACTCCACAACCTTTGTATTGGATCTAGATTTTAGGCATGGAAGACTTGTAATGAATGAGTTGGATGATTTGACAAGGGTGGATGGATCAATGTAATGGGATGGAGTGGGGAATGAAGTGGAAGATGACGCCTCTCGATTGATGGGCACTTGTTGCTCAACAGTTCCTTTGAGGTTGGAACAATATTGGAAAGGATCAGGGTCACCTAGAATAGTGACTTCAGTGTCATTATGTGGGAACTTGAGGCATTTATGGTAGGAAAATGGAATAGTACTCATGGCATGAATCCATGGGTGGCCAAGGAGGAGATTGTAATGTAAGTCCAAATCCAAGATGTGAAATACTATGTCTTGTATGGCTGGGCCAACCCTCACTAGGAGTGAAATTACAACTTCAGAAGATCACTTGACATCATCATAAGCTTTTATTATGATTTTCTTGGTTTGGTCAATGCAATTCTTAGAGTATCCCAATACCTTCACTAATTGTAATGAGTAAATGTTCAGGCCTACTCTACTATCTACTAGGACTCATGTAATATTGTGTGTGTTAATACATACTTCTAAGTGTAGAGGACTGTCATGGTTAGATCTTGGCTCCAAAAATTCTTGTTCAGAGAAGGTAATGTGGTGTGGCATAGTGAGGTATCCAACCATGGCTTGAAATTTATTGACATGTAGGTTTGTGGGAATGGAAGATTATTGTAGGGCTTTATCGAGGATTTCTTTGTGCTTTAGTGAAATGCAAAGAAGTTCCAAGATAGAACTTTGTGCAAGAGTTTTTCCTATATTTTCCATGAGGTTATATTGACCCTTTGGTTGAGGATTTGTGGAAGGTCCTAGAATATTTATCTTGGTTTTGCAGGTGGCAACAACACAATTTGATTTTGGATTATTTATGGTGATAGTGGCAATGCGATCATCAAAAGGTATCACATTAAGGATGATGGTGATGCAATTTGGCTTGATAGCTACGTAGTTAGCAGTGTTGTTATTGTTTCCTAAACTGGAGGCTTTTCCTTTATCATGGTCTTACAAAGGGGTCTTGAATATTGTATGATCAACATTGATTTTTCCTTGTGAATTACCAATTGAAATGATTTGATCCTCAATAAGGCCTTGAATGATGTTCTTGAGTTTCCAACATCTATATGTTTTGTGTCCTTTTGTGCGATGGTATTAATAGTATTCATCACATTTCCACCAATCAAGTTTGATCAAAGAAGGTTCATAATTCTTGGTTTTTGGCAATGTGTTGACATTAGATTGCAAAAGTTGTTTGAGGACCATTTTGATAGGTTCACCCAAGGGTTTGTATGCTCACTTGACATGAGGATGACTTCTTCTTTGTTGGTTGTTTTGGATAGCATTTAGCATTTGGTTTTGACTTTTTGTTTGGGTAATCGGTTTGCTAGATGTGTTTGATGGAGAAGGACCTTTAAGTTGAACGATTGGTCCTTTGGTTATCTGCTTGGCATCAACAACTCTATCATTTGTGACATTTTTGTTTTGTGACTATTATTTTCCTTTATCATTGTTGGGTTTTGGAGTGTCTTTGTTTAGCTTGACTAGTCCTCTAGTGATAAGGAATTTCTCAATAAGAACACCCTTTTCAAGAATCTCTTCAAAGGTTGTGCAACATTGAATGTGAATTTGAATCATCAATTCTCTATTAAGGTTTTCTACAAACATGGTGATGAGTTGTTTCTTAGGAATATGACAAGGGAATTTTCAAACCAATCCTTGCCATCTCTAGTAGAATGATTTAAGTGATTCTAGTTCTTCTTGTTTGGTTGTACTAAATGATGCAAGGGTGACATTACTTTTAATATTGAAGGAAAAATGTTTGATGAATTTGTTGGCTAGTTCACCCCATGTTTTGATTCCTTCTGGAAGATGTGAGAACCAGTATAAGACTGTCCCTATGAGACTTCATGGGAATAACCTCATCAGGTATGTAGGGTCATACACAACTTCCATGCATGATGTGTTGAATTCATGGATGTGTTCTATTGGATCTCCCGTCCCCTTGTATGTAGGAAAAGGTGGTGTTGTGAAATACAGGGGAAAGGGTGGCATGTATAGATTTCAATCAAATGGAAAATTTTACAACTCTTCCATGGAGTATGTCTTCTTGTTGGTTCCCAATTGCATGTTGGTCATTTGTTGTTCAAGGGTCTGCATATGTTGGATCAAATAGTCTGCAAGGGATGATTTCACATTTTTTTAATGAGATGTCATAGTGTTGGTATTAGTGTCATGTGTTGGATTTGAATTTAGATTGATGTTTTATGATATGAGACCTTTATTGTCATATGGGTTTGGGTTATTTTTATTTGGAATGAAGCTGCTGTTTGGATTTGTTCCAAAGGTGAGGTTTGTATTTGGTATGGTACTTTGGAATTGTGGTATGGACCCTTGATTCATGTTTTGGTTTTGGAAATTGAATCCTTGGTTTGCAAGTGAGGTTATGGGACCTTGATTTACATTTTGATATGAAGGTGTAGGCCCTTGATTTATGTTTTTATGTGAAGGAATGTTCCCTTGGTTGACATTTTTCCATGAAGGAATGTTCCCTTGATTGACATTTTGAAGTGATGGTAATGACCCTTGAGTGGAGTTTTGAAATGATTGATGGGGTTCTTGGTTTGTATTTTGAAGTGATGGAATAGACCCTTGGTTGGTATTAGATCCTTGATTGTGGTTTTGATTTGGGGTCCTTCGTGAGATAATGCACACCTTTCTAGGGTTATTTGGTGGAGGTTGATTCAATGAAGGTGCACTTTGGAATTGGAATGAGGACCCTTGGTTAGTGTTTTGGGATGTGGGTATAGAACTTTGGATTACATTTTGGATTAAGGGTGTGTGACCTTAGATTATATTTTGGATCAAAGGTGTAGAGCCTTGTGATGTGGACCCTTGATTTGTGTTTTGGAAAAGAGGATATGCAAAAGTTTTACCCATGGTGTTTGAGGAACTACCAAATGTGAACGTTTGACCTTGTGTGACATGAGTTGGGATGTTTGGAATGTGTGTTGTAGTGGCAATAGTAATGTGTGTAGTTGTCCCAAGGGGTATGTTTACCATTTGTTGTAATGAGGGCATGCCAAATGGATTTTTTAGTTTCTTGTTCTATGATGGCTGATACATCAAAACCTTGAGGTAACTTGGTGCCCTTTTCGGATAATGCATAGAATATTTTTTTTGTATTGGCACCAACAAGTTGGTCAACTATACTAAAAAATCTAGAATCTTGATATGCCCTTTCTATTTCTTGAGGGGTCAATTTCTTGTTGAATTGTTCGAGGTTTAGTTCTCCCTAAGGGTCACTCTCTTCTCTTTATGATGTGTTGTTGCGAGGTGTAGATTGATTTGAATTTGTGACATTATCAAGAAAGGAGCCACTTAGGAAATCCATGTCCTTTCATTTGGCTTGTGACCTCATTTCAACCATTTGATATTTTTTAAATTTGGGGGATAATGCGAAATGGCAATGAAACTATGCTATGTTTCTTTTTTTTTGGATTTTAGGGTATGAAAATGCAAGGATGCTAATGGAAGGATGATAATGCAAGGACACTAAAATATTGATTGATGGTAAAAGTGAGTGATAAGGTGACTAAATGATGCTAATTCAAGATCAAGATGATAATGTAACTAAGGTCGAATGAGATTAATCTATGTTTTTGTATTTTTGTATTTTTGGGGTATGAAAGTACAAGGATAATGAAGGATTGATATGATACTAAGGTAAAATGAGCTATTTGTTTTTATTTTTTGAATAAAGGTGTAAAGTGCAATCTATGGAATGTGTGTCCTAATGAATGTGATCTAATGCAAAGGAATCCTAAAATTTTAAACAAAGGGTGGCACTCAAGCTAATGTGAATCCAAAACAACAAATTTCAAATGCCATTGACCATAAGAGGGCAACCAAGACCAAGATACAAGACAAAGACTCAACTTGACAAAGTGAAAATGACAAGACAAATGAAAAGGACAATGGTCAGTGACAAATAAAATGAGTAACCAAGAATTTCCAAAATCTCAAAGGTCTCCCTATGTTCAGAATCTAAAGGTTTAGATGTAACCTCAGAATCAAAGCCTAATTTGTGCAATGTAAGGAGTGAAATAATGCAACCTATAATGCATTTTTTTCCTAATGGGGATGCTAAAATGAGCTAGACAAACTTGCAAGTCTCTATTTTATTAGACATAGGTCACTGTAAACTAGTTTTGATCAGATTATGGACACAAATTTCAAGAAATTTTCTTTAGTAGACTATTTTTGTTTAGTTTTTATTAGACTCGTTTCAAAGTTATGGCTCGGGTTGAAAAATGTGTTTTAGATTTACAATTGTGGTCTTTAAGCTGATAGTTATGGTTGACAATGACAATTGTAGGTTGGTGTTTGACAGTTGTGGTTCTATAATGGTTTTTTTTTTATAGTTTTGATGTTTTTCAAAGGTTTTGATTTGAGTTTTTGAGTGTATCTAATGAAATACGACTGAAAAACATGATAGGCAGTATCAAGCACTTTTTTTAGGACTGGTTTGATGTGAAAATGTTTGATTTTTAAAGAAGACAAGCACCATCCTAAGGCTGGCAAGGACAATATTTGTTGAATTCCCACTTGGATTTCTCTAGCCACGCTTATTCAAAGTGGAGAGCCTAGGAACTTAGTAGCATTGACTCCCCTCCATGGTAATCACTTCTATGGGCATACCAAGTTCCAAAATTCTAGGTCATCACCTCCTAGAGTTTTCTATCTCTACAGTGAACCATGAGAATGTGGGACAACTTTAGAGGTGTAACCTCTTGCACCGACAAATAGAGGGATTTTGGCAACTACAAATAAGAGGTGTCGACTAAGGGAATCTGGTTTAGGATGTACTTTGATAAAATCCCTCAGGAGGCCTCCCAACACTTAGAACAAGGGCTTTTCACATCACAAGGATATTGGGGGAGGGTTATCATTTCCACTTCTCATTGATTACAAACTTTCCTCACAATCAAAAATTTATATAGTGGTTCAGAAGGACTTGGCTTTATCCTGTTACTACTTTGTTCATTCCCTTAGGGTGAGTACTCTTTCCCATTAAGGCATGCCCTCTAATGGGTGAACACAAAATTAGATGGGTCTCGCTTTCTAATCACTGAGTTTGCACAAGGTGAGAGCATAATACCTACCACCCTAAAACACTAAGACATGTTCTTTACCCTCTAATTAAATCTATGTGAGAAAGATAATCATTCATTTTAAACACCAAATGAAATATTTTCTAATCTAGAACAAGGGTATGTGTAGGATCATCATGGAAAAAACAGGCCCTTAAGTGGCAAAAAATTCAAAAAAATCAGAGTTAGGCAACTTAACGTAAAAATTTGAATTTAAGTTATCTATATTATTTCAAAAATAAATAATAATAGAATCTATATCCAACTGAATGTAGTTTCTAAACTACTAGGTTTGTTATAAAAAAAAATCTATTTCCAGTGAAAATTTGAAATTTCAGTACAGTGGTACTTAAATTTCAGGGAAAAAATAAGAAGTAGGTGTCTGTCTGACCACCCTAACCACAATAAAATGATAATATTTTCTTATAATATTTTAGATATAAGTAGAGGACTCATGCCCTGATGTGATTCATATTTTTTTGTAATTTTGTTCCTAATAAATAATTAATTATGATTTTTCTATTACAACTTTTAAAAAAATATAAAAACTCATATGTTTGACCACCTTAACTTGGTCAAAACTTCATGAAATTCATTTTTTTGTTTTTTTAATCCTATAGTATGTGAAACATAGAATGTCACACATGTTTTGGATTCAAAAAATGTGACCGTTTGAAATCTATAGATGTTTTTCAATCAGCCTATCAATCAGGACTTTAGTTGTAATTTGAATAGAAAATGAATAATAATTACTTATTAAATGAAAAGTAAAGCATAATTTATATCGCTGTAAAGATGAGAATATCCTTTAAAAAACCTTTTATTTTCATCAATTTTGGGTAAAGAAATAGTCATCAGCCACATACCCATCATATTGCCACTTTTTGGCCCATCATGATCTTGCACATACCCACAAACAAAGTGGTTTCAAAATATAATTCTTAGACATTTGAACCTACAAAACCACTTATTAGTAGTCTCAAAAGAAAGGTCTTGGACCAATGAAAAATCTACACAAACTCCAAGTTAGCACCAAAAAGGGGTTAGCGCCAAACCAAAACCAGAATCCAGCAACTAAACTGAAAATGAAAGAAATGAGACTAACATAAACTAAAACTCAAATAAAACTAAAAACTAAAGGACTCAATTTTTTTTCTCTAAGAAGCAATTTTTGGAGTCCCAACCTAAAGCCACATATTACAAATAGAAGATTGAAACCCAAAAACTCTATTCTACTCACAAAAATCAAAAGAAAGATGAAAAATATATTAAAACTAAAACTTTTTACCTAGTAGAAAAATGTGTCACTCCTTTCAGTAGTTGCGTCACATGATGGTGAATGCATCATTTATTTGAATTCAAATTCTCCTACCCATGGATGGCTCCTATAGATGTGTTGTTTCTGGACAAGTGCATCATTGTGTTTGAGAGATGTGTTGTTTGTTGGAAAATATGTCACTGCACTTAACAGTTGTGTATTTCGTACCCAAAATCTACAAAAACAAGTAAAATACATACAAAAAAATTGCAAAAAACTATGTTCATGTCAGGTTCACCAATGTAAGATGTGATTACTTAGTTTCTAGCCTATAATAGTGAGAACGAACACCTCTAAGATAATAAGACCTCATCAACAAGAGAACACAAATAATGGAGAGAATTAGAAATGTAAAACATGAAATAAAATACTCCCCATCATGGTTGATTCACTTCACTTGCCCTCCTTCTTCTCCCTATGCAACTTTTCCCTTAGATTTATTGGAATACTTGTGCAAAACTTGCAAATAGTAAGCAATAAAGTTGGATACAATTAGCTATTTAGTTGAAAATGGAGGAAGGTTGCTTTTATAAACAACCTTTTGAATGTACGACTGAGATTAATCTTATAGAAGGATTCCAAGATAAATGGTGGAGGATGCATGAGAAGGAGGTGACAAAATGGATGATTGAGATTGAGTCTCAAAAAGATGCCAAGATCAATGGTCCTGAGTTGATGCACCAAGAATATCCTATTCTTGGAGGAATCATGATAGGTATGACCTCGACAGCTATGATGCCTAATGGCTATGACAACAATGAAGGCTATGATAGGGGTTAATGACAGGTAATCTTCGACCAAAAGTGGTGCATAAATAATTTATTTTAAATTATTCATTCAAAAATTGAGGGAAGGGACATGTGGCAAATAAATAATTTATTCAAATTATTTATTTGGAGAAAATGAAAGATGAAGCATTTAATTAATAATGAATTTAATTAAATGAAGAGAGATGGAAATTAGTTATGGGTAATTGATTTGAATTATTTATTCAAAAGAGAGGAATGACACATAATTAAATAGTTTCTACAATTATTTAACTATAGAAGAATGAAAAGGTCAAATAATAATTATTATTGGTTAACTATAGACAAATGATGATTCAAGATAAATAATTAAATAAATAATGATTTATTTAATTATTGAAGAAAGAGGGTGTTAGTGATGCAATTAATTTATTTTAATTGATAAAGATAGAAAAGAGATTAGGAAGTGAATTAATTAAATAATTAAAAATTTCTTAATTAATAGAGGAATATGATCAATTATAATTAAATAATTAAAATTATTTAATTTAGAGGATGAAGATCAAGGAAAAATGTTGATCACATGCTTAGGACATTTTTTAGTGTCTACAAATTGCCTATGGTGAATCATGATTGATTCTAGGTTGGGGAGATGCAACTAGCCATCAAGCCAAGCCTAATGACTTATTTCCTAAGTGATTTCATTCTCCATTATCACTCTATTTTCAGCCTAAGGTACAAGCATTATTAGGGTTCATTTGGGTGATTAGAGATCTCTCAAAGTGAGTCGTGCATCTTCATATTTCATTCATGCATCTCATTCTTGCATATTAGAATAGGGTTGCATTGCACTTCCAATTTCCTAATCTTACGCACACTTGAGGTTAGGGTTTAAATTCTTATTTTCACTCATATTTCATTATTTCTATCAAGTTCTAATTACCAAATTAGGGGTTTGACTGAGGAAAACTTCCATAAATGAATCAATTCTATATTCTATTTTGCAGGTCCTTTCAAAGATTTGATTCAAGAAATTAATTTGGGAGAGAAGAAAATGTGTTGAAGTGCAGATCTAGACTTTGAGTTCTCAAAAAAATTGAATGGGACTAGTACACCAGAAGTGGCATATGAGTCCCACTATAGGCGATTTTTCTAGTTTTTTGCATTTCCAGATACGCTTTTGCAAGATTTTAGTCTTTACCTAGAAACCTAGATCTAGGACTAATGCGCCTAGATTGGTATATGAGTCCCAGTAGTCCAAAATTTCAAGATATTTAGTGTTTTAGAGCTTATTCCATCCTTCTTTAGGTTTTCAAGTACACACTTCTGATATCTAACCTTTCTATTCTTATTTTCATGCACTTTTAGGCTATTTGAAATATTGCATCATATTAGGGTTAAGCATTACATCTAGAATTTCATTTATCTTTCCAAGTCCTAGCTTGGTGGTGAACCCCTCAGTTTATAATTAGCCCCTAGGATAGCCCTATTGCAAGATCTCTTTCTCCATTGCATACTTAAGGTTGAGATTTCTAGGGTTTTTTCCTTGAATGAGAGTGTTGGATTTTTATATTCGAGCTCCTAAACATATAAACTGGGTATGTGCAGGATCATCATGGAAAAAACAGGCCCTTAAGTGGCAAAAAATTAAAAAAAAAAAAGAGTTAGGAAACTTGACGTAAAATTTTGAATAAGTTATCTATATTATTTCAAAAATATGTAGGAATAGAATTTGTAGAAAATTGAATGTATTTTCTAAACTACTAGGTTTGTTTTTAAAAATAAAATCTATTTGGTGAAAATTTAAAATTTCAATGCATTGGTACTTAAATTTTAGGGAAAAATAAGTAGGTGTCTGTCGACCACCCTAACCACAATAAAATGATAATATTTTTTTGTAAGATTTTAGATATAAGTAGAGGACTCATGCCCCGATGTGATGCATATTTTTTTGTAATTTTTTCCAAGTAAATAATTAATTATGAATTTTTTATTACAACTTTAAAAAAAAAAAATCTCATATGTCTAACCACCTTAACTTGGTCAAAACTTAATGAAATTCAATTTTTGTTTTTTTAATCCTATACTATGTGAAGCATAAAATGTGACGCATGTTTTGGATTCAAAAAATTTGATACTATTTGAAAGCTATAGATGTTTTTCAATCAACCTATCAATCAAAACTTTAGTCATAATTTCAATGGAAAATGAATAATAATTACTTATTAAATTCAAAGTAAATCATAATTTATATCAATGGAAAGATGAGAATCTCCTTTAAAAACCCTTTTTATTTCATCAATTTTGGGTAAAAAATAGTCATCAGCCACATACCCATCATATTGCCACTTTTTGGCCCATCATGATCCTGCACATACCCAACCCCTAAACAAACTTATTCCTTTCAAGTATTTTCACCATTTGAAATCCTAGGAAATTTATTGAGATAATTAAAGACCCAAAAATCAATCAAGAGATTTCTTGAGGGAAAAATCAACAATTTTATTACAAAAATTTCATTAATGAAGATCAATATTGCAAGACATCAAGATGAAGGAATAAATTTATGTCCAAGGAGATATCATGATCAATCATATCAAATTATGAAGATGCATTAATTTATCCTCTACATGTTAGTTTGGAATGTTCAATCTTTTGTGTTTTAGGAGTTAAAATTTTGTAGGTATATCAATAAATCAAGACATCCATAAATCAACTTGTGTGTGACATCTCATCTTCAAGAGTTTTCACATCAAGGAAATAGTATCTTTTGTCATTTTTCACTTTATTTCAATTATTGTTATTTTGGCCTCTATGAAGCCTAGGGAATTCCCTCTTGATCATCATCAATTAGTGTATGTGGAGGTAGAAATACAAAAATAGGGTTTGACTTAGGTAATACCCTATACAACATAAACTTTCCCCCTCTTTTCATGTGTGTGGGTCAGATTTGGAAGTTGTATTAGGTGGCAGTCTCAAAAAGACACAATGCAGACTATAACACATCAGATTTTTCATATCCAAAAATGTAGGGATCCTATCTAGGGTGTTTGACACCCTTGACAACCCAAATTTGGCTCAAATTTTTAGTGCATGTTCTTAACTATTTCTATTTTCTACATCTACCTTTTGTTTCTAAATTTTCAAATTTATTTGTGCAATTAATTATAATATTAGGTCTAGGGCTACATGTCAAATTGGATTGCCAAAACACCCATCAAATTTATCTCTTTTGCAACTCAAGAAATGTAAAGCCTAGGAGGTTGGTTCTCCCTTGTGAAATAAACTTATCATTAAACCCTAGTTGGTTTATGTTTGAATTTGAAGTCAAAGTGAAAAGAAGATAATCCTAGTTAGTCTAATTGGATATATGATAAATTTTCCTACACAAACCTCTTCTCTACTTAGATTAGTGTAGGAAGCATTCAGTGCACTTGGCTTCCTTTCTGTTAGCATTAAAGATTGTCCAGCCTTGATTCCATTGTTAGGTTTGAAGGTTCTTTTGAGATAATATTTTTTTAGTGAGGGTTATATATATACTGAGAGGGGGGTGAATCAGTTGTAGAAAATTAAACCTTCAAAACCCTCATCAGTAAGCAGATCCATAAGAATTCAGTAAACCCTTATTCTGTTAAGTTGATTAAACATGAAATGCAGATAATAGAAATTGAAATCACAACATAATACACATGAGAACACCATATTTACATGGAAAACCTAGTGAAGTAAAAACCATGGTGAGAATTGCCTCACAATGTGAGTATTAGCAAAATCAGTACAAAGGGGCTTACTGCTAGAATAGGGTCCACACTATCCAAAAAGGCTCACAGCCAAGGCTCACTACCTTAGAAAGAATACAAGAATATAGAAGAAGAATGTTAGATAGAGAAAACACTTCTCAATGCAACAAGGAGTCCATCTCAACTGCGCGCACACTTTCACAGTCTCACATGAAAGAGTTTGGATGCTTTCAACTCACTTCCTTCTTGAGAACCCTAACATGAAGTTTGCACTGCTCTACTCGAATTTGTATTACACACATTAATTTCAATAATCTCATATATATATTTATTATTTCTCTTCCTTACTTACTTTTGCATCAACACCATATATATTTATTTCACGCTCTACCTCAAAAAAATTGAAAACCATTAGAGAAAGTGAGCAACTAGTTTTTATACATACAAATTCAAAATAGGTCAGCACATAAACATGTCTGTGGTGAAAGGAACAAAAGGTGACCTACATAAATCCTTAATTAGGACCCAAATAGATCCCAACACACTTCAATACAGTTCTACAAGCCTCACATTTAGTGTTAAACAAAAGGTATGTTGGTTATTTTTTAAGAACCAAATTGATCTCTAGAAATACCTATGGATTTTACCATTTCCAATTATCAGTAATACTAAATGGATTTTCCAATGAATGAATAGAAGTTGCTAAACTTCTATTCCTACTCTTTGGGCTCTATGAAACCCGGGAGGGTGATCCCACAATGTATACCTAAAGACCTTTCATACTTACAATCAAATACATTGTTAACAATAGATGTCTCTCATGATACCACTTAATAGTAACATCAAATAAGTTGGTAGCTTATTATGTTAATGTTATATAAGTTGAATATGAGAGAAAAGAAACCTGAATAACAATAGTGTTCCTTTTGAAATTTATGGTTAAAATATTGAGTATTTAATGAATCAACACTATAAGTGTAACACTAATATCCTGCATGAACTAGTTTCTTTATCCAGAGCATAAAGTCGATACCCTTTCACATAACATGATAATAATTCAAATAATAACACATATATACCCAATAAATCTTTCATTACAAAATTTCTCTATGACTTTTAGGATTATCACTTCTTACAAATATCCTAGCACATAGTAGTTATAAGTTATCACTCTCATATAAGCATTTACAACAATTCATTAAATTGATAGGCAAACATGAAACTGAACATCCATCAAATAATGACAGAGACAAGTGAAAGCAATACTTGACTACTTTCAATCATAACTCATAATAAACATACAAGGAGAGAGAATAACCATGAAACTGATATTAATCTATATTATAAAATGCTATACCATTATCAATCTTACATGCATAAGTATGAACTCCAAAATAAACTTAAAACAAAGACACTAAAACTTGCTTCGTATTTTTTTTGATAACACTAACAGTATTAACTCAAAAAAAAATTTAACTCCCGTGCTTCTAGTCTTGAATTCCTTCTTATAGAGATGAAGGAGCAAAACAAGCCTTAGACTAGATAGCACACATGTCATGATCCCATAAGACCACTTGCAGCAATATTCCTTTCCTAGTTACACTTGAGTCTTCAGGTGGAGGAAATAAACATGAGGTAGAAATATCCTCAAATCTTCATGGAAAATAGGTCCCACCTTAAAAGACATCATTATTTTGTTTCAGTAGTTACAAGATATTCTCCATGTGCTCAAAATGCCAATTGTAAGAAAATCAAAACAACAAAACTTACGAAGCAAGGAAAAGAACGCAAAAAAAGGTCAAAATGTGTCAATTGACATTAGAACCATGTGCTAATCACTTTGAGCATTGAGGAGAGAATAATATTTTACTATGTTATATTAAAAGCCTAATCTATATTGTATTTAGGCTATGTATTATTCTTCTCCAATCCATTATTTTCCTTATTCACTCTATATATTTCTCCAACCAAATATTGTATTCCTCTTTAGTGGGCCATTTAACATTCAATAGATCTTGCACCTTAGTAGTATATAGGTAGTACCTTGCATCAATTAAAATTTTTGCTTCTTGAACAAATATATCCATTTTTGATTCAATCTCCACCATCATATCAATGTTTGAATTGAACAAGATGTAATCGGTGACAGAAAAATGCATCATAGCCACTCCAAGAAATCCTCCCAAATATTCCTTCCAGGTGTCAAATAGATGCAATTCACCTTTTGAATTCAATATTTGAGGCATACCACAATTCTCGATCTCCTTGAATATTTTCAACTTACCTTGGAGCTATATTCCCAACTTTCCATGGAAAGTAGTTACCTCATTTATTGAATCGATAGTTTTCAAGATGTCAAGAATATTTGTGGGTGCCTCAGGATCCTCCTCCATTTTTGGTATCATTTCTTTCAATACACTTACCCTAGCAATCAAATTATTCCATTCATTCCTGAATGCCTCCTGTACTTACAGATACTTTTCATTTTCCTCATGAATGTTTTTATACGTGGACCATACATCATTAGTCCTATGAACCAACTTGGTCACCCTATGTTTAAGCACATCTCTAAAAATTTCATTGGCCACCCTTACTATCCCTAATTTGGCCTGCTTGACACTTTCCTCTTCAATAGTTAACTTTCCTCTCAAATCATCAATTTTGAGGGCCAAAGTTTCCCTATCTTGTGTAGACATATCAAATGAAGAAGAGGAAAAAGGATGAGTCACCATCTTTTGGGTAGCTTGAATATTATCTCTCATTCAACTCAATTCATTCAAAGCCTTATTATATTCTTTGACCAAAGATTCATATTTCTTTTGAGAAATATGTGTAGTGTCCACACTAAGCATTGCAACATGTGTAGTTAACTTAGCTGCCTAGATCAAAGTTATGTCAGTAGCTCTTTTGACCACTAGTGAACCAATGACTTCTTCAATAGGCCTAGCAACCTCATTTTTGCTAGTATTAGGTGCCATAGACCAAATTGCAAGGGTATGCACAACTTTGGACTATATCCAAAACCAAATACTTTATTCTCAAACTGATCTTTAGATATCAAATCTTGATGATCTCTTCTAATTGCATCATATGTTATGGCAGTTGTAATAGTACATCCTGGTAATAACATTCTTCCACTATCTTTAAAAATTCTTTGAGCTTCAGTGGGAGTAATAGCTGCAATTTCAGCCTTAATCTTCTCTTCCTTTGCTTTCTTAGCTTCCTCCTGATGAGAAGGTTCAACATTGACTCGAGTGGATTCAAGTCTCTCTTTTATTTCTTTATTCCACTGATGAATCATAAAATCCTAAAACACTTTAGTTAATGCAAATTTATCATCAACCAAGAACTCATCACACCCCCTAATTCTAGAATCATCACCATTCTCTCTATCATAATGCCACTGGACAATCCTGTTAAGAGGAACATATGAACTATGAGTCTCTTCAATATGAGGAAGGGGAAATTTCTACTCAATTTATTCATTTCCTAGCACATGTTCTGCCACTTTTTCTTCCTTGACCTCTTGGACATTTTCAAGCTATTATGGGATATCCATAGCCTATTGTTGTTGTTGTTGCTCTAAGAGGACCTAGGTTCTGTCTACAACCTCCTTTACTTTTACTTTAAATCCACCAGACCGGCAATCCCTTATCATAATAAAGGCCCTCTCCAAGGGGTTTGCAATTTCATTGTATGGACTGATGTAGGAGGAATTCTTTTTCACAATATTCTCCTCAAGGTTTTTCATAGCTGTCCATTCCCTTTTCCTAACCATAATAGCCTCATCACTTGTCAAATTCCTTAGTACATCATCTTTATATAAAAATTTATGATGTATGATGCCTAAGTTCTTTTGTCTTCTCTTTCCAGCCACAAATCCTTATGGATCAAAAAATCTAACCTCAACTATAGGCATTATGAGATTATTTACCATAATTACCAACTTTTCATACCCTTCAAGGGTAGTGACCTTAAAATAAGCAAAAGAACATTGGGGGTATACCACAAAGCCTTTTCTATCCTTTCTAAAAATTTCATAATCCATAACCTCCATTTCCACATGAGCTCCATGAAAGCCAGTCTATCTGAGACATACAAGGGTAAACAATGGGGTGCCACTTTAGCTTAATAAACCCTAATCAATGCATATTTAGAATGTAGAAACTAGTTGGCTCAATTATGCATTGTTGTAGAGCCTGGTATATCCTTTGGGCGCAAAACACTTCTGATCTATGGAGAAATTCTACATTTAGGTGCCAAACCCATTGACTCTAAGATATCATGTCTTATAACATTGGAAAACAAGATGTAATTGGAATTGGAGAAATCCTGATCCCAAATATATGTCCACATTTGCACAAGGATAGCCTTATTTTCACTGTCCATAATCCTCATGTTTAATTTCCTCTTCCACTCATAATCTCCATCCCATAAGAGCATATGGAACAATAAAGAATAATGTGGGAAAGATAGAGGGAACACTTCCCTTTTCAAGTTGAGAAAATCCTCATGCATTTGTTGAGCAACAAAATTGGCATAATCAAAACTAGTGTTTCGATTATATTCTTGTATATTTTCCACCATCACCAACAACTGAGGGGCTATTCTAACCTCAAAATCTTGAGCTAACACTTGGTTCAGACAATAATAAGTGTTTTTGCAATAATTCTCAAATTCTTCACACTCAAAAGGCTCTGCATCTTGAACAGTGAATTTTTTCGTATGTCGCACAAATATTACTTCTCTGTATGCAAATTTTCTCCTTTCATATATTTAGCATATAATTCAGCATGCCTGGACTTAGTAGTGTAATTGGGATTTAACCCAAATACATCCAACATTTTATCTTTTCACCTCTAGAATTATATCACCCTTCTCACTCTTGATTTTCCTATCAGTAGGGTCATAATGTCTTGCTAGCTCCATCATTAAATCAACCTCCACAAACACATTTGGAACTACTAACTTTCCTAGGTTCAATCCCCACAAATAGTATGTAGGATTACTATAATTTCTCCTATTGAAGGCATACCAAACCAATTGCCATCCACTCTAGGGCTAGGGTTTCTCACCAATATCGCTAACATTATCAATCAACCTAGTAGTAACAACAACTTGTCTTGTGGGACTTTTACCAATTCGTGACCCTCCCTCTTTGATACCTCTAGAAGCTTGTTGCATACACTTTTTTGTTTCCTTCTTTGCACTTTTGGACATTGTGGAAGCTACTAGGGTACCAGGAAAAGGGTTAGACATAGCTACTAGTTTGGGATCAACTTCAACTGAAGCATGGTAAGTTCTAAGTCTTTTGACCCTCTCTTGCTTTGGTTTCCTTTTAGGCCTAACACTGGATTCACTAGGCTCTAGGTCACTCATGCTTGTAATGCAAACTAAGACTAGGGTTTCCAATTTCTAATGGCCAAATAAAACCCTTCACAATTATGACAGGATAAAACTCTACTATTGAACAAGACACCTTTCTTCACAATTTAGATAGTGCTCAGTTATCAAATTGAAATCACCAGAAAAGACTAAATTCTACTTTCCACCAATTTTTATCAGCTTTCAAGGGTATTCATCTTACTACCTTAATTAAAAGGAAGTATCAATTTTTCTTACCTAGATGAAAATTGTGTCACTCTAGTTGTAGATAATTTCTGGAGCTTTCCTTGCAAATTCCCAGGCCTCTAGTATTTCTTCCTCTAGCTAGTGAATTAGGATGCATGATAAACTAGATATCTAATTTTTTTTATGGTTGAGAGGGGACCATGTTGCCATTAATATTTGATAGGAAGCTCGCACAAGCATACTAAAAATTAGTTATTCAGTTTTAAACCTTGATAATTGATCCTTCAACTTTAAAACTATATCAGTGGTCGTTAATCCACCTCACTAATTTTCTTTCTGCTTTATACGAAATCCTTAAGATTTTGCCATGTTGCCTCTTCATGTAGCAGTTGTCACCAATCGCTAGTTCACTTCGTTCTTGTCCATCTATATCAGTGATGAAAGTACCTCATGCAATAAAATTTTGACCCTTTAGATTTTAAAGCTAGTTTCTCGATCTCATCCATATCCATCACTCATTGCTAGTTCAACTTTGCATCTTGACTTTCAACTAGCAACAAGAGATGTAAGCATCATAGTTTGAAACATACACCTGTATAGCAATCAATGGCACAAAAGATATCACAAATAGGATGTAATCAAGTTAGCGAGAGAAAACTCCTCATAAGGGACCAAATTGCTCATCGCTAATGATAACCTTAGTGCTAGAAAAAATCCATGAGATGCGATACAATTGGGAACTCATCATCCTACTCATTGCTAATTGCAAATAATCTCTTCACAACATATTGGCGATGAGTGATGAAAACTATGATCATAAATTGAGAGATCATCGCTTATCACTATTGTAGCTTTAAGAATTCAAAAATCATTAGTGATAATCCATCCCTTAAGAACTTTTCTCATTTCTAATTGCAATCAGAAGTTCAAAGAACAATTCATGATGAGAGATATCAAAGAGATATCACCTCATTGCTCGTTGCTAGCTTAAAACATATATTTGAAAAGTGATCAATGATGAGTGATAAGGACATAAGTCTGGCCAAACTTAAGTGGACACTTTAGTGAATGTGATTAATAGGTTTTTTTAATAGAGGGGACTTCCTAGGATGATACGATAGATAAATAAAAACTCAAGAACTCCAAAATCATTATAACAAATATTTCTAAACTCATGATGAGGGAACCGACTGCCTAATAGAAAATATTAAAATAGTGACCAACAATGGGAAATAGGGAGTCAACAACCGAATAGAATGCTCAATTGAATTCAAGGAAATAAATTCTAAAACCCTCCTAAATGCAATAAGAGTTGAAGATGGGACATGAGAATTAAGGTTTCATCAAGGTCAACCAACACCCATACAAAACGCCTTAGACAATAAGTACATGCTTCCTAAGATCAAGACAAAAGTTTTAGACAACATAATTTACTTGAAATGAATCTAGAACAATTTACAAAATACTTAAGATTCATCAAATACTTCATACAAGCTTGTAACAGCAAATAATTTATCGTAGGACAACTAATAACCCTTATTTGCATACGAATAAATGAAACTCTCACTGTACTACACCAAATCATGTAAGAACTTGAACATAGAAATATAAAATCATTATAATCAACTTCCCAAATTTCACAACCTGAATCTAAACAACGAAGAAATGTGAACCAAATACATTTCTCTCATACCATAGAAAAATCATTGAACAACTGGTTCACACACTACTGAAAATATCTCACATTGTACAATGATCCAAAACCTAAATTTTGAATATAGCAACCTCTGTCATGCATGAATAACCTATAAGATCCACACAGGCATAGCATCAACACAAAAATAATGTAGAGCACACTATGAACATTTGCAAAATAGAATTTGCTTTGTTTATGAAATTTTGTCAATAACACTTGGAAACCAAGTACCAAAAACATCATCTCATCTCATTACTTCTTTCCAACTTATCTTCAAACTCTGTAATAAAAGAATAGTTCCATGTACTCACAACACTTCCTCATGGTCTCAACTACACATGCATTACACATTTTCCTCTTTTCAACAATTTTCTCAATATCCTCAACATCTTCATCCCATTGCTGACATCATGACAACACCAGTTAGTAGACTTCATGTTGACATCAATGAAAAAACCATCATTCTTGCAACAATCTCCTCCTTTTTCATTGATGGCAACACAAGATGTGAAAATCCACCAAAGGCCACACAATAGTTTTGAACACTTTCTCCCTTTTTTCTTTAGATTAGATAGCCTACACAACATTCTTAAAATATCTCTTTTTCAAAATGATTCTCTTTCCTTGAGTAGATAAGCTCTTTTTTTCACATGATTCTCTCTTCCCCTTTGACATCAATGGTAAAAGATTTTTTTTTTTGCATTGTTCTCCCTCTTTGACACTAAATGAAAATTACCTACACTGAATACTCCCCCTTAGGAGTACACCCAACTAAATAAGAAACACAATGACAACACATGACACAATCTACTCCCCCTAAGAGGTAGCCACCAACATTAGTCCATAAAAGAGATAGATCCGTACATCCACTAGACTGATGCACCTCTATATGCATCTAGTTCAAGAAAGTTGGGGCAATAACCCACAATTTATCCCAAAGATAATAAAAATTATCCTTAGGAAGAGCCTTATTAAATATATCAACAATTTGATATTTTGTGGGTATATACTCAAGCTTCATCTCATTCTCTATAACCTTCTCTCTCAAAAAGTGATACCTGATAGATATATGCCTTGTCCTTAAATGCATCACTATATTCTTTGAAATCTTAATTGCACTTGTATTATCACATAAGATAGATATAGGTTCATAAAATACAACTCTAATATCCTTCAATGTTTGTCTCATACATCATACATGTATACAACATGATGCTACAAAAATATACTTAGCTTCTACAGTGGATAAAGAACTATATAATGTTTCTTACTCATCCATGACACAAATCTACATCCAAGAAAGAATGCACCAACACTTGTACTTTTCCTATCATGAACACAACCAAGCCAATTTGCATTTGGATAAGCATTTAATGTGAAATCAGGATCCTTAGGATACCACAAATCATATTCTATTATGCCTCTTAAATATTTGAATATTTTCTTCACTGTTACAACATGTTTTTCCTTAGGATCTTCTTGAAATCTAGGAATAAGACAAATTGCATGCATGACATCTAGTCTAGTAGCAGTTAAATACAAAAGCCCACTAATCATAGATCTATACTTGCTCTGATAAACCTTAGGTGAGTCATCATCTTTTCTCAATTTACATCCAATCACTAAAGGATTACATACCGGTTTGGAGTCATCCATTCCAAATTTCTTCAACATCTCTTTAACATACTTAGACTATGAAATGAAAATCCCTTTATCAGTTTGATTGATCTACAACCCAAGAAAAAAATTCATCTCCCCAATCACTGTCATCTCAAATTATTTCTGCATTTCTTCAACACATTTCTTACACATAGCCTCATTCACACCAAAGATAATATCATTGACATATACAACTACTCTTAAGATTTTTTCTTTCTCAAATTTTTAAAAATTATTATTATCTGTGGAGCCCTTACTGAATCCTTATTGTATCAAGTACATGTCTAATCTTGCATACCAAGCTCTGGGAGCTTTCTTCAAACCATATAGTTCCTTATTCAATTTACATACCATATCTAGTTGATTTGACAACTGAAAACCTTCTGGTTGTTCCATGTAAACCTCTTCTCCTGATTCACCATGCAGAAAATCAGACTTCACATCCATCTGATAAATGTTAAAATCTTTATGTGATACAAATGCTAAGAAAATTTTGATATCTTCCATCCTAGCCACATGAGAAAAATTCTCCTCAAAATCTATACCTTCTACTTGTGAGTAACCCTTACACACAAGTCTTTCCTTGTTTCTTACTACTTCTCCATTCTCATCCAACTTGTTCCTGAATACCCATTTAATTCCAATTATGTTTTTTTTTGCTGGTCTAGGGACCAATTCCCAAGTCTTATTTTTCTCTATTTACACAAGTTCTTCTTCCATTTCCTTCATCTAATGCTCATCCTTACATTCTTCACTCACTAATTTAGGTTTAACTTGAGAAAGTAAACAAAAATTTACCTCAACTTCAATAGCTTTGCTTCTTGTCAATACACCTTTCCTCTTATCTCCAATGATTTGATCTTCAGAATAATTCTTTTGCACAAACTTAGGGATTTTAGGGGTATTTTCTAGAGCTTCTTCCTCTTCATTTTGCACTTATTTTTCATCAATTATTCCTTCCACTTCTCTGTAATTAGGTTCATCTAATGCATATCCATGTACTACAATAAAATTCTTCAAGTTTTCATCAATTTTAATACTTTCACTTTCAAATATCTTTCTCTACCTTTTTTTGTAACATTTGTAAGCTTTGCTTCTAGTAGAATATCCAAGGAAGATACCTTCATCGGGCCTTGTGTTAAACTTTCCTATTTTTTCTTCTTTTCTTTTGATATAGCATTTTCTTCCAAACACTCTAAAGTACTTCACAGTAGGAATCCTTCCATACCATAGCTCATAAGTAGTCATTGTGCTATTAGCTTTAGCTTGAACTCTATTAAGTAAGTAAACAATAGTATGAATAGATTCTCTCTAGTAGACTTCGGTAGATTTTCCTCTTTCATCATAGTCCTTGCAGCTTCTTGAATAGTTCTATTTTTCCTTTCAACAACTCCATTTCATTGAGGAGTTTTAGGGGTAGAAAAATTCCTCTTTATTCCATGAACTTCACAAAACATGTTAAACTCATTGGAGGTGAATTTACCACCTCTATCAGACCTCAAGAATTTTATTTTCAAATCCATTTCATTCTCAACCATAGCTTTAAATGCTTTGAATTTATCTAATGCATCAGATTTCTCTGTAAGAAAAGTAACCCATGTCATTCTAGACTAATCATCAATGAAAAGCATAAAGTACCTATCACCTTGTAGTCTTCTCACCCTTGTAGGACCACAAAGGTTTGTATGCATTAATTCTAGCAGTTTGGTAGTAGATTGTTTCTTTGCCTTAAAGCTATTCATTGCTTGTTTTCCAAATTGACAATCTCACAAATAGTATTGATAGGTTTTGTGATTTTACGTAAATCTCTCATGGCATGAACCAAACTAATTCTTTCCAAATTATCAAAATTCATGTGACACATACTCTGGTGCCATAACCAACTATCATTAATCCATGACATAAAGAAATGACCATTAGCACCCTTAAGCTGATATATGTTTCTATTTGTTCTCTTACCAACAACAATCATAGTTTTAGAGCCTTTCTGAATCTCACATGTTTCAACCTTAAACACAAGATTATACCCTTTGCTACACATTTTTCCAACACTCAAGATTATTTCTTAAGCCTTTAACATAGTGAACATTATTAGTATTATGCTTTCTATTAAAACTAATGGAACCTATTCCACAAATCTTAGCTCTTGAGTCATCTCCAAATTTAACTAATCCCCCATCATACTTTTCAAGTTTAACAAACTTAATTTTATCTCCAACCATATGATTAGAGCATCCACTATCAACAACCTAGTGATTCTTATCTTCTTTGACATGAAACTTAGATACCAAAGTACCTTCAACTTTATCCTTCATCTCTGAAACACTTTCCTTCACTCAATTTTTAGGGTTAGAAAAACCAATTTTTTCTTTTATAGCCAAAACTAGAGATTCATTATCATCAAAATCTCCATAATCAGATTCATGATCATAAATACTAGCATCTTCTTTCACATGGTAAGCTTTCTTAATCATCTTTCCTTTATTTTTCTTTTTCTTATTGTTTAAAGCTCTTTTTGGACATCTAGAAGCATAATGACCTATACCACCACAGCTAAAAAAATTGAAGGGTAATTTTCCTTGATACTTACAATTGCCCTTTTTAATCTTCCTCATGAAGTTAGCTTCCAAATCATCAAGATCTTCATCACCCGAATCTTCAGCCTTCTCTGATTTTCCAGCCTTGAATAGTGGTAACTTTAAGAAACCCCCCTAAAAGAAAGATATACTTTAATCCTGGTGAATCTTTCACTTTTTTAGGAAAAAATAGTAATTTCTATTAGTGAATCTTTTCCTTTTCTTGAAAAAAATACTATTTTTATTGGAGAGTTTTTACATGACTGAATTTTGTAGAAAATTTTGGTGAATCTTGAAAAATAATAGGAAAATGCATTAATTATGATGGAGAATATATCCAATCTAAAAATAATTCTCATGGAAAAGTAGGGGCCCAAGGGTGGAAATTATCAATGGGTTGAAGGGGTAGTCTATAATATTTACTTTCCACCATTGTTTTAAAATATAATATAATGGCCCTCATTGTGTTCTGCAAGGTAAAATGTACCCATGATCTGTAATTTTCATGGGGCTCAAATTTTTTTTAGATCATTGATCTAACGACTCTCATTATAATCTATAAGGTAAAATTTACCCATAATCTATAATACTCATGAGACCCAAAATTGTGGGCCTTGTGAGCATTATAGACCATGGGTACATTTTACCTCATGGAATACAACAAAGGCCATTAGATTTATTAAAAATCAATGGTGGAAACTAAAGATTAGGAATATGGTCCTAAAGAAACTAATAATTATGATATACTATTGGTGAATTAATATTATAGAATTTTTCTATAATTTATAAAATTTAGGTGAATTTGATCTAATCATGTATTGAATATTGTGGAAAATTTTTGAGTTAATTTTTTTAATAAAATAAATTATTTGGTGATTTAAATAAGACTATAATAAAATTTTGTAAAAATGTGGCTACACAAGTCACATTGTAGCTTGAACTATTAGCCAATTTTGTATTCCCAAATTTCAACTATTAGCTAATTAGAAAATATTAGCCACTAAAAAAATCACTACCCTTGAAATCAGTCTCTACTTTGGTACATTTCTTCATTTTTCTCATCTCAAATGTAGTAAGAATGACAATCAATTGATCTCTATAATACTTATCAAAATCTATAGTTTCCTCAATAGAAGATACCTTTTCATTGTAGCAATCTAGAAGAGATCTAATAACATTCTTCAACAATTTAGATTCTTTAACTAGTTTACCAAGAACTCTCATATTACTCACCAATTAATCAACTCTATGAATGTAACCTTTTAATGTTTCAACTTCAAACATATGCATCATTTCAAACTACACCTTTAAGCTCTACAACTTTTCTTGCTTGACGATTAGATATCCTTCATAAATTCTTTCTAACTTATCCAAAACTTCTTTAGTAGTCTTCAAACTCATAACTTTAAGTAATTCAATATTTGAAAGACTATTCACAATAATGTACCTTGCTCTAGCATTGACCTCATGCACCTTTTATTTTTGCACTTGTACTCGGGTGATCCCACAATAATGGGTTACAGTTTTTGGCCAAACTTGACATTAAAATTAGGATTTTTCACCAGACATTCACTTTCTTACACCTACAACAACTAAACCATTAAGGTTTTGAAGATGAATAAAACTAGTTATTTGTTAGATATTTTGTGTAGATTCTAATTATATTTAAAAAAAAAAAAAAATTGTGAATCATTTTATGTAATTTTTAATAACTTATTTTTTCTACTAATCAGCATTTTTAAACAGTGATTTTTACTTCATCCCACGTAACTTTTTTTATAGATAGGATACAATTTTATTTTTAAAATACAAATTTTTCACACCAATATCTAGGGGATGGATACTTTTTCATAATTTTTTGTTACATATTTTTTTTAATTAATTTTCCAAGTCAGCATAATTATAATTTGGATAGAGGTGTACTTCGGCCCACATAAATCTTTTTGTATTCATTTGAATTAACTTATTCTTTTTTGTTGGAATAAGGACATCAATACCTAGGCACATGTATTTTTTAGAATTTTTTTCTCTATTTTAATATTTTTTGTATGTGTGAAATAAAGAACTTGATGTTCATTGAAAATACGACACTCACAAGAAATAAAAAATAAATATAATAATCAAATTAAAAATATTTAAAATTATACTTTTTAGGAAGCTTATAATAAGGGCTATAGGCTTAGAAAACATAAATTTTAAATGAATTCATTTGATCACCCAAAAGGTAAATCAAAAGTGGTTTTTTATCAGCATTTTGATAGGTGTAGAGGAGACTCGATTATAGGTATGGTTTAAATCTAACAAGGTTCTATCCAAGGGGGTTTTATCTAAGGGGGTTTGATCAATCCCTCTTTAATTAAAATAATTTAAATGGAACCTTTGAAGTCATAAATCATTGTATTTTCTAAAAATATGTGATTTCAGGAAAAAATCAGGATGTCCCAAAAAGTGTAACCCATTATTGTGGTAGCACCCATTCAAACCATTCAGAGGTGGAGTGTATATATTATGATAAGACTTCTCAATCTCATATCCATGAGCACACAAATATCCTTCTATATTTTTCTTCCAAAATTCATAATATGAGCCATTGAATCTAGGATATTCCTAAAATGATTGAAAATGTGTGTGGGTGCTTTCACATGGTTTAGGACATAAAGCAAACCCACTTTCCAATTATTTCATTCAAGGATAACCGTAGACAACTCAATGCAAAAGAGAAAGAGATCTTGCAATAGGGATGTCCTACAGGCTGATTATAAACTAATGAGGGGTTCACCACCAAGCTAGGGCTTGGAAAAATGTATTAAATGCAAGATCTAATGATTGAAGTCAATGATGCATAAAACCTCACTAAATGAACTATAAATTCAAATAACTTAGAAAAATAAGCTAGAAAAGTAAAAAGAGCACCTAGAAACCTGAGAGATCTTGAATGGAGGCTTGAAATGCTAAATAGCCTAAAATTTATCCCTCCTAGGACTCATACACCAGTTTGGGCATATTAGTCCCAGATCTGGGTTTCTACATAGGAACAAGTTTATGGAAAAAGGGTATCTAAAACTACAAAAATATGAAAAATGACCTAAACTAGGACTCATATCCTAGGACTAGTGTATGAGTCTAGTTAGGGTTTTCTGGAATTTCAAAGTCTAAATCTGGTTTTCAATGTTTGCTCTATCCTTCCTAATTTTCTAGATCTAAAACCATAATTTTGCGGTTGTAGGTGACTTTTTAGTGAAGATAACAACCTTGCAAATAATGGGACAACTCAATTAAATTTCTCCAAGCTTGCAACCTAATATTTAATGATCCTTCATTCTCCAAGACACCTATATCTACAATCACACATGTAAGGAGGAGAAAAACTTGTTGATTGTTAGTGAATAGGGTTTTTCCTTGGTCAAACCCCATTTAGCTTATTAAACCAAATGCTGAAATAATGAAACAAGTACATGAAACATCAAACATGGGACATGAAACATGAAAAATAATACCTTGAATTATGCCTTGCAAATGATGCCTTGTAAACCTGCAATCTAACATGAAATGTCCATGAAGGATGTAGATCTATATCATGAGATAAGTGTAGAACAATGCTTCACCTTGGATCTTCGATGCAACATCAAAAAATTGGCTCAGTAACATGCTTGATGCTTGGTACTATTGACATGATGATGGATGTTGAACTATTGCAACAATTGATGAAGAATTATGCCCTTGAATTCCTTAGAAATGATCTTCAATGGTATCTTGATGATCTTGTGAAGTCTTGGAATACTTAACTCTTGAGTGCTTGACTTGATAGCATGAAGCCCTATGAAATAATGGTTTGAAAACTCATTTATATAGGTAATCCATCTAATATCCCATTAATTGGATCCTAAAAGCCAACATTCATGAAATTTGAACTTAAAACCCAATTTTCTTGCTCAAAACCTTAAAAATAGGCCAAATGGGACTCATACGCCATCTGTGGCATATGGATCCCACCTGGGTGGGACTCATACACCCAAGGTGGTGTATGGGTCCAACAAGGCCTATTTGGAGAGAGGAAGCATCGAGGTGTTAAAAAATTAAGTTTATTTATTGTGATTGTCGGTATTTTGATTGAAATATGCCTTGAGATGCATAATATAGGGTCTTAGGGGCCTATTAATGATGATATAAAGGTCATAAATGCAAGAGGGATCAAAATTAAATGTGAAAGTGTAAATAAATTTACATTTTACAACATCAAATTAAGGAAAAAATAGGACTTTTTAGCTTAGAAGGGCCCTAAATCCCATGTGAATGTGCATAACACATTAAAACACTAGATTAGGTCCACTTAATTTACAAACCTCCTAAATTTAATGTGGTGTAAATAAACACTCTTTACAACACTAAATTAAGGTTAGATTTATTTATATTTACAAGGGCCCAAAACCCAATGTGGATGTGTAAAGCACATCACAACACTAGATCAAGGTGATATTAAGTCCAATTTATCATTAATTACTCATAAATTAAGAAAGGAAAAGGTGTAATTTTTCCATCACTATGTTTAGCCCCCACTTTAGTGAGAGGATGAACTTTCTTGAAACTCACACTAAATTAGACATTCAAGAGGGGTCCAAGTCCACCAATGTAGATGAAAAATAATGAAAAAGATCAAAGGAGGTGGCCAAGGCCCCTGAATCAGAGATCCTTCATTAAACCAACATGAGAACAAAAGGACACACACAAGGTGCACAGTTTGCAGCAAAAAAAGATACACAAACATACAATGCCAAAGAGATAAAGAAGAAAAAAAAGAATAAGATGTTTGGATCTAGCTTTGACAAAAATGCACTTACTTTGGGGCCACAAAACTTCAGGTCTTTCGTGGGGTGAGTATCTAAAAGGGTGAGACACATGACTGGTATGTGCCCACATACATGAGTGCCTAAGGGAATTCATGCCTCTGTTCGGCTTCCATACAACCAAACCAAAGGTATACCTCCTGATAACTTTGATAAGGCACCATGCAATAATGATCTTCGAGCTTCATGAGAAAATCAAAATTTTGTATGCTTGGAGCTCATGAACAAATAATGAACTTTGAGCTTCATGAGGCAATAAAAACTTCATATACTTGGAACTCATGAACAAACAAGATGGCTCCACAAGCAAGCAAAGTGTGTTATGCAAGGTGGCCATATAACCGATAGTGTAAGGAATGTTTGAAGGGATTTTTCTTAGTTCATGTAAGGTCTCTTCTTAGGGAAAATTATTCCTAATGTCTCCAAGAGAGGAAAAATCAAAGAAATATCATGCTCTTGGAGGGAATCAAACCCAATGAAACCACCAAGAAGAGGATGCATTGCAAGAAGAAAGAAAATTGCATAGTGAAACATGAGTATCGATGTATGCCCCCACTTTAAAGTGGGTGGTAATACCATTGTTGTGAGAAACTTATTTAAAGTAGAAGAAGACATAAGAGCTTATTCAAAAATAACTATTCCAAGTCACATGTTTCCAATAAGCTACACCATCAAAAGGGAAGGGGTTGCCCCCCAAATGCAATGATTAAAGATAACGGGTATGTGTAGGATCATGATGGGCCAAAAAGTGGCAATATGATGGGTATGTGGCTGATGACTATTTTTTTACCCAAAATTGATGAAACAAAAAGGATTTTTAAAGGATATTCTCAGATTTACACATATATAAATTATGCTTTACTTTTAATTTAATAAGTAATTATTATTCATTTTCTATTCAAATTATGACTAAAGTCCTGATTGATAGGTTGATTGAAAAACATCTATGGCTTTCAAACGGTATCACATTTTTTGAATCCAAAACATATGTCACATGCTATTCTTCACATACTATAGGATTAAAAAAATAAAATTTGAATTTCATGAAGTTTTGACCAAGTTAAGGTGGTCAGACATACGAGTTTTTATATTTTTAAAAAATTTGTAATAAAAAATTCATAATTAATTATTTACTTGGGAGAAAATTACAAAAAAATATGCATCCTGTTAGGGCATGAGTCGTCTACTTATATATAAAATATTATAAAAAAAATATTATCATTTTATTGTGGTTAGAGTGGTCAGACAGACACCTACTTCTTATTTTTTCCCTGAAATTTAAGTACCATTGCATTGAAATTTCAAATTTTCACCAAACTATTTTTAAAAAAAAAAAAAAAACTTAGCAGTTTAGAAACTAAATTAAATTTTCTATAGATTCTATTCTTACATATTTTTGAAATAATATAGATAACTTATTCAAATTTTTACATTAAGTTTCCTAACTCTAATTTTTCTGAATTTTTTGCTACTTAAGGGCCTATTTTTTCCATGATGATCCTGCACATACCCTAACTCATTATGTCACCTACAAGCCAACTTAAGGCATGTCATCTGCATCCCAAGCTTTCTCTTATATATAAAAAAGAAAGGTGGCAAACTATCCAAAAGAGACAATGAAAATTGACATATGAGGACAAGGCTATTTAACCCCTTGCCCCCACTTAGTGTAGGACAAGGGTGATCCAAAATGAAAAGAGAAACTAAGTGCTTCAACCCAAGGAGGAGAACTATAGTCCTTAAGATATTTAATTTTGTTACTCAAAGCCTTGCATTCATTAGTAGAATGAACATGAACTCTGTGATATGCAAAAACTAAACTTTTTTAGTAAAATTTCTTTCATGTTCTTGGAGGGAGGGATATCAAATGATCTTGGAGGACTCTTGACAAGATACCTTCTTGATCAAAACTAGAATATGTTGCTTTATTTTGTGACAAATATATCTCTTGCTTAGTATTAAGTATTATACTTACACAAGACTCTTTAGATTATGAGATTTTGTTCTCTCCTTTACAAGATGGTGTAAAATATACAAAATTTGAGTCAAGTGTTTTGTATGATGACATTAATGTTAAGTGAGGACTTCTATATTTCTTTCAGAGGATAATGATTATGACCACTAGTTTCTAGTAGTTTAGGATGCATTAATGTTAAAATTGGTTTAGAGGAACCTTTTGTAAGAGTGTTGATATTAAGTGAAGGCTTGTTTGTTTGTTTCAAGGAACAATAAACAAGAGCACTAGTCTTTTCTTGTGTGTGAGGCCTTATAGGGATGTGGATACCTTGTTCTCTAGAACCACATGCTTTTCCACTATAATTAAGTTGCTTCATAAGTTCATAACCTTATCTATAAAGATTCTTCATCTCTTTTGGATTTAGTGGTTGTACATAATTAAGTTTATCATAGTTTGTTGTGTAATTTGTTGTCTTTTGTTCTAAATTGGTTGAGGTGAGGTGTTCTGAATATTGTGTTGGCATTATCACTTTTTCTTTTCCCTTTTCAGAGTCTTTTATGTTCTTGTATTCACCCATGAATGTTGGTTTGAAGTCTAAGGAACCTCAATCATCTACCAATAACTTCATGGTTTCTTCAATGTGTTCTTCTTTGTCTTTTTGTTGCATGTGTTCTACTTGTTTGGTTGGTGTCAATTTTTTTGAAGGATTCAATTTATTTTTATCAATGTTTAAACAACTATTTGGTTTAGGGTCAACTTTGATTGTTTACACTTTATTATTGTAGACATACTTCATTTTACGATGGAGAGTAGAAGGCACCCCATTCATTGCATGAATCCATGGTTTTTCTAAAAGAAGATTATATGAAAGATCATGAGACATAACATGGATCAATGTTTCTAATGTGGCCTTTCCAGCTATAATAGGAAAAGTGATCACACCAAGCAATTGTTTTCTACATTGTCAAATCCCTTAATAGATAAAAAATCAGGTTGAATTTTTGATTTATCTACTCTGAGCCTATCCAAAAGGGATACACTACACACATTAAGGGTGTAGCCCTTGTCAACAAGTGTTCACTTTATCCCTATCCCTTTATATTGAGACATTATTGTGAAAGCTTCATTTTTTTTTTACTTCCAAAGGAGGGAGCTCACTTTGGTGGAAAATAATTTTAACATTTATTCCTTGAATCAAGTCTGCTATGTCATTTGGTTGGACATTATAAGGGATAGGAACTTGTTGTAAGGAACTTTGAATCTTAGCAGGAGTATTCTTTAGTTGTTCAACAAGATTGTACTCCTTTCCACTTTGTGAAGGAAATCGAGGAGGACCTAGTAAGATGGGGTTAGGAAATGGGAGGGATGTTGAAGGTGTTTTTTTTAGTTGTGGATTGTTTCTAGTGTTATATATATGAGCAATGGTATTATGACTGAGTTGTTGTGACACATTATTCTTAGGTGGGTAAAGTATAAGTTCGGGTTTCTTTGGATTATGTTGTTTGTGTTTTGGTGGGTAAAGAAATAAAGGATTCTTAGGATGTCCCGTGAGGTATGTAGTAGGTCCATTAATTGAGAGGGATCTAATGGACACTTATGAATTCATAGCCTTAGCGGTCTTGGTTTGATGTATTTCTAATAAAGGGAAATCTAAAATCACCTTTTTATCATCACCTAAGGAAGCCACATTACTATTGTTGGCATTTTCTTGCACCATGATATTCTCCTTAGGAGGAGAGTTGTTAGGAGAACTACAAACCAAATTTTCTTGACTTCATTGAAAGTAAGGGAATGATCAATGGTTGAATTGTATTACTCAATAAGGGTTTCCCTAGGTGAAGAGGGACAACTAAGATTCTCATCACTTTCATTGATCAAAATATCTTCTTCACAACTAGGAGAGATACTAGGAGAAGAAAAAGTATGTTTTTCATGATCATTTATGATTTCATTCTTTTGTTCCCTAATGTCTTCCAAAATAGGATAGGTAGGGGAAGGATCATAAAGAGGGTTGTTATATATCTTAAAGATTCAATCATCTAACACCAACATATCCTCATCATTTAAAGTCTCATCCTCTTCCACTAAATCATTCTCACAAGAAAATGGACAATGAAAATTAGGTAAGCTAATGTTTAGAAATATGTCTATTATGTCATTCTATTGTGCTAAAATATCTTCCAATGTAGGAGAGTTTAAAGAAGAGGGGCTTTTAATAATGTCATGATTATCAGTGAGTGCATCTTCTAGCACTGAAATACCTTTGTCACATGTAGGAGAGGTATTATGAGAAGATAAACTATGATCATGAGGATTGTATGTATTTTCATCTTCTTCTATCACATCATTCCCACAAATAGGAGAAATAAGATGGATACCAACATTTGTGTAAAGTAATCTATGCAAACTAAAAATGGAAAGAGACTTAAATACAATGTAAAGACCTATAATGAAATGCATAAATGCAATTTTCAGCAAACAAGGTAATTTACTATGCCACAGTGTGAAAATGAAACGTTGTAAATGCAAATTTGGAATTAAGCAATGCATGAAATAAAATAATTTAAGCTAGATTTAGTGAAATGCATGTAACAAAAATTAAAGCAACTGAAATAGATAACTAATGGCAGCAAAAAAAGTACATAAACAAGGTTTTTAATGTTGTAAAAGGTTGTTTCAGATCTACATTGGGACTAATTCACCAAGAGGGGAATATGAGTCCTAGTGAGAGCTTTTTTCAAACAAATTAGAGAATTTTAAGTGATTTTTTATGGTTTTTAGTTTGTATGATCTGTAACTTAAGTGAAAATAAATTTTTTTATATGAATTTCAATGATATGAGATGCAAAACTGCAAGCTATATGTGCTTTCACTAATGAAAAATTAGAAACCCTAGAATGCCAATTAACTAATGAAAATCCTAATGCAATGCCAATGCAAGAAAGATATAGCATGATTATGCACTCTAAATAAGAAAATAAAATGTTCTAAATGCAGGCTCACCAAAATAAAATGAATAAAAATGGGTGTAGGTTCTTTCGCATGGTTTAGGACATAGAGAAAACCCACTTTCCAATTATTTCATTCAAGGATAACCATAGAGGTCTCAATGCAAAAGAGAAAGAGATCTTGAAATAGGGTTGTCCTAGGGAATGATTATAAAATAAAAAGGTGTTCACTACCAAGGTAGTGCTTGGAAAAATGTATGAAATGTAAGATCTAATGATTGAACTCAATGATGCATAAAAACTCACTAAATGAACTATAAATGCAAATAAATCATAACAAAAATTTGGAAAAGTATAGAGGAGCACCTAGAAACCTAAGAGAGCTTGAATGGAGGCCTAAAATACTGAATAACATAAAATGTAGGCTTCTCAGACTCATATTCCAGTTTGAGCGTATCAGTCCTAGATCTGGGTTTCTATATAGGAACAAGTTTCTGGAAAAAGGGTATCCGAAACTACAAAAATCTAAAAACTGACCTAAACTGGGAATCATATGCTAGGACTAACATATGAGTCCAATTAGGGATTTCTAGAATTTCAAAGCCTAAATATGGCTTTCAATGTCTACTCTATCCTTCTCAATTGATTTTCAAATCAAAAACCCTGATTTCAGGGCTATAGGTGACTCTTTAATGAAGATAACAACCTCACAAATAAGGGGACAACTCTAACAAATTTCTCCAAGATTTTAACCTAATCTTTAATGATCCTTCACACTCCAAGACACCTAGATCTACAATCACACATGTGAAGAGGAGAAAAACTTGTTGATTGTTAGTGAATAGGGGTTTTCCTTGGTCAAACCCCATTTAGGTAATTAAACCAAATAATGAAACAATGAGAGAAGGAACATGAGACATGAAACATGAACAATGATACCTTGAATGATTCCTTATAAATTATTCCTTGTAAATCTACAATCTAACATGAAATGGCCATGAAGGGTGTAGATCTAGATCTTGAGATAAATTTAGAAGAATGCATGATGTTGGATTTTGGATGTAACATCACAAAACTAGCTCAGTAACATGCTTGATGCTTGATACTCTTGACGTGATGATGGATCTTGAATTTTTGCAATAATTGATGAAGAATTATGCCCTTGAATTCCTTAGTAATGATCTTGAATGCTCTCTTGATGATCTTGTGAAGTCTTGGAATGCTTAAATATTGAGTGCTTGACTTGATAACATTTAGGCACTATGAAATAATGGTTTGAAAGTTCATTTATATAGGAAATCCATCTAATATCTCATTAATTGAATCCCACGGGCAGACATTCATGAAATTTGAACTTAAAACCTTTATTTTCCTACTCAAAACCTTAAAAATAGGCCAAATGGGACTCATACCAAAGGTGGCATATGGGTCCCATAGGGCCTATTTGGAGAGAGAACGTGTTGGGGCGTTAAGAAATAGAGTTTTTTTTGTTTATATTGTCAAGATTTGGATTGAAATATGTATTGGAATGCATAATGTAGGATTTTAGGGGCCTATTAATGATGATATAATGGTCATAAATGCAAGAAGGCTCAAAATTCAATGTGAAAGTGTAAATAAGTATATTTTACAGCATCAAATTAAGGAAAAAATAGGTCTTTTTATTTTAGAAGGGCCCTAAATCCCATGTGAATGTGTACAACACATTACAACACTAGATTAGGTCCAATTAATTTACAAACCTCCTAAATTTAATGTGAAGGTGTAAATAAATGCACTTTACAACACCAAATTAAGGAAAGGGTAGATTTATTTAGCTTTACAAGGGCCCAAAACCTAATGTGGATGTGTAAAGAACATGACAACACTAAATCAAGGTGACATTAAGTCAAATTTATCATTAATTACTCCCAAATGAAGCAAGGAAAAGACATTTTTTTGTCACTACAATTCCAAAGGAATCTTGTTTTCCATCCTAGATCTACCTCAAGTGATTAAGCCTTTCTTCAAGGAACCAAGCTCTAATACCAATTGTTGAAATGAACAAGACAACTAAGAGGGGGCTAAATTAATTGTAGCAAATTAAACCTTCAAAACCATCAACAATAAGTAGATCCACTAGAATTCATTAAACCCTTATTGATATTAAGTTGATTAAACATGAAATACAGATAATAGAAACTAAAATCACAAAACTATACACATAAGAACACCAGATTTACATGGAAAACCCAATGAGGGAAAAACCATGGTGAGGATTAGCTGAATATATAAGTAATATAAAAATTGGTACAAAGGGGTGTACTGCTAGAATTGGACACACTGTCCAAAAAGGCTCACATCTAGGGCTCACTACCACATAAAGAATACATGAAGATAGAAAAAGAATGTTACATAGAGAAAACACTTCTCAATGTAACAAGGAGTCCACCACAATTTCTTCCACACTTCCACAGTCTCACATGAAATATTTCAGATTCCTTCAGCTCACTTCCTTTAGGAACCTTAACATGAAGTTCACACTGCTCTACTCAAATTCACATTACACACATTACTTGAAAAAATATCACATCTATATTCCTTCTTCCTCTTCCCTTCCTACACTTGCATCAACACCATACATATTTATATCAAGGTCTACCTCAAAAAAATTGAAAACCATTGGAGAAAGTCGACAACTAGCTACTATGCATATAAATTCAAAATAGGTCAACACATAAACATTCATGTGGTAGGAAGGAATGAAAGGTGACCTACATAAATCCTTAATTAGGACCCAAATATATCCTAGCACACTTCAACATGCTTCTACAAGCCTGACATGTAGTGTTAAACACAAGGTCAGCCAACGCCCTTGCAAAACAACATAGACATTAAGTACATGCTTCCTTAGATCAAGTTGAGAGTTTTGGACAACATAATTCCCTTGAAATCATTCTAGAACAATCCAAAACCTACTTAAGATTCATAAAATACTTCATCCAAGCTCATATCAACAAGTACTTTAACTTAGGAAAACTGATAACCCTTATTTGAATATTGATAAATGAAACTCCCACTGTACTAGACCAAATCAAGTAAAAACTCGAACATAGAATGATAAAAGAATTATAAGAAACTTGTCAAATCTGTGCAACCTGAAGCCAACTAGTGGAGAAACGTGGAGCAAATAGACTTCTCGTAGACCACAAAAAACATCACTGAACAATTGGTTCAAAGACTGGTGAAAATATCTCGTAGTGTACAATGATCCAAAAACCCAATTTCGGATTATAGAAACCTTTGTCATCCATAAATAACCTATAAGATCTACATAGGCATAGCATCAACAAAAAAAAACATGATGCACAATACCAGAGGAAATTATGAACATTTGCAAAATATAGTTTACACTATTTATGAAATTTTCTCAAAAGCACTTGGAAACCAAGTACCATAAACATCATCTCATTTCATTAATTCATTCCAACATGGTCAAACTCTACAAAATAATAATAGCTCAATGTACTAACAACACTTCTATTAGATCACAATGATCTACTGATAGAGGGGTGAATCAGTAGATATTAAAACTTTAATAGTTCTTAAAACCTTTTTACAGATTCAAACTTAAACTCAAATGCGCAAATTGAAATACTAACATATATAATAACCACAAACACAAAAGAGATCAACACATAACACAACATGTACATGGAAAACCCAAGATGGGAAAAACCACAGTGAGAAGTACTACTAGGATCTACTATCCTAATTTAGCCTCACAAGCATCAAAGTTCAGTTACAATGTTTAGGGCTGCAACCCAAGGAAGCAACAACTCCCTATTTAGAAGCTAGAACTTCAAGGATGCTACTACACCCTATCCTAAGCTACAACACAGTGCAGATGGAGGCTACAACCTGTTACAAATATTTTCAATCAAATATGCATAACATGGTTTTTCTCAACCTATAATGCATCGATTTAGCACATCATACTTCTTTCTCGACTCATTCTCCCACTAATGTAATTAGATTCTTGTATTTTTTTTATTCTTCTTCTCTTCTACAATTTTCTCTCTCATGTTCTCTCAAGAACACACACTCTCTTGCTTCTAACTCATGCCTTCATATTTTTCATATGAGTCAAACCCTTTGTTAGGGTTTTTCACTTGAAACCTACATCAACAAGTGTTAGATCATTGAGCCACCCACAAACTATTTTTTCCATTAATCATAACATCCAATCAAATTTTACATATATCACATCAGGCTACATACTAATCAATCTTGTTATCAAGAATTTACCAAGTTTAGGCCTATTTTTAACCTCAAAATTTGATATGCATTTATTTTCATTTTCTGTTCATTCAATCAAATTTTAAATTGATCGATAATGTTACCCTTTTAGCATCATCTTGATTAAATGTTCACATGTCAATTAGTTAGTGATCATATTATGTTCACATGTTGGTCACCAACTTGAAACCTCTATTCACACTGACTAGACCATTGTAAATATTGAATTTTGAGCACTGGTTGTTGATCTTCTTGCGGACTAATCAAAAGGTAGGAACATGATCAGGATACATCCACATGCTCATTATAATCACCAAGTACATCAACACAAACTCTAAATACTTTATCTTCATCACACTAGTTCCCACATCCATGCACACCTTATTGGGTTCCTCATCCAATATCATCTTCATGTTGAAGAGATATTTGAAGAAGTGTTGCCTACACTACATGGTCTCATTGAAAAATCTCCATAGACTTGATATTGAAATGTTGAAGAGACATTGCTCAAACTATTACCTGCACCACATTGTCTTGCCAAAAAAGGCCTTCTAGGAGTAGTCTTCATTCATGATCCAGATTTCTTCTTGTGAACCACCAAATCATGAACCATTGGAGATAAAGACACATAATACCATTACAAACTTAATTATAGAACCATAGACCAAAAGATTTAAATTCAGAGGAATGTAGAGTGGAATACACTCTATCCGTCACCATCAAATGTATAGATAAAGCAATTTTCACTCTAGTGAAAATAACTCACTCAAATCTTCATACCAGATGCTCCAACTTAGAACAAACCATCTTCATACATGCCTCTAATTCCAATCTAGAGAAAAATATATTTGATATGCAAGAAATGCAAAGCAAGCTATTGGACCATTCTTACCAAAGGCTCAAACTTTGAACATAACATATTGGAGGCTCACTCAAATCCTCATACCAGAGCACCAAACAATGAGAACTCTTGATGGAACACATATAAACCCATTATAGACCTTCTTTGAGATCTGCAAGACCTGAAGCAAATCAGCAGGGGACTACAGAGCAGATACATTTCTCCTAGTCCGGAAATAACCAAGTCTATTAGACTAGTTCAAAAATTGATGACCACAACTTTCATTCTTCATCAAAACAGTAGCTGTAATTTAGTATATATCAGCCAATGATGTCCTTAAACAACACTTCAAGTCCAACAAGAATAGGATCAATACGAAGCACATACTTGAGCATAGTTGACACTAATGACAACACAAACATGTTGACATCAATGACAACAATGGTTAGACACATATTTGCAAAAATATCCCCCTTTATCATTGATGGAAACACATGTTGTAAAAAACCATCAAAGACAACATCCATTCCATTCCAACATTCTCCTTTTTTTTTATTACACAACTTACACAACTTTTCCTACACTTTGTTGTCCTTGCAATATTATCTCTCTCACATGACTTTCTCTCCCCATTTTTCTTAGATTAGACAGCTTACACAACATTTCTTGCACTCTCTTTCCACTTGAATTTTTCACATGATGTCTCTCCCCCTTTGAAATCAATGAGAAGGGGCACATATTTGCACTTTGCTACCCTTGATCCAAAACCCAGGTTAGTAATATCTAGCTACAACTCATGAGGGGTAGCCTTTGGGATCCGTTAAACTGATGTAATCCCATGCATCTCACAAATTAGATTTCTACACAAAATCATAGCAACTCCTCCTAGGATGGACACGAGTTGTCAAATTTACAGGCTCCCTATTTGCAGTACTCTTCTCAAATTTGGTCTATGAAAATAGGTAATCTTTTGTTGGCGATATCTCTCTAGAATCAAAACCAAAGTCTCTAAATTTTGGATATGTTGTAGATGGATATGTCTAGATGATAATCCTAGCTCAATAGCCTTTGTCATGAAAATGCAATAAAATGTGGTATTCTTCAATGCGACTCTCTCTAGTACCTTGCAATAGAACGTTCACAGTCCCAACTGATTAGAATCTTCTGGATGTTCCTACATCACTTTTATTTTAAATGAATTGATCATATGGTCATTAACTAGGGTCAAATGAATGAGTAATGAAACTACCCACGGATACATGCCCTATCACTAGAGTTTAGTAATATGAAGTGGGAGAAAACACTCCCAGCTTTTGCCTCAAGTATTCAAACTGTTTGGTGGGAAGAGGCGTGGTAAATATATCAGTCACTTGTTGCTTGGTTGGAATAAACTCCATGTTGACTTTCTTATCTGCAACATTTTCTCTAATGTTCAAGTGATATTTGATTGAGATATGTTTGGTTCTAGAGTGCATTACTGGATTATTTGAGATATTGATGGCACTTGAATTATCACAAAGAATGGAATTAGGCTCATTGTATTCCACTTTGAGTTCTTTTAATGTCTTCTTCATCCATAAGAACTAAGTACAACATGCAGCTACAACAACATATTCTACTCCTATAGTAGAAAGGGTGAACAATTCTTGCTTCTTACTCATCCAAGAGATTATCTTGTTACCCAAAAAGAAAGCTCCTCCACTTGTACCTTTTCTATCATCCACACTTCCTACCCAATATGCATATGTGTATTTTTTTGAAATTGGATAAAATAGAGTTTGAATGGACCCAAAACCATTAACAACAAGTTTTGAATGGACTCGAAACCATCAAGTTTTGAGGGTACCTGAAACCCACACCAAGAAGAACAAGCCACCCAAAAGAAAAAACCAAAAATAACTAGCAACGAAACAAGGACCCAACAAACTAGCAGCCACCCCAAAACCAGTAGGCTGCCCAGAAAAAGACCAAGAGATCACATGAATCTTGGCTTCATTGGTTTTGACAGGACCAACAACCCACTACAATCCATTGGTTTTGATGGGACCAATAACCCAAGGAACGAATCTCCATCAACATAAGTATTGGAACCCAGCAAGCCACACTTTCCACCTCTATAGGAAAGGTAATCCCAAAAGCACAAGGCTCCAACAATGTACTTCAAGAACCATATGTTCTTTCCACCTCTATAGGAAAGAAGCCCAAACTCCTCCAAACCATTGTGGCTACAACAACCATTCACCTTGGGAGTGAACATCTCATAGATCAACTTACTTTTCAAAATATCCACCTTTATAGAAGATAAAGAAAAGAACACAACAGGAAGGCCCTCATCAACTCCCTTGCTACCATAAAATAGGGCATCATCAACCCCCCAACAACACTTCTAGGAAAAACCAGTAGCATCCCACTCCATCTCTATAGGAGAAAGGTCACTTCTAGCCACATCCATCTCCCCATCAATAGAAGACATGACCACCTCCATAGGAAATACCATCTATGTGTGTTGTAAAATTGAAATTTTAGCTTTTGGGTTACCATAAGCCATATTCAACAGTACTTTTGATGTATCTAAAGATTATCTTGACTGCATTGACATGTGATTCTTTAGGTTCTGCTTGAAACCTAGCTACCATATAAACCACTTGTATTATATTAGGCCTAGATGTAGTTAAATACAATAGACTTCCAATATTAGATCTGTATGTAGTCTGATTTGCATCTGGTGACTCATCATATTTGCTCAATTTGTAGCCTGTGATCATGGGTGTACTAACCGATTTATAGTCCTCCATGCCAAAATTCTTAAACATTTCTCTTGCATACTTGGTTTGAGATATAAATATATCTTTATTAGCTTGTGTAATTTTCAAAGCAAGAAAGAAACTTAGTTCTCCAATCATGGACATTTCAAACTCATCTTGCATGGTTGTAGCAAATATTTTGCACATTACATCACTGCTACAACCAAATATAATATCATCTACATTTACTACAACAATGATCATATGCATACCTTCAGATTTGAGATACAAATTACTATCAACACAACCCTTCTTGAATCCTTGTTGTTTTAGATACTGATCCAACCTTGAGTACCAAGCCCTTGGGGCTTTCTTTCACTAGTACAAAAACAACAAATATGACTAAATAAACTACTAAAAATTGCATATAAATGACTAATTTTGGTCACGTGACCATTAGTAGTTTATTGCTACTCATTTATAACATGACCAAATTTATTACTAAACTATTTCAGTGATTTATTTAGTCATTGATTTGGTAATTGGTTTGGCCATTTATTGAGACAATGATTTAATCGTTAATTTAGTCATTGCTTGTTGTTAACTAGTCATTTATTTTAGTCATAGTAGTCATTTATTTAGTCATGGTTTAGTCATTTATTTGAGTGAATCAATGACTCAAGTTATAAATCAAATCTAACTTAATTAATTCTCACAAATTTAGGCATATAAAATTCAAATATCATAGATATTCAATTTTTTTTTTGTATTGGATTAACATGAAAAGAATATATAAAATCAATAAACAAGTTTATGCATATAAAGCTCAAATATCATAGATATTCAAATGTTTTTTTTTTGTATTGCATGAAAAAAAAGAATATACAAACAACAAACATCTACATAACCAAAGGAATTGCAAACAACAAACAACTCCATAAATAAAGATCCAAGAAACAAATCCTTCACTGCACTCTTAGTTGTCATGGAAGACAAATCCAAGATACGATACAAATGCTAAAACCATTGAAGGGAGAAAAGACATGAAAATATATAGTAAATGTAGTTATATTATTTGTGGTGCATATATTGCCTGATTCATAGTAGTCTTGCCCTCCCATTCTAGCCAGACAACCCTTAATAGAAGATTGGAAGGATTCAAATGAGAAGGATGGTAACTTCCTATGTAGAAATATCACGGGTCATGGTCGGATGAAAGTAAAGAGTGCATGTTCACCTCTCCAATTTGATGAGTTGCAACTTGAAAATAAGATTTCAATGATGGCTTTAGAATATATTTATTAAAATGAAAATATAGTTATTAAAATGAAAATACAACCAAGATATAATAATGAGCACATTTAGATTTTTACAATATGACATCCTTTACCTATTTCAACAGTTTTGGAAGACAATTACTATAGGGTATCCTGAAACAACCCTCTTATATTTGAGTTCAGAAGATTTTTGTTTCATGATTCATGATGTGATAATTAATTATCAAGTTCAGATTTCTTGTGGTAGAGTTTATGCTCAAAAATGTGATGTATTGTGTTGTATAAGCATATGAAATAATTGACAGGTGTCTAAAAGAAAAACTTAAGAAAAGTAGCACAAAAACTGAGGGAAATATCCTAGCCATTAAATTATGTAGGAACTAGACCATTAGGTTATATTTTTCATAAAACCTGTTGACAAACCTAAAATAGTTAAGAATGCTAAAATCAACTTTATTAGATCAAGGAAGAGTAAAACTTGGTCATAGGCATCATGGAGTTAGGTGCTTCAACATTGTCAAATTTTCCTCCATAGGGCATGGTACTTCAAGCCTACTGTATAGACATCTAGAGTAGTGCTAGTAAGTCAGATGAGAAAATTCATCTCAACTCTACCTATTTTGCCACTAAGGGGGAGGCCAAACAAGGACTAAAACCATTAGGGGGATTTTAGAATTAAAAAATATCACTTCTTTCTATTTGGAAAATTTTTATATGGCTTTTCCAATGGATAGTAAGAATTTCCTCTAACAATGTTGGAAAACTCATTAAAAACAATTTGAGAGGGGGGAACTCTTATGCAAAAATAAATAATTTATTTCACAAGACTCACAATATTTACAAGTTTTTGACTAAAGGGTTTTGACATATTACAAAAAAAATAAAAATGCAATGCAATAATTTTACAAAAGGCTTAAATTGAAACAAAGACTTAACACCTCATGCAAGGAACCTCTCAAAATATTTGAATTAATGAAGCACTCTGGAACACATCCTAACATTGTAAGCTTTTCTTGTGTTCTAGGTGCATGCCATCATGCAGGTTTAGTGGGTGAGGGCTACACATACTTCACACATCAGTACCCCTTATTGGATTACAATTTACATATATATTTGATCATTAGGTGTGCATGGTTGATCAACCATTCATATTTTCTCCTCTAAATATATAAATCCATCATTCCTTCCAAAAAATTGGGGAGCATTATAAAAAAGTCTCTAATCCATTTATGAATAGTTGAATCAAATCATTGTCATATTATCAAAAAGCTTGCACAATAGTTGAGCATCCACAAATCAACAAACCTAGATGACCAATTAACTAACTTGATTATTATATTGCTATCATGGTTAAGCATGGTATCACCCCATTGGTGGGACGCTGTGTTATCTTCCACTGCTATGTTCTATTGCTATTGATATGCTTTCATTGGTCTATTAGTAGAGCTATGAGGGGAGTTCCCATGATGTAGTAATGTTAGGCCGATAGTGAATATAGGCTGAGTATTTCCAACAACACTGCTTTTTTAGTTGGATCCTAAAAATGTTGCAACTTATGTTCTTCTCTAAAACATTTGTACGAGGTTAAAATAGTAAAGAGGTTGATGAAAGATAGAGGAATTAAAAAGATACGTAGATGTTATATTTTGATATGCCCTAGTAGACATATATACAATATGTGGAATCATAGACAAAACTGTTGAATTGTTTGACAGAATACCTCAAAGAGATGTCATCTCATGGAAAGAAATGATGGATTGCAGAATGTGCACAAAATGGATTTTGCAAGGAACCTCTCAAAATATTTGAATTAATGAATCACTCTAGAACACATCCTAACATTGTAAGCTTTCCCTGGGTTCTAGGTGCATGCAGTCATATAGGTTTAGTGGATGAGGGTTGCACATACTTCACACATCTTTAACCCTTATTGCATTACAATTTACATATATAGTTGATCATTAGGTGTGCATGGTTGACCTTCATGGCCATGCTGGCTATATTGAGGACACCCTAAACATCATTACTAAAATTCTAGTTAAATTTGTGGTACATGTGGATCATATATGAATATAGGCCAAGTATTTCAGCAACACTACTTTTTTAGTTGGATCCTTAAAATGTTGCAACTTATGTTCTTCTCTAAAACATTTGTATGAGGTTCAAATAGAAAAGAGGTTGATGAAAGATAGAGGAATTAAAAAGATACTTGGATGTAGTTGGATTGAAGGCTGTAAATTGGTACACGTTTTTTGTGTAGGAGATAGATCACATCCACAAACATGGCAGAGCTATACAAAGTAGGAGAAATTAGCTTGGAAAATGAAGGTAGCAAGGTATAAAAAGTCATTTATCTGCCATGATAGTTAAAATTTAGAAATTGCATTTGGTTTATTAAACATGGCCTTTGGTACAACTATTAGAGTTGTTAAGAACCTTCAAGTATGTTCTGATTGCCACATTGCATCTAAATTCATCTCCAAGATTGTTGGAAGAGAAATTGTTCTGAGAGATGTGAATGATTTACATCATTTTAAATAGGGACAACTTTGGATGAACTGGAATAATATTGTATTCAAGGGTAGAAAACAACCCTACAAGCTTCGTTCATGAAATCATGTACCAGCCCATTATTGTACAAGATTCTATTCAGTTGGAAAAAATTACTGATCACATGTTGAACCTCTAAGAGTGTCAAAGAGGTTACTAATACAAACTATTATGCTTTCTAGAATGTAATTTTACAACATTTGCATCAAATATAGGATAATTACAATGCATGATACAAGTGCAAAAAACCACTAAATCTTTAAATTATTTCCATTAAGAAGGTAATGTGATAGATTATAATTAAAGAACTGAGTAGAATTATAATTAACATTATCTATAGACAAAGGTGGATGCAGATCTGCTGGTGAAGGGATTTTGAATCGTACCCAGGCTAACACTAAGAGGAAAACTCTAACTTCATCACATACGGCTCAAATCCTCAAGCAGGGGTTACAGGATATGAAGGATGTTGAAATGGAGGCTGAGGAGTTGTTGAACACCTTGGAGTAGTGTGGTCGTTGTTGTTTCTAGTTCTTTTGGGTGGTCCTTTTTCTAGACCCTATTGTCTTTTTTGCTGTCATTTCCCTTGTGGGATAGCAGTCTGTTCATTTGGACTTTTTCTGTTTATCTTTTTTTGTTTAAACTCTGCGGTTTCAGGTCCCTATAAAACCTATTTTTTCCTTTTCAAAAACATTAGTACAATGGGGGAACTCCCCTCATAGCTCCACTGATAGACCAATCGGGTGGGGGTAGCCAGTTCCATTTTTTGTAATGTGGTAAAATTCATATAGGTAATGCTATGTCAAGTTGGGGAACTCTTCTTGGAGGTTCTAAACAATTTTCCTCTTTTTTATAAGATTGTGCTGGCAATGCCACTTGGATCACAGTTGTTTGGTGGGATTCCAAACCCAGACAATGAGGTGTAGTTGTGGAAATATCATAGAGAGAAGCTACAAGCTAACATGATGATTTTGTTGAGCGAATTTATATCAGATTATTGCTTAGCATGGCTTAAGACATGTGTAGATGATATTCTCTTTGCAGATAGGCTTGGGGGAAAGTATTTCCTTGGTCTTGTGAAAAGTGGCAACAAACTTGTAGAGAATGAGACATTGATCAAAGAAACATTAGACAGTCTAGATGCATTTGAAGGGAGATTGGAGTGGTTAAAAAATGGTTTCTAGTTCAAATGTTGAGTTTCCATGGCAATGTGTGTGTGATATTGTTTTGAAGCACTCAAAGAGTTTATGGGATGAACTTTTTGAAAGCCTATTTCTTAGTAGGATGAACTAAATAATAGCTGATGGATTTGCAGATATATGTGAGAGAGTTAAGGTTGGTAAATTCCTTGAAGCCATAGTTACATCTCTGGAAAGTTACAAAGATGTTGAAACCCATTTGCACAAATTAACTACTAGTGAGGGTTGACTTGTCAAGAGAGGAGACCTAAAAAAGGGTCAATTTACTTGGGTTGAGTTTTAGATTTATGACCAAAAATGATGTAAATTGGCTTGGTCACTTTAATGCTTGTTTGGGAACTAAGGTTAGTCAAATAAAAGATACCATAGATGAGGGGTCCAAGAATATTCTGGAAGACCTAAATTTTCTTCATGCACATAAATCTCCTTCAAGGATAAAATATTTAGCACCTTATTCACAAGAGCAATGCTTCCATTTAATCCCAACATTGATTGTTGAGATTGAAGAACAACTTGTACATCTTTCAAAAGCTCTCCATCAAGAAATGAAAAATGAGGAGATGCTAGAAAAAATGAACAAGGAGACACTAGAACTGACAATTATAGTGGAAAGGGAATTTTTCTTAGGAAGGCTTTTAGTTTCTCTTATTTTTCATTCAACTTCCCTTTGACTAGTTCTTGGCTCATCTCAGCTCTTGGGTGATCCCACAATACTGGTTTACAATTTTTGGCCAAACTGGACACTAAACTATTTTTTTATAACTAAATCTTCACTTCCAGGCACCTATAGCGGCTAAACCATGAGGAATTTCAAGATGATGAAAGCTTGTGATTTATAAAATTTTTCTGTATATTCTAAATATATTTTTTTCAAAATTTTTGGAATCATATTGTACTTCTTTTTCTATCTCCTTTGAAAACTAGTTTTTTCAGTAAACACCATTTTTAAGGAGTGACACTCACCGTATAACACATAACTTTTCTTCCATAAAGGATAAAATTCTATTTTTTTTAATTTAGATTTGTAACTACGATATAGTGCTTCCAATTGGTTTCATAGTGTTTTATTGAGTATTTTTTCCTTAATCAAGTTTTGAAGTCAAACCAATTACAATTCAGACATAGGTGGAGTGCATAACACATAACTTATTTTGTATGTATTGAAATTCAATTTCTTTTTTGTTGGATCAAGGACTTCAATATTTGATGCATTCATATTTTTAAAATTTTTTGTATAATATTCTATTTTTCCACATGTGCATAACAAAAAGCTTGATTTTTGGTGAAAAACCTACATTCACAAGAAATAAAAAATAAATATAATAATAAAATTAAATATATTTAAAATTATAATTTTTGGGAAGCTTATAATAAGGACTACATAGTTACAAAAAATAAATTTTAAATTAATTCATTTGATCCCCCAAAAGGTAAATCAAAAGTGGTTTTTATCAGCATTTTGATAGGTGTAAAGGAGACTCCATTATAGGTATGGTTTAAAACTAGCGGGGTTTTATCCAAAGGGGTTTGATCTAAGGTAGTTTGATCAAATCCTCTTCAATTGGAATGCTTTAAATGGAAATTTTTAAGGATTAAATTATTATATTTTCTAAAAATATGTGATTTCAGCAAAAATCAAAATCTCGCAGAAATTTTAAACTAGCTTTGTGGGATCACCCTCTGGTTTGTCAAGAACAAAGATTCAGTTTCAGGGAAAGGATGTTAGACTTTTAGATATTCTATTATTGATTTTTATTACCCTCTTCTAGAAAGTTATAGAAGATAAATACTAATGAGAGGGGTCAACTTGAAGCCTAAATCATAGGATAAAAATAATAGCACCAAATTGAATAAATTGAGAAGAACTATTCACAATCTTTGTATCAGAGCTCATGACATGGTGATATTGTGGATAACTAAAGAGATTTCAAGAATTCTCACAAGAGATCTAAGGGAGAATTATTCTTTATCCGTGACAACTCCTTTGAATGTCTGTATTCTCATTTTCATTGCATATTCTATTTGTTGCAGCTTATGGAGTTGGTTTCATTTCCATGATTCATCTAATAACTGATCTCTGCTTGTAGTTTTCATGAGATTTCTTCTAGTTTTTATTTTAGTGATCATGGTTTATATCTGGATATATTAATAACCGAATGGAAATAAAGCATCTAGATTAAAGAGCTACATTTGTTTCTTTCAGTCACTTTAGACTCTTTATTGCCCAATAAATGGAAAAGACTAACATGTGCCCTTTCAACCCTTCTAGTCCATATTAATCATGGAGATGTAATCTGTAAGTATGCAAAAAAGTATCAAAGGGGAGCCAAAAAGTTAGAGATTTTCATAGGGCCTATGAATTAGCTCTTGTTGTTTTTATATGAAAATTATTTTTTTTGTTTTCTATTCATAATATCTATTGGTATAATTTGGGAACTCCTATTTTTGGGAATTTATTAAGAGTTCTCAAACAAAGTAGGATGACATATATTGTACAATTGAACATTTAAATGGGATTTGAAGCATGATTTTATTTAATTTTTAATTTTCTTCGTTAAGGTAACCTCATAAAATTCCCTTTTTTGATTGTGTATCAAACTACCTACTACTTCTTTCCTTTTACTGCCGCAAGTCACAATTTTAATGTTGTATGCTTGCTCTATCTCTTGTAGTTTTTTTTTCCATGATTTCAAGGCTTACCATTTATTAGTCTATGATTTGCAAGGTTGGGAAGAAACTAAATTGAAATGATATCATGAGAGTGGAGGTCAACTAGAGACTAAGATATCCCTACTAGCTATGCCTTCTCTATAGATTGCTACATTTCTTTTTCAGGGATTTCAAGAGATTTTAGAAAATCTTAGCATTGTGATTGAAAAAATAAGACTACTAGGCACATGATAGGGCCTCTATTGGAAGTGTGTTGATAGTAGTGTTCTTGACATCCCTTAACAAGTACTCTACACCGATAACAAAGCATGTAACAAAGTCTTTGTTAAAATATATATAGAGATGAAAAAGATGTTAATGATATTCTTATTGTGGATCTCCTTATAAAAGAAAAAAAAATCCCTATGAAGCACACCATATAAAAGATCATTCTTATTGTGCAAAATGAGAAAGTTGACACTTGTAAATAGGAAAAAATAATGTGTCATTTTGGATGGTTACTGTAAGCAGTATGTCAACATTAAATATAATCTATTTGTAGGTTTCCTAAAATAAATAATCTAATCTATACTCAGTTAGAAACATCATCCTTTGTGCTAAAAGAAATCACTCTATTGATTAAAAACCCACCTAGAGTGAAATTCGGGGCATCGGAATAGCTTCAAGCTATTAGTTACAGAGAAAAATTGGGCAATAATCTAAAAATTTGCAATGTCTAGAATTAGACACTTGCCAACCCTACAAAGTTCAAATGTGTTTTAGGCAGGACCATAGGTGAATAATTCAAGTTGACTAATATAACAAATCAACAAGACAATTAGTGGTATTGAATCATGAAACCCTAAAACATTACAACTTTATAAAAATTGGTTGAACCTTTATTATAGAGAATATTTTGCAATGTTAATCCATAACTGATAATTGTCTAAAATTTGTGTGCAGAACTTCCACAAATAAAATAGCTAACAAATTTTTGAATTAAGTTGTAATAGATATTTGAAACCAAATCCACACATAGCACAATGTGGTATTCATATAGATCTATACAAACAAACTAAACTCAGAACATTGGAATGGAAACAACTTCAAATTAGCAACCTACTTTCATGTTGAATTTGGCTATCATCTAGCCCTTACTATCATCGTTGCCTGGGAAACCAAGGATTTATTGGTTGAAACATAAAAAAAATTCCTTCTAATAACTTATCTCATTGAAAGCATATGGAATATTCACTATTTGAAGAGGGGAGACCTTCAAGACACAATGTGGTAATTATAGAAAGCCATAAAAACAATTAACAAACTAAACTTGGAACTTTGGATTGGAGGTAACTTCAAATAAGAAACCTAATTTTAAGTTCACATTGAACTTGGATATTAATCTAGCCCTTTTACTCAACATTGTTTGGGAAACCAAGAATTTATTAGTTGAAACATGAAACAAAATTCCTTCTAATAATTTCTGACTAAAAGCTATGGAAAAATCACAAAAAATTTAGTCTCAACTCTAGTAGAAGCTAGCATATTTGCAATTTGTGAGCCGACCATAGAAAAAGTAACAACTTGAAGAGGAAGCCACTAAGCCTAGACTATACCATCAACTGACACACTGCTAAATATCTTAACATAATGCTTTCAATCCTACAAAGTGGTACCAAATTACATTTCCAGATTGCAAAAGGATGCAAAATAAGAGGAAATAAATTCTCATACATTTTCCAAAACAAAATGATGCAAAAATATTTTCCAGGACTTTCCTGGCCATTTCTACCTAGATAAAGGAATTTCAATAAAAAATAAGCAAGAAAATATTTTTCTAAATATATGTATAGAACCACATTCAACAATCCATTGCAAAAAAATTAAACAAAAGATGCAAAAGAGAGCTCATTGTAATGACAGTTTAGGCCTTTTAGTTTTCCTTTGTTTAACTTATTAAGTTGGGTGAGGAAGGTTGAGGATCTTGTCTTCAATCCTCTAAATCTTCTGAAGAGTTCTTAAAAGGGGTTAAGAAAAAGAAAGATAAGAGTCCTAAAAGCTTCAACAAGTGTAGATATTTCTAGAGGTTCTAAAGATGCCAGGTGACTCTAATCCCCATAACACTACTAATTATTAAATATAAGATAATATTAGAGATTGATGATATTTAATCATTAAATGATAATTTTTAGTGATCAATAATATCATAGTATTAAAATTTGAGACTAAGAAACCTCTATAAAAATCAATGAAGTCCCTTATGTGCCATATATAGAAAGGTAGAGGACAAACCAAAGATTGCTACTACCCATATTTCATTCAATTATGCAACCATCATTAGGACAAAGTATTCATGACAAGACCAATAGTTCTAACAAGTATTCATGTCAAAATTCCATATAAACCCTTAATCAAGTATCACTGTACTGTAAAAAATGAGACCAAACTACCAATGTCAAATCAAATGTCATATCACTGCCAAACTAATTTTAATAGAAATGATTGTTCCTAAAGTGTTCCTTATTCACCACTTAGTACTTGAAACACATGAACCTTATATGCAATAGGTCATTAATAATTTATAAACCTTTTGTGGAAAAAAAGGAAGATTTTGGATTTTTTTTGGAAAGTTATGATGAAAAAATGCTAATTTTTACAAAAACTTGTCAACGATTTATTGGGCAAGTCATTTCACCTAGGATCTAAGTCACAAGTATTTGTAAGTATCATGAGTTTTACAACTATGGATTTTTGTACTCCAAATAACCAAGAGGATCTAAAGAGCAACCTAACTATAATTGTGGAGTTTAGTGAAAATGCAATTAAGAACTCTACCACCAATCTATTTTTCCTATAGAATAAACTTCAAAAGAGGAATCATAAGACAACTGGTGATGGACCAGCTAACAGAACCAGGGGCAAAGCCTATGATCCAAGGCTCAATATCATTGATGGGGATGATGACATTCTTGAGAGCTCATTTGAAGACCGGGTTAACTTCTTCACCAAAGAATGGTATGCAAATTCTAGCCTTAGGAAGTTGAAAAAGCCTAAATAGGCCTTGGTTCTACTCTACTTTCTCTCTCATTTTCTGTGCTTTCCTGACTTTTGGCTATTTCTCTTGTTGTTTGTTTTTTTTTCTAACCTTTGGGATCTTTTGTATGTCCCACATCTCATGGAGCCTTATTTTGCTAATTGAGGGTGTTCTGTTGTAAAAGGGTTCATGTCCTTTCAAAAACACATTTTTTACCTTGATAAAAAACAATGTAATATAGAGGAACACTTGGTAACATATGACATCATGAAAATTCCATTCATCATATCATACAAAATGAAAAAAAAGAAAGTAATGATGCCCAAATTCTAACACTGGTAGAGATATCTACATAATGTCACCACTACTATACAACCTAAACCATGACAAAAAAAATCAATCTAGCTAACACAACTAGCATCAAGTCCGAAAGGGTCACAACTTACAGAAAGCCTCTTCTTGAGAAGATATTCAACATCTTCTAATGATAACTTGGTACATTCAGTAATGACCCTCAATGGGATTGTTCGATCTTCTGAAGGTTGGTTGCAAAACAAAATTAAAGGTTGTCAACTCAAATGCATGGCAAAAATCATGATTTCATGAAAGTTGAATAATAACTCGTGGCATTTTATTAATAGTTTATCTCACTATATTTCCAATTTAGTTAAAATCTCAGTTTTTCAGAGATGTGCTCAATATCACCTAAATATTTTTCAAGAAAATATCATAATCATACCTAAGTATGATCTCCATGAAACACAAGATATTAATTTTTCCAGCATTTTTTTCTCATTCTATACAAGACCTAGTTGTGCATTAAGTGTTGCCAAATGAATATGGAAAAATTATTGATATCGGACAAGATCATGAGAATTAAAAGCTTGCAAAATGTAGTAAATCCATTCTACACTTGTTCTTAGAAGAATTTTAACCTATCAATATCCATATAAATGAACATGTAGTCAAAGACCACCATTACAAAAAGCAAAATTACATATTATCAATGGAGAAAAAAAGGAATTACCACATTACAAAAACAATGACTAATAAAAAATAGTTAATTGCAAAAAAACCTGATACATAATTTTACTGATATAAACCACTAACCAAATCTTAAAGCAGTACTCATTTCATTATGCATGTTTTGTGGTAGGCTAGTTGTAGATAGTATATGTTGGTGTTTTTTCTAGTACACCTAAGAAATCTCTAAAGAGTAGCTAACTCTCATGTTCAAGACCCTTAAAATGAATTGCCAACTCACAAGATTCAGTGAAAGGATAGAATCTCCTACACTTTAGGCTTTGTGGGACCAAGGAGGGTGTTCGTAAGGAATATTTAACTTGACAATCTTAATGAATGATAAATCAAACCAAATATTAGTTCCCATCAATGGTAAAGAACATCATGAATTCACTCAAAGGTTGGCTAATATTTAAGAAAATTTCCATTAATCTACTAGGAATGAGGGAAATATTTCACGCACATGCCTCATTGTAATTGAATTTTAAAATAAATTTGCATTCTGATTTCAAGTCGGTCACTGAATAGACAAATTGATATACCCTTTATGTGAGTATTTGAAAATAGATCAATGCCTTATTACATAGGGCATCAAAGTCACATATACAAAGATTGATAATGCATAAATGATTTAAATCTGATCAAATGGACTACCCTCACAAAAAAATTGCATTATGGAGCTCACAACTTCTAACATATGGCTTCTTATCAGATCCTTTGTAAATAACTGTAAATTTATGACCCCATTTAAGCATTTTAATTTATTACTTGAATCAAAGTGAAAACAAAGACATACATTCAAACAAATATTTGAGGATGAATGAAGGCATCATTTTCATTTCATCCAAAATTCACATAGATTTACATTAGGAGAGCACATGTATCAGAATTATATGTTCATTTCTATATCAGTCACTTTTGTAAAACTATTTAAGATAATTACTTATATTCATCAGAGCTCAAAACAAGCCATCTGCTCTATTCATTATCTTTATGCCTAAAATTTTACCTAGATAGGGACCTGACTTAAAACTTGATCAGAATCCCTCACAAACGAGCCCTAAATTCCCTTTTATAGAACAAGGGAGTGAACAAGCTATCGACTCAAATCTAATTTCAATAGTTAAATTTCATTTCATATTGCATTTCAGCCGCCTTTCCAAAATTCCCCACATGATAATTCTGTTGAGAAGGGGAAAGAAAAAATTTCCACAACTGTCATGAGGAAGAAGCAAAGTGCCACCAATATCTTCCTCCACCACCAAGAAACAATGATACCAACGCCCAAACTACCATGAAGGAACACAGTCAAAATTCAATACCCAAAACTTTTTCCATGCATGGAGAGAGAGAAAGTGACAACCACATAAATCATTTAACAACACAAAAATTTCATTAGCCACCACCCTTTGACAAACCACAAGCCCTCTTACCAGCAACAGACATCCCACAATACACATGGCCTCTTCATATCGTAGGAAGGGTTGGGGATAAAACTTCAACCTCATATTCACCTTTATCCTATTTCAACACAACACCATCTCATCCACTCAGAGTCCTAACAGCCAAAGGAGGTGTTGTGCATGTTTTGCACACACGCCCCACCGTAGGTAGGGACCCTCTTTTTTTCACTCCCGACAAGCTACTTTGCTCCTGTCTTGTTTTGCATGCCCCATTTCCAAGCCCAAATTGGTCATGTTGCTTCAAACGATCAAATCCCCTACCAAATTCACCTACTTGGGGTATTCAAATCTGTGGAGAAATGAAGTTCCTCATCCCCTTTCTGCCTTTTTGTCTTGTTCCTACTATTTGGAAACATCCATGGACCCCCTTCCCTCCCGTTTCCACAATTTTGATTTTGGGGGGCAACCTTTTTTGGATCCAAGATGTGTTTGAAGTGCGTAAATGAATTGCCAAGGTTTCGTCAACCTTCTGTTAGGTTTCGATGGTTTTGGAACTTTCCCTCCGAAATTCCCTTCCTCGACTATTTGGAAACATCTGCAGGCCCTCGTCGCTCCCATTTCCTCAATTTTGACTTTGGAGGCAACCTTTTTTGGCTTTGGGATGTATTCCTAGTGCTTAAATGAACTGCCAAGGTTTCGTTAATGTTCTGTTAGGTTTCGATGGTTTCAGAACTTTCCCTCTAGAATTCCCTTCCTACTTAGCTGTTTGGAAACATCCGCGAGCCCCCGTCGCTCCTGTTTCCTCAATTTTGACTTTGGGGCCAACTTTTTGGTGGATTTTGGATGTGTTCCTAGTGATTAAATGAACTGCTAGGGTTCCGTCAACATTCTGTTAGGTTTCGATGGTTTTGGAACTTTCCCTCTAGAATTCCCTACCTCCTTGGCTATTTAGAAACATCTGCGGGCCCCCGTTGCTCCCATTTCCTCATTTTTGACTTTGGGGGAAACCTTTTTTTGGATCTGGGATGTGTTTGAAGTGTGTAAATGAACTACCAAGGTTTCATCAACATTCTGTTAAGTTTCAATGGTTTCAGAACTTTCCCTCCAGAATTCCTTTCCTCCTTAGCTGTTTGGAAACATCCGTGAACCCTTGTCGCTCCCGTTTCCACATTTTTGACTTTGGGAGAAACCTTTTTTGGATCTATATGTGTTTGAATTGCGTAAATGAACTGCCAAGGTTTTTTCAATGTTTCGTTAAGTTTCGATGTTTTTGGAACTTTCCCTCCAAAATTCCCTTCCTCCTTGGCTATTTGGAAACATCCGTGGACCCCTGTCACTCCCGTTTCCACATTTTTGACTTTGGGAGCAACCTTTTTTGGATCTGGGATGTGTTTAAAGTGCATAAATGAACTGCCAAGGTTTTATCAATATTCCGTTAAGTTTCGATGGTTTCAGAACTTTCCCTCCAGAATTCCCTTCCTCCTTGGCTATTTGGAAACATCTGTGGAACCCCGTCACTCCCGTTTCCACATTTTTGACTTTGGGAGCAACCTTTTTTGGATCTGGGATGTGTTTCAAGTGCATAAATAAACTGCCAAGGTTTCATCAAAGTTTGGTTAAGTTTCAGTGGTTTCAAAGCTTTGTCCCCCATTTTCTATTTTGGAACATTCGTGGAGCCCCGGCGGCCCAGCCTCCAGAGCCCGGCCCCTCTGTGGCCATTTCTGGGACTCTGGCTCTTCGTGGCCATTTGGAACATCTGGCAGCCACCTCCCTTTCGGCCTCCAGAGCCTGGGTCCTCCATGGCTATTTTTGGAAGTCCATCCCCCTTTGGCCATTTGGAACATCCGGCAGCCACCTCCCTTCCGGCCTCCAGAGCCTGGGTCCTCTGTGGCTATTTCCGGAAATCTGCCCCCCTTTGGCCATTTGGAACATCCGACGGCCACCTCCCTTCCTGCCTTCGGAGCTTGGGTCCTCCGTGGCTATTTCTGGAAGTCCGTCCCCCTTTGGCCGTTTGGAACATCTGGCATCCATCTCCTTCCCGGCCTCCAGAACCAGGGCCCTCTGTGGCCATTTTGGGGAGTCTATCCCTCCTTGGCTGTTTTGAACATCTAGGAGCCTACCTCCTTCCTAGCTATTTTGAACATCCGGGAGCCTCCCTTCTTCTTGGAAATTTTGAACATCTGGCGGCCATCTCCTTCCCACCCTCCAAAACTTGGGCCCTCTGTGGCCATTTCCGGGAGTCTGTCCCTCCTTGGCTGTTTTGAACATCTGGGAGCCTCCCTCCTTCCCAGTTGTTTTGAACATCCAAGAGCCTGCCTCCTTCCTGGATATTTTGAACATCTGACAGCCTACCTTTTTTTCGGCTGTTTTGGCTTCTGTTTGTTGTCTGCCTTCTAACTTTCTTCCACCATCTTTCTACCCTCTAGTGCTCGCAACCTTGAAGCATGCATTAATTTTTATGGCCCAAATGAGATCCAAATACGAATATCAAGATCTTTTGATAATGCATGGATAGATCTAGCAGAGAATTTGTAGGTTTGTCTGACATTTTCCTTAACTCATGTATAAATGCACTTATGACACTTCTTGTTTGCAGGAGTCAAGAAGCCTTCTGTAGGTCTATCAAAGAGGCCCATTGAGGGAGTTGTCCTATGTTTTTCCAAATGATGATGATTTCTAAGGAGCTTTCTGCTTGAATTAGGGGCCACCAATCTATTGATGCAAGTCATCGATCGACCTATTTGATCCAATCAAAAATGTTGAAAGTCCACTCGATGGAGGGTAGCCTTCAAATAGTCTCTGCTACAATTAAAAGGGAAATTAGCTACAAGACAAATCTACTATAGCACCTGAGCACTAGATGAAAAAAAAGAGAAAAGACAAGGAATGTATTTTAAAATTGCTAGATAATGAGGGCTAGGTGAAACCCTAATGTAATCAAATCTGGACCATTCATTGCAAATTGATCCTAGCCATTCATTTGGGCTTTGGAAAACTATAAATAGGGGCTTGCCCCTTATTTGTAAGGGTTGGAGAATTTATGTAAAGACATTCTGTAGGAATAGAAAGCAACATTGCATTCTTTATGGGTGTTCCTTTTGAGTTTTCTCTTTATGTATGCATGGTTCACCTTCCATGTTAGTTTTAGTGTTAGTTTCTTGAATGGGAGTGGTTATGGTGTTTACTGTTTTAGTATTTGATGAACTTCCAGCTCATGCTTTTTGTGGTTCATTGATGATGAATCACTTTGCAAAGCTAGTCTGAGCCTCTTTCCTTTATTTTTGCAACTTAGTTCGATTGCATATACATGGTGTGTGTATGTGATGTGAAAATCTACAGTACTTAGAAGATTGCACTAGTTTTGTGCAACTATAGGTTTTTCTTCGCCAAGCAAAACCCAGTTTAGGAAGCCTGTCTACTTTAGCAGCCACCATTTTTACTATTCATTTATAGCTATTTTTAGTGGACAACCACTATTCATTCACTTTCAGCACTTTGAAACTGCATTTGCAAACCCAGCTTCCATGCTTTGTAACTCATATGTAAGATTGCCTTGTGATTCTAGCAAATCAGATAAAACAATTGAGATATTCTAAGCACTGTCAAGACCTAACATTAGAGACCTTGGGATAGTGTTCTGCAATTTGATTGTGGAAGATTGTCTTTCAAGAGAGGCAATGCACCTATGCACTGCTTGTGTTGAGAAGTGCATAAAAAACACATCAACAGAACTGGCATTAGAAGGAGGGCTGACACATTGGGAATGCAAAGCTAAAGGTTGGAAGTGATTCATTTTATGCCCTCCTCCTAACATATCAACAAAAATAGCGCTAGAGGGAGGGCATGACATGTTGAGGCTACAAAGCTGAAAGTTGGGAATCGAAAAGAGCACTTTCAAAGAAAAAATTTGAGATAGGGAGATCTCTTTTAATACTAAAAATAAGAAATTTCTGAAAGAAAAAGAAGTTGAGTCGAAATGGAGCAGAATGCACAAATTGACATCACTTAGTTACATGCACATTTGAACAAGAGACTGAAGAAGCCATTGCAGTAGTTTGCATTGGCGGATAGATTTCGGGTCCATTGCACTCCCAGGCACAACGAGTTGGGGTGTCTGACTTTTTTTGAATAGAATTGAAAAGGTCTTGCAAGGAGAGATCCCCTTCTGGGAAACCTATCTACCCTTGGACTGTGAAGACCCAGAGGAAGAATTGCAAACCATGGCAGCCAACGCATTTAAGGAACTAATCTAGGAATATTTGAATAGCAAGGATGGACCAAGATTGGAGGAAGTACTAATGGCAAGTTGGTGTAGATTTCACAATGCACCACATTCATAATTTATGTGTCCATCATGTGACAACATCATTTCTCAAGCCAAGGGTTGTTTGGACAAGTTGGAGCAGCCAACTCTCAATAACGAGAAGTTATCCAATGAGGCAGAAGAGTTGTCAACATCCAGAGGATAGCAAAATAAAGATGAACCAAGAAATTTGACACAAGTTGGTGTTGGGACAACATACATAGAAAATGAAAACCAAGAGGGATGAGCTGAAAGTCTTGGGACAACAAGGTGCATTGATGAAAATCTAATTGTAACCAGTTTAGTAGGTTTTCCCTCCATTGAAGAAGAGCAGTCCTCCCCTCAAGAAGACGAACGAATAGAAATTGAAGATGAATTAACAGAATTTGTAGCACCATATGCTAGGACAGCCAACACAAATGCTGAAAATCAAGAAGAGGAAGCCGAAAGCCTTGGGGCAGTAGAAGGAGATGATCAAAGCATAAGCAAAATCAAGTCGGAAGACCTCTCCTTCATAAATGACAGTGATCGAGAATCTAAAAATACAGATTTGGGGGAGTGGGAACAACCACTCGCCATGGCTATCTACCATCAAGCTTCTTTTCGAATGATGATGAGGACCCAGTAGCAGAAAGATATGACCAACTCGTCTCCAAATTAGCAAGGGATTGGTTAGAGCTAAAATACCAAGTGCATTTGGAGGTGCTACTATTACCAAATTGGTGTAGACTTCATGATTCATCACATTCAGAGTTCACATGTGAACTAGGCCAAGAAGCCATCAAACAAGTCAAAGAACAAGCAAGGTAGCCAAGTGCCTGACCTCCTCTACTTGTTGCTCAGATCGAAGTAGAAGACCAAGAGCCTGAGTCAAGTGATGGCTCAGTTGAAGGTGGACCTCAAGAGGATGTTGGGGCAATAATAGAAGGACAACAATATATCTCAGACTTCCGAGCGATGAAGTAGATCAAGCAGGAATGTTGTCCACCAGTCACCAAGAAGTTCTTCCTCTTAAAGAGCAGTTGTATACCATGGATGATGGGATTTCTAGCGAATCTTCATAGGGAAATTGTGCAATAGACTTTGGTCCCCTTGATGAGGTTCCATCAATTGATGATTTCTTTCCATTGGGAGTTGCACTACGGAGGTATACTCATGTAGAGGAAGAGCACATCCTAGAAAATGGTAGCAATGAATACATACTCCTTGAGCCCTCAAATGGTGATGCACTAGAGTTTCCAGATTGGGAGAGGAGCTCCTTCTCCATTTATAGTGATAGTGAGCAAGAGGAAATAAGTGAACTTCATGATGAGATGCATGAACAACAAAAAGAAGAAAACAAAGGTGGGGGTGCTGAGATAGCTGCTAATAGAGATGAAGCACCTAACCAACTACAAGATGCAACTTGCAACCCTTCTGCCATGATTGTTGTTGATCCTCCCTAATATTTAGATGGCTGCAATAGGATAGATTCATATATGTCATCGTCCCATGACACTGAACATCATGAAAATAAGGTTGACACTTGGGAAAGGAGATAGGACAACATGCTACCCCTTGAGGATAGCAACCAAGTGGATCCCAAGTTTGCAGATGATCAATGTGGAGAAGTATTTCTTTTTGAAGAACTGGCAACCGGGGTTGTATGTCCCAATGGTGGATTGGAAGAGCTGTCTATTGCCCCATCCTCCTAGCCTTATGCCAGCTTAATGTCTCAAGTGTTGCACCCTCCACTGCGCCCGCTCAAGGCTGCCAATGCAACGATCAAGGATGTTATGCTTGCTCTCGATTTTCCAATGCTGCCACCTCCGTGTGATGACATCCAGGTTTTATCTTTCCTTTCCCCTATCATTTCTCATAACTACACTTATTATTTTGATTATGGGAATGAGGGAAAATGAACATGTTTATGGATTAACCATGGGTTCAATGAGCCTCCTCAATTGCTGATTTTTCATGATGACGTGATTGAACTTGAGTGTTGCAACGTTGAATTTATTTTTTCAGAATATAAAGACAAATTTGCATGGTTAAGAATGACAAAAATTGCTTGTTTGCTTGTGCATGCATTGAAAAATCCAATGAGCGTTAATGTCAACTCACCCTGCCTAAACATAGTTCTTTGTAAATATCTTTATACATAGCCTGTTTTGAGTAGTATAGGTTTCTTTTAAATACTCTGCTTTCCTGCTTTCCGTAGATTAGCTGGTTTGTTGTAGTTTGTTTGCTTTTGTTTGCTTTCACTTTCTTGCTACTTTGCTCAGAGTCCCTTTACTTTTAGCTGGACACATCTGTGCACGCAACAACCATACTTGTCGCCTGAGGTTGTTCTATGTATTTCTTTGTCAAACTCTAATCAAGTCTTCAAAGTGGATGGTGAAGGTCTTCTATTAGTGTCAAGTGATCTAAGTGTTTGATTCAAAGAGGATAAGTTATTGGCTTAGTCTAACTCTGACGTATTCTAACATCTTACAACACTTACACATTTTAAGAATTTGACGGTCACTGTAGGGCCTTTTGTGAAGTCTAGTGAAGTGAAAAATCTAAAATTCTGCTCCAGCACCACTGTGATTCTAAGCCCTGAGTGCAAGCTTCAATGCTTTTGGGTTGAAATAAAAGAGCTGAAAAGAGAAAAAAAAAGAAAGAAAACATTGAAAATTAAAAGAAAGAGAAAATTCAACTTTTCGAGGGTATCCGAGCAACTCTACCGGGGCTATGGACGCCCAGCTGGTAGTAGAGCAATGTTTGGGAGAATCACAGTAATAACCTCGTTGGGGCTATGGACGCCTGACTGGTAGTGAGGTAATGTTTCAGATGCTTTTAGAGTTAGAATAAACTATGTAGCATAACTTGATGGAGCTTGGATTCTTGTAGCAACTGAAGGATAGGAATTAACGCAATTGCACACACTTGGATTTTCAGCATACTGAAGGTTTGGTTGGTTAATGCTTTTGATCATTTGGATTGGGTGTCTAGTTTGTTTGCCCTAGCGAGAAAGTCAGAACCAGAGATTCTAGGTTCGTGATTCCAATTTGTCATCAAAATGCTCTCAAGAATTTCCCCAGCGAGTCACCATTTGTTGTGCATATTTTGCACACATACCCCACCGTAGGCAAGGACCCCCTTTTTTTCACTCCTACTAGGCTACTTTGCTCTTGTCTTGTTTTGCGTGCCCCATTTCCAAGCCCAAATTGGTTATGTGCCTTCAAATGATCAAATCCCCTACCCAAATTCACCTACTTGGGGTATTCAAATCTACAAAGAAATGAAGTTCCCCGTCCCCTTTCTGCCAATCTATCTTGTTCCTGTTGTTTGGAAACATCCATGGACCCCTTTCACTCCCATTTCCGCAATTTTGATTTTGGGGGGAAACATTTTTTGGATCCAGGATGTGTTTGAAGTGCATAAATAAACTGCCAATGTTTCGTCAATGTTCTGTTAGGTATCGATGGTTTTGGAACTTTCCCTCTGAAATTTCCTTCCTCAGTTGTTTGGAAACATCCGCGGGCCCCCGTCGCTCCTGTTTCCTCAATTTTGACTTTGGGGACAACCGTTTTTGGATTTGGGATGTGTTCCTAGTGCTTAAATGAATTGCCAAGGTTTCATCAACATTCTATTAGGTTTCGATGGTTTCAAAACTTTCCCTCTGGAATTCCCTTCCTCCTTGGCTGTTTGGAAACATCCACAGGCCCCTGTCACTCCCGTTTCCTCAATTTTGACTTTGGGGCCAACTTTTTGGTGGATTTGGGATGTGTTTCTAGTGCTTAAATGAATTGCTAAGGTTTCGTCAATGTTTCGTTAGGTTTCAATAGTTTTGAAACTTTCCCTTTGGAATTCCCTTCCTCCTTGGCTATTTAGAAACATCCGCAGGCCCCGGTCGCTCCTGTTTCCTCAATTTTCACTTTGGGGGCAACCTTTTTTGGCTCCAGGATGTGTTTGAAGTGCGTAAATGAACTGCCAAGGTTTTTTCAACATTCTGTTAAGTTTCGATGGTTTCAGAACTTTCCCTCCGGAATTCCCTTCCTCCTTGGCCATTTGGAAACATTCGTGGACCCTTGTCACTCCTGTTTCCGCAATTTTGACTTTGGGGCCAACTTTTTGGTGAATTTGGGATGTTTTCCTAGTGCTTAAATGAACTGCCAAGGTTTTTTCAATGTTTCATTAAGTTTCGATGGTTTTAGAACTTTCCCTCCAAAATTCCTTTCCTCCTTGGCCATTTGGAAACATTCGTGGACCCTTGTCACTTCCATTTCCACAATTTTGACTTTGGGGCCAACTTTTTGGTAGATTTGGGATGTGTTCCTAGTACTTAAATGAACTACCAAGGTTTTGTCAATGTTTTGTTAAGTTTCAATGGTTTAAGAACTTTCCCTCCTGAATTCCCTTCCTCCTTGGCTGTTTGGAAACATCCGTGGACCCCCGTCGCTCCCGTTTCCTCATTTTTGACTTTGGGGGCAATCTTTTTTGGATCTGGGATGTGTTTGAAGTGCGTAAATGAATTGCCAAAGTTTTGTCAATGTTCTATTAAGTTTCGATGGTTTCAGAACTTTCCCTCCAGAATTCCCTTCCTCCTTGGCTATTTGGAAACATCCATGGACCCCCTTCGCTCCCGTTTCCACATTTTTGACTTTGGGAGCAACCTTTTTTGGATTTGTATGTGTTTGAATTGCATAAATGAACTGTCAAGGTTTCGTCAATGTTTTGTTAAGTTTTGATGTTTTCAAAACTTTCCCTCCTAAATTCCCTTCCTCCTTGGCTGTTTAGAAACATCTGTGGACCCCCGTCACTCCCGTTTCCACAATTTTGACTTTGGGAGTAACCTTTTTTGGATCTAGGATGTGTTTGAAGTGTGTATATGAACTGCCAAGGTTTTGTCAACATTTCATTAAGTTTCGATGGTTTCAGAACATTCCCTTCCTCCTTGGCTATTTGGAAACCTCTGTGGACCCCCGTCGCTCATGTTTCCACATTTTTGACTTTGGGAGCAACTATTTTTTGATCTGGGATGTGTTTGAAGTGTGTAAATGAACTACCAAGGTTTCGTCAAAGTTTGGTTAAGTTTCGGTGGTTTCAAAGCTTTGTCCCCCTTTTTCTATTTTGGAACATCTGTGGAGCCCCAGCGGCCTGGCCTCCGGAGCCCGACCCCTCTGTGGCCGTTTCTGGGACTCTGCCTCTCCATGGTTGTTTGGAACATCTGGTGGCCACCTCTCTTCTGGCCTCTGGAGCCTGAGTCCTCTATGGCTATTTTTGGAAGTTCGTCCCCCTTTGGCCGTTTGGAACATCCGGTGGCCATCTCCCTTCTGGCCTCTGGAGCTCGGGTCCTCTGTGGCTATTTCCGAAAGTTTGTCCCCCTATGGCTGTTTAGAACATCTAGCAGCCACCTCCCTTCCGACCTTTGGAGCCTGGGTCCTCTATGGCTGTTTATGGAAGTTCTTCCCCCTTTGGCTGTTTGGAACATCCGGCGGCCATCTCCTTCCCGACCTCTAGAACCCGGGCCCTCCATAGCCGTTTTCGGGAGTCCAACCCTCCTTGGCTGTTTTGAACATCTGGGAGCCTGCCTCCTTCCTGGCTATTTTGAACATATGAGAGCCTCCCTTCTTCCTGGCCATTTTGAACATCCGGCGGCCATCTCTTTCCTGCCCTCCTAAACTCGGGCCCTCTGAGGCCATTTCCGGGAGTCCATCCCTCCTTGGCTATTTTGAACATCCGGGAGCCTCCCTTCTTCCCAGCTGTTTTGAACATCTGGGAGCCCACCTCCTTCTTGGCTATTTTGAACATCTAGGAGCCCGCCTCCTTCCCGGCTATTTTGACTTTCGTCCGCTATTTTCCTTCTGGCTTTCTTCCACCGTCTTTCCGCCCTCTGGCGCTCGCAGCCTTGAAGCACGCATTAATTTTTATGGCCCAAATGAGGTCCAAATATGAATATCAAGATCTTTTGATAATGCATGGATAGATCTAGTAGATAATTTGTAAGTTTCTCTGACATTTTCCTTAACTCATGTATAAATGCACTTACGACACTTCATGTTTGCAGGAATCAAGAAGCCTTCCGTAGATCTATCGAAGAGGCCCATTAAGGGAGTTGTCCTACCTTTTTCCAGATGATGATGATTTCTAAGGAGCTTTTTGCTTGAATCAGGGGCCACCAATCCATTGATGCAGGTCAATGACTGACTTGTTTGATCCAATGAAAAATGTTGCAAGTCCACTAGATGGAGGGTAGCCTTCAAACAGTCTCTGCAATAATAAAAAGGGAAATCAGCGACAAGACAAATCTGCTACAGTACCTGAGCACTAGATGTCAAAATAGAGAAAAAATAAGGAATATATTTTAAAATTGCTAGATAATGAGGGGTAGGTGAAACCCTAATGTAATCAAATCTGGACCATTCATTGCAAATTGATCCTAGCCATTCATTTGGGCTTTGAAAAACTATAAATAGGGGCTTGCCCCTTACTTGTAAGGATTGGAGAATTGATGTAAAGACATTTTGCAGCAATAGAAATCAACATTGCATGATTTATGGGTGTTCCTTTTGAGTTTTCTCTTTATGTATGCATGGTTCACCTTCCATGTTAGTTTTAGTGTTAGTTTCTTGAATGAGAGTGGTGATGGTGTTTGCTATTTCAATATTTGATGAACTTCCAGCTCATGCTTTTTATGGTTCATTGATGATGAATCACTTTGCAAATCTAGTCTGAGCCTCTTTCCTTTATTGCTGCAACTTAGTTCGATTACATGTACATGGTGTGTGTATGTGATGTGAAAATCTGCAGTCCTTAGAAGATTGCACTAGTTTTGTGCAACTGTAAGTTTCTCTTGGCTAAGCAAAACCCAGTTTAGGAAGCCTGTCTACTTTAGCAGCCACCATTTTTACTATTCATTCATAGCTTAGGATTAGAATAGCTTGCTTAACCCTTCTCCTTTTGTTGTTTCTTTTAATCCTTGGTTAGAGTAGGACCCAAAGCATCACCATGAAGCTAAATCAGATGAACTTGATGAGTTTCAACTTGTTGTTTTGAGTGGATAGCCACTGTTCATTCACTTTCATCACTTTGAAACTACATTTGCAAACCCAACTTCCATGCTTTGTAACTCATCCATAAGATCGCCTTGTAATTCCAACAAATCACATAAAATAACTGAGATATTCCAAGCACTATCAAGACCTAACATTAGAGACCTTGGGATAGTGTTCTGCAATCTGATTGTGAAAGAGTATCTTTCAAGAGAGGTAGTGCACCTATGCATTGCCTGTGTTGAGAAGTGCATAAAAAACACATCAATAGGAGGGATAGATAACACCTCCACCTTAGGGGATAAAGTTCTGCCCAAGGTCATGAGGTACCAATCATAACTGGAGTCCGTCTCTATTTCACTATCAGATGGGCTGTCAGTGACATCAATAGGAGAATTATGTTGACCAAAGGAGCGATGACCATATCTAATCTTTCTTTGCACTCTATCAGATTGCCTAGTAGGTTCTTTTTCTTTCTTTTCCATTACTCTTGAGCTCGCAGCCTAGTCTTTCAATCGGCATCTGCATCTGGTAATAATAGGTGAAGATTCCTTGCCATTGAAGCTTTTGCAAGCACTCTACGCAAGCTTTGAGTCTATCCCATGAGGCTCCTATAGATTTAATCTAGCAAACCTTTACATTGGGATAGATGGGGTGCCAACCTTACTCATTCTATTACAAGAAAATCTATACTAAACTTTGGCTATTTGCACAAACTAGAGGACTTAATTGCTATGGTGAAAATAACAACTCCTCACTTCTATTTATTGATCAAAGTGAGGAAATCAATCATCAATGATGAATGAAAAACACAAGCGCAAACTGGGTAATTTGTTGGCATGCATATTTTAACCGTTTAATTCTCAAGTGCATGGAAATTTGTGAATCAAACTTCATGATTGCAACAATTAAGTCTCCACACACACAGAGATCAATTTGTTCACACCTGTAGAGAATAGATCCTCAATTCTCACTAGTTGTAGAGTGAAAACGGCTATCACATGTCATTTTATCAAGTTTGAATATAGGCCATTGATGTCATGATGAGTTGGAAAATCAAACGGATCCACTTAGGTTGACTAGGTTTGGAATCCAATGGTGCTTCACTGATGTGTCCTTGGCCAATGGCGTTAACCCACCTCAGATGGAAAATTCTCCATCAGTGGGCTCCATCCATCTTAGAAACTAATTGGATCAATCCACATGTTAGGATCTTGTTGATCTCGTGGCTTTTAACTTAGCATTCACTTTTTCTTAGTGAACCCATGGGGAATGGTGGAGATTATTCCTTAGATTTGATCTTGACCATCAGTTTGAAACCATGAGCCATAAGCTTGATAGTGGAGACTAGGCCCCACGTATGTATGAAGACATGTGTCTTCATTTCACTGATCTCATGGCTTTTAGCCAGCCAACATTGATCATCCATGAGCTAGCGGGGTATGGTCAGGATCTCTTCCCACAACCTCGAATCTCAAAACCTGCACACATGACAAGGTTAGAATTTAATAAAGGGTGTTTGTTAGGCCAATGGTGACATGAACCTTGTAGGCTGATGACTTAAGCTTAAGTCATTGGGGAAAGTTAAGACTCGACTTTAGGAAATAGCTAAGGTTGATGGAACGACTGGATGACCAACACTCTTAACCAAAGGGGTTGGTAAACTAACCTACACTGTGGCTTAAGGAATGACTAAATGAACTGGTGACTGGAAAAGTAGGTCAATGAAGCCTTATAATACTTGAATGCTTTCATAAGAAAAACCCTAATCACTCATGGGGATAAGGGTTTTGAGTGCCAATAAGGTCTATGAGCTGCTTAGAAATTAGCAAAATTTGGAAGCTCCATCAGTGGCTCATGCTTGCAGACGTATACCCCCAATGGGTATAGCGAGAATTTGAATCTCAGATTGAATCAGACCACGGTAGAAGACCAGAACCAAGGAACTTACCCAGAAAAGTCAAGCAAACACAATAGAAAGAAAAGACAACAAAACAACCTATATACACTATTCACAAAATATACATTGCAATTCATTTCTTGAAGGTGGAGGCCTAAGGCCCCCAAAATTTAGGGACAATTATTTTCTTTGTCAAATACTTTGGCATGTTTTACTAGTAGTGGGTCCATATGGACATTGTGCAATTCCAAGCCACTAGCACCATCACAATCAACCCTGCATAGCAAATTTGATGTAACTTTGTCATATTTATCTATCCCCATCATAGGTTCATCAAGCTGGATTGGGAAGAAGAAACCTTCATACTCCACACTATTTTGAGGTATAAAATTACATTCCATCTCCTCATCAAACTTGAAAGCCTCGTAGACACTCTAGCTCACACTTGGCCAATATTTTACAAGATAAGAAAAAGGGAAAACATGATCAAGCATATCTTCAATCTATATGTCACAAGTGTTGTCCTCATGGGATGCAAGAAGTTCTATAATTAGATCCATAAGGTAAGGGGTATCTACAAAAAACTCAACAACAGATTCATACTGACTTTATCATTCCATTGGTCATCTATACCTTCATATTTCTCCTCACATAAATGAAATAATCCTGTAATACTAAAATATTTCTCTTCTTCACCATTGTAGACATGTAAAATATACTAATTGATCTCATGCACTTGATCCCGATTAACTAACGTTGTTTTGTCCTGAATCACCTCTTCAACTTATCATCACTATTCATCCCTTAATTAAATAAATAATAATTTATCTAATTAAGTCATCATCTCTTGTTAATTAAATAAAGCAATTTTATTTAATTAATTTTGTAATTCCCCTTTTTAATTAAATAATACATTTTATTTAATTAAATCTCTAAAGTCATTCTATTAACATCATCCCTCTTTAGGTAAATAAATCAAAATATTTATTTAATTAAATCTAAATCATTATTCCTCTCTTTTTGATTTAAATTAATCTAAAAATCTAAATCAAATTGTCAAATCAGCTAAATATCCCCTTAAATTAATCAAATCCTGATTAATTTAATCCTAACCATTCAAATCCTCTAGATTTTGCAACTTGAACAATTAAATCATTTATTTGATTTAATAATTCCCTATTTTCATTCAAAAAAAGGCATCTTTGAAGGAATATTCCTAAATTTGAATTCAAAATTTTGAATGACAAGTCCTTCCAAGAAGGCATTTACTTCTTCTTACATGTCCTTGCCTTGAGAAAAGTGGAATTTATTGAAATTTTCCCTTCCCTCTCACAAGTCATTTCAGCAAATTTGAATTTCAAATTTGTGCATTTATTGGCACAATCTTCAAAACTTGCTCAACCTTCATCCTCTCACATGTTGACAAGTGGCATCATATCATTGGTTGAATCTTTGTCCTACATTGATCAAATTTGGACATCTCTTCAACTTATCAATCTATAAATAAAGAGCTTATATCCTTATTTCATCATCCACATCTCAAGCAAAGTTACCATGCTAAAATACTTAGCAATTCTCATCCATTATTTGAGTTCTTAGTTAGGTTTTCTTGCAGATTTTGGCTTGGAGCTCTCACATTCATCATCAAAGTGGATCAACATTTCTCAACAGTCATCAACTTGCATCATAGGAATTGGGAAAGGGCCAAATTTCCACATCGAATTGGCACCAATTCCCCCATGGTATTAAGAGTTTGCTTGCTTAATTAGGATTCAATCTTGTTTTTGTGATTTCATTGTATTTTTCATCATTTCCTTCCTAATTTGAGCTATGTTAATGAATCTCATGGGGAATCCATGTTTAGGCTTGCATTTCCTTGTTTAACTTGTTTAATCATGTTGTTTTGCAGGTACCTAGATTAAGGGTTCACATTTTGGTGCTAGAAGGAGGGTTGATCGATAGATTCTAACATGTTTTTTAAAATTTTCACCGTTTTTTTATAGTTCTATTCATAAATCCACGTTTTAGTGCCCGTGATCACTGTTATAGCACCCTTGATCATTCTTTTAGTGCCCATAATCACTGTTATAGCGCCCATAATCACTGTTATAGCACCCGTGATCACTCTTTTAGCGCCCTTGATCATTATTTTAGCGCTCTTGATCATTCTTGCAGCGCCTATGATGATTCTTGTAGCGCCCATGATCATTCTTCTAGCGCCCATGATCACTGTTTTACTGCCCATGAGTCAGTTTTAAAATGACCATATCTTGGTCATATGAAGGTCTTTTTTTATGCTTTTTTTTTTGAAATAGGGTATAATTTCATAAGCTATCCAATGGTGTAGGTGTTTCTTAACTATAAATTAGTTAAAATTTTCTAATTTGTATTTAAAGTAAAAACACATGATAACTTGGCTAAATTTTAGGGTGTTTTGGTTAATGATTCTTCTAACCCCTATATTCTTTTGTTTTATTTGATCTCATCTAAAATTTTGATAAAATTTTCAGGTTGGAAATTGAAATCAAAAGAAAGAGGAGCATGGGGATGATATTTTTTCTAATCAAAGTGTTTTTTTAACACTTAAGTGTTTGTTTAACACTTCTTCAAGAATTTTTCATCATTTTCTTTTTTTAGGACACTAGCTTTCATTTGGGTTTAAAAAGGATTCTTTTTGTTTATTTTTTTCAAAAGGATTAAAAAGAACCTCAGGATCAACAACTTACTAGATTTCGTTTATGGATTAAACAATTGAACAAATGTCTTTTCACTTATGATTTGGTGATCTAAAATGAACTCACACATTGCTTTGAGGGTTTAAAAAGAACAAGTGTAGCTTTGTTTGTTTGTGAGGGCTTACTTAGACTAAAGCCATTGGAAAAGGACGTATGCGCTTCTGTCATGCTTTATAGCGATCTTGAGAATCAAAAGGTCTTTCCCATGACTTTGGGTTAAGACAAAGCAATCACCTCCACACTTTGATTTGGCTTAAAATTGAACAAACTATTGTGTGAGTGTGAGTGGGGACTTTGTTGCATATATTCTCTCTCCTTGTTGCCTATAAGGATTAATTGAGTTATGAATATTATTCTTCATTCGCTTTTGCTTATCTTAGAGGGCCCGCCTTGTGGGAAAAAGTAATCACCCAAGGGAATAGCTCAACCGGTAACACTCTGAACCTGAGAGTATTTCCAGCCAGGATATAAATGTGGATATTGGAAGAAACACCAATATCACGCGGTTGACTCTAACAAGATGTATCTGAAAGGGGACTCTTGCCATGTTGGGTCAACTCCTATGAACATAAAGTCCTTACTAGAACCCATGTGCTAGAATTTTTTAAAATATTTTATCTATTTGTTGGTGCAAGAACGGTCATTCTAAAGCCACCCCACACTTTTATAGTCTTCTAGTAGAGATGGAAAGCATGCCATGGGAGTTTTATGGGTGTTGATGCTTGGCTGCCCTGATTGATGTTAATGAGCCATGGAAGGGAGCCAGTGGAGTCAAGCATCTAACCATCTGCTAAAGATAAGCATAGCTGGACTTGTCCAAGTGGGAATACAACAAATATTTTCTTACACATCCATAGGATTGTACTTATTCTTGGGTTACAAAAATCATTGCTTGATCAAAAACATCATGGAAACAAACACTTAACATCATTCAAATTTCATACCCTTTTGAAGACAAATACCATTGACTCAATCCATATGTTATTGCTTTCCCTTCGGATTCACATCCTTAGAGGTTTCTAAGCATTGGATTAAATCTCAATTTGTCTTCTTAAGTAAACAATAGGAAACCCTTGCCTTAAGTTCATTAAACTTCCACATAACATATCTTGTGGGGTTTGAAGAAATTAAGACATTGGACATCTTAGTTTGAAAACCTAATTGAAGAAAGTGTTTTAGGTAAAATAAAGAAATTAATCAAAGCTAAACAAAAAATGAACTTTCATGTGTGTTGAAGACTCCAAAATCCTAAAGCACAAATCATTGATTGGAAATCTAAATGTTCAAATCATTTCTTGGTTACAAAGGTCATTAGGAAGCATTTGCATGCTCTTCAATACCTAGGTCTAAGCAAACAAAGTGTATCCTTTTAGGTTCATTTTAGGATCAAAACATATCAAAATCAGTTTTCACCCATCCTTCAAAGCATCAAAACAAAAATTCATCTCATTATCACCTTTTGGAAAATCTTGAAATCATCCTTGATACTAGGCTTTGTGGTAAAATCAAAATCATCAATATCATTGAGACAAAATCCTTGAGAACATTAGCAAAAACATCTTTTGCTAGGTATGTGTAGATGCATCCTTTTGCATATATTTAGTCAAAATTATCAAAATCATATTGTTTAGCAAGTGGTGTATGTAGATGAATCCTTCTTCATATGCTTAGTGAAAAAATCATCTTGTTTGAATAGGTGTGGGTAGATGCATCCTTCTCCTCACACATTCAAATTATCATCCTTTGAACAAAGCTATTCCTTAGATCATCATCCAACATCTTAGGGTCTTTTTGTTCAAAATCCACATCAAAATCAAAAAATCAAAAAAAAAAATAAGGGCAAAATCTCAAAATCCAAAATCCAAAATCCAAAAATCCACAAGTCCTAAAATCCTAGTGTCTCACTTAAGATTTATCAAAATCCAAAACATTCATATCATCCATACCTAAAGCATCATTATCATAATATCACCTTTGACCCTCAAAAGCATCCTAAAACTTGTCACTTTGGAACATAAGATAAAGATTGATCCAAAGAATCAAGAGATTCATCTCCCATATTCTTGAAGATTGATCCTTGTTTTATGGTTCAAATGAGATCTCAATACAAGAAGAGTATGGAATCCCACAAAGAAACTCACGCTTTAAGTGACCTTAGCCAAAAGAACACATAAATGAATCTCCCAAAATCAAGCAGTCCATTGATCCCCTCATCATCACAAAACCCACAAGAAGAAAATCAAGGGGAGGACCTCACCTTTGGAATGTCTTGCGAGGAAATGACAGAAATTCTCCAAAATCCAGACAACCATAGAATCATCAACATCATGATGAGACTTAACCCTTCATTATACATGCTTGAACTAGCAAAACAAGGGGCCAAGTTGCCTTCGGATTTTGATGTGAATACTATAGTGGATACGCCATTTCCTCTGATCTCATCTACCATCCCTATTTCATCTACACCTCCATCCCAAAACATCACCCAAAACATCCCACAAATCACATCATTTTCTCTAACACAACCCAATGTAAAAAAAAGAAATGCATTTCTTAATGCTCTTCAATCACATCCCCTTGTCAACAATCAAAAATTGGATGCAAACACCACCTTGGAACAAAAAACAATCAACAACCCATTACACAAAAATGTTCCTCTCAATTTACATTATGACCCATCATCAACATCTTTTCATGGAGCACCACAAACACCTCTTCTCACAAACTCACAAGAAGAGGGAGATACATTCGGATTAGGGAACTTATTCGACACCACGACATTCTCACAACAACTCACGCCTCTCACATTTCCACCTCTTCCACCATTGCCATTATCATCCACACCACTCCTTGGTTTAGGTCTCCCTCCCCTACCAAGTATCAATCAAACCTATATCCCAACCATCAATCAAAGCATTGTACCAAACACACAAAATTTGTCATTGATATCACAACAACAAATGACAAACACACAAGAAATGACAACATCATCGAACATCCCTCTCACATCACAAAGCATGATCTCTCAAGGACCAATCACATCAATACCATTATCCAACACCAAAAACATCAACATAACATCATCATCCACGACCATTCCAAATCCACCACCACCCGCACCACCACCGATGTTCACCACATCAAACCAATTCGACGCAGCATTGCAAGCTACTTTCCAAAGAGGATATCAACAAGTTCAAAAATAAAAAGCTGTGCAACAAGCTACTCAAGCCACACAATCTACCAAAGCTGCACAAGCTGCAATACAAGTGCAACAACAACAGCAAGCCGCTCAAGCTACCCAAGTTGCACAAGCATTACAAGCACAAAGAGTCGCTCAAACACAATTATTATTGCAGTAACAAGCCACACAAGCACAAGCACAAGCACAAGCACAACTTCTTACACAAGCAGCACAAATGCATGCATATCAACAAGCACTAAAGCATTACCAAGAGCAGCAAGAAGCAATAGAATTGGCAGCCCAACAATAAGCGTTGTGGGAACAACAACAAGTAGAACACGCGTTGTTAGAACAACAACAAGCGCAACAGCAAGCACAACAAAAAGCGTTGTTGGAACAACAACAAGTACAAATCCTAGCGCAACAACAAGGCAACAACAAGCATTGTTCATCCAAAAGCAAGTAGAAGCCTACTTCGCCCGCCACAACATACCGATACCATTGAACAATACACCAACCAACCCATCCATCCAAACCATGATTGCAACACCTCAAAACACATTCATCCCACCCCCTGATCCCTAGAATGATGCGACAACACAACTCAGGTTGCTCTCATAACAAGTGCTTGACCTTCAATCAGGATGAATAATCAAAACGTAGAGCAACTTGTGTCCCTATCCATTTGATAGGAGCCTAGACATGAAACCATTCCCTAAGGGATTTGAGATCCCTAAATTTGACAAATATCGAGGGACGGGAAACCCTGAAGATCACATCAAAGAATTCTAGGTTCATTGTATGGAGGTTGCATATGACAATACTTATTTGATGCGGCTATTCCCTAGGAGCTTGGCAGGCAATGCTATAGAATGGTTCTCTCACTTACCTTCAGGCATTAGAACATTCCAAGAAATTAGAGATGAATTTATTAACAACTATGCATGTAACATTACAATGGATGTTAGTCTTGAAGAACTATACACTCTAAAACAAGGAAAAAATGAATCTTTTGCTTCATTTCTTCAACGATTGCGATCCAAGGCCAATCAGAGCAAGTGGACCATGCTAGAAGAATAACAAGTTTGCACAATCATCACCAACCTTGAAAGCTGCTTGTCATTTCATCTTAAGGTTCAGGGAATCACAACCTATGATCAACTAATCTCCAAGGTGCTTAGCATCGAAAGAGCCCTTGCAACCCAACCCACTGAATCAACATCATATTACAAACCACAAAACAACTGTCCATCATCTAATTACAATGATAAACCTCGTACATGGGAAAGAAACAAGAACATCACTAATGATGGCGTCATTGATGCCAAGGTGGTCATTAGTGGTTTGCGTCAAAACACACCTACACAACAAATCCAAACACCATATCAAAACATTCACCACACAATGCATCAGTCCAACAATAATCCCACCATCAATAACCTCAATGACCAAAGAGGACCACCTCAATGCAAGACTTACCCCAAACGAAAATACACTACTTTGGGAGAACCACTTGAGGACATCATGAAAAAGCTAATTGATGAAAAAACTCATCCAAGCTCCTACGTTTGAGAATTATCAAGAACCTGATGTCAAACCTCCTTGGTACAATGAAAATCAACTATGTGAGTTCCACAAAATCAAAGGCCACACCACAAACAATTGTATGAGACTCAAGAACATCTTCCAAGATCTCATCGACAAAAGAATCATAAATGTGGAAACACCTACTGGGAATCAGGATCTTAAAATCTACATGAATCCAATGCCGAATCATGTCAACAAAGGGAATAACAAGGATAAAGGAAAGGGTAGTGTAAATCATGTTTATGAAACAGTTGTTTCCAACCTCAATGAAAACTGCATGGTCATCACCATCAAGGGTGCTCATGCTGAAGACCGTGGAGTCACCACAAGAGGCAGAAAAGTCACCATTATAGGATCATCCCAACCAAATAGAGTCCCTACATCAAGAGTCATTCCATATAGCTACAATGTTGTAGACCAACTCAAAAGAATGCCAACACACATCTCCATCATGGAGTTGTTAAAAATATCATCAGCACATAAAAAGATCCTTGAGGAAGCATTAGCCTCATCCACTGTCCCTGCAGACCTCGATGTGGAACAATTCCAAGCTATGGTCAGAAACATCATAACACCTAATCTCCTTACATTCTCTGATGAAGATTTTCCTGCCCAACCATCTCATAATCGTGCACTTCATTTGGAAGCCATTGTAAACAAGAGAAAAATCAAAAGAGTCCTGGTGGATGGGGGTGCAGGTTTGAACATCTGCTCTCTCAGCCTAATCAAACAATTGAAAATATTAGAGGATACCATTGACAAAGGTAAAGGCATTACAATCAGAGCATATGATGACCAAGAAAGAGTGTCTCAGGGCACAATTAAGCTCCCTATCCAAGTAGGGCCAACACTCATGGAAACCACATGTCAGGTCTTGGACCTCAAAATTCCATACAATATCCTCTTGGGATGCCCATGGATTCATGCGATGAAAGTCGTAGCATCAACCTTCCACCAATGTGTGAAATTCACACATAATGGACAAGAGGTTACCATCGATGGAGATCCTGAGCCGTTTTCATACTGCAAGAACCTTGAAGCCAAATATTACGAAATCCCCCAAGTGCCAAAAAATGATGAGGGCCCATCCACATCATACATTGATCCCGCCACTCTCACGTTCACTTCTGTGACAAAGACACCTACCATTCCCACCATATCCAATATCAAGCTCATCATCCAGGGGGATAGTTGTGGAAGTTATAGGCTCCCTAACAATGCTTTTGTGATAGGAGAGTTACCACAATCTCCTAGATCATGAGGACACCCACAAGAAAATCAAGCTTCCACATCACAAACCTATCCTCAAAATTATCCCGAATTCACAAGATGGAGAGACCTTGGCCATGAGGTAATTGAAGTAGATCCATCAAACATGTTGTATCAAGATGAAAGACCGGTAGCTAATCTACCAATGGATGAAAGAAGCAAGGGCCTACACATGATGCTTGCAATGGGCTATAACCGCAATCAGAGATTGGGACAAAATGACAATGGGCTCATAATACCTATTATGTTAGAGATGCGAACCATAACAAATCTTGGCCTTGGATGTGCCACTCTGAGAATAACCATACGTGTCCAAAGTCCTCCGATTAGAGTTGCTAATGTTTCTCTTCAGCTAGTGCTAGTACAAGTACACTCAGCAATAGTCACAGGTAACACCACACATAACTTCATAATTGAGCCCTATATTAGTAGTGATGACGAAGATACCTTATCCAATCTACCTAGGCTATTCGAAGATACCACCCTGTGTATGATTAGTACCATATATTTTGAACCAGATAGTCAAAATCATGAGATCTGCTTAGTCTACCCCCAACTAATCGACTATGACCAATGAGGACCACCAGTTTTGGATACATTCAAAAATGATGAGGTGCTCTCAGAATTTATGGGATTGAGGGATAACATTCCAGATGAAGATCATAAAGCAGGCTTTATAATGGAGTTAGACACACATGCTTATTACGGGGAAACAATTGAATCCTTCAGTCGCAAAAGTGAGAAACTAAGAATCATATCCAATTCCTTGAGTGAAAACCACACCATGGCACTCTCTAACAAGAAAATAGTAAAAAGAAAGAATGTATCCAATGGAAAAAACCTCTCTGAGATTCCTGAGGATGAAGGATTCAATCTTCCCCTAAGAGCTATTCATCAAAAGAAGTCAGCAGTCTTGGCTAAAAAATGCAATCCAGTCAACATAGGAACAGAGGAGACCCCGCATATCACATTTTATGTGGAGTCATTATTATCAGAAGAACAAGAACTCCTAGCAGCATTGCTAAAGGAAAGACAAATAAATTTTGCATGGAGTTATGTTGATATGCTAGGGCTAGATCCAGAAACTGTGGTTCATCATTTAGTAGTATATCCAAAGGAAAAACTAGTCAAACAAAAGCTTCAAAAAATGCATCCTCAAATTGCTCTATTGGTCAAAATGGAACTCAAAAAGTTGTTAGATGCAGGATTTATCCGACCAATTGATTATGCGAAATCGGTGTCAAATTTGGTACCTGTGTCAAAACCTGACGAAGCCGTCAGAATCTGTACAGACTTTAGAGATTTGAACAAGGCATGTCCCAAGGATGATTTCCCACTTCCCAACATTGACATGATAGTAGACATGACAACAGAGCATGAGATGCTATCATTAATGGATGGATTTTCAGGATATAACCAGATCATGATAGAAAAAGAAGACCAACACAAGATGGCTTTCACTTGTCCATGGGGGACCTACTACTGGAACATGATGCCATTCAGCCTAAAGAATGCAGGAGAAACCTATCAAAGGGCCATGACATTGATATTTCATGATATGATTCACAAAATAGTCGAAGACTATGTGGATGACATCTTAGCTAAATCAAGAAAAAGACAAGATCATATAGCAACCCTAAGTGCTATATTTGACAGATTGGAGGAATACAATGTCAGACTAAATCCCAAGAAGTGCATCTTTGGCATACAATCAAGCAAATTGCTAGGATACATAGTGTCCATGAGGGGTATCGAAGTGGATCCAGAAAAAGTGAAAGCAATCCTTAAGATGGAAGCACCAAGGAATCTAAAATAGTTGAGAGGCCTCCAAGGAAGGCTCCAATCCATTAGAAGGTTCATAGCACAACTGGCAGACAAGCAGAACCCATACTCTCACCTACTCCAGAAGGGGGTAGTGTACAAATAGGATGCAAAATGTGAAGAAGCATTCAACAAAATCAAGGAATACTTACTGACACTGCCAGTGTTAATGCCACCTATCCCGAGAAAGCCATTGATCTTATATGTGTCAGCAACAACAGTAGCCCTCAGCTCTTCTTGCTCAACATGATGAAAACAGGACAAAGAGGGCCATCTACTATATCAGCAGGACAATGGTCGGTCATGAGCTAAATTACTCATTCATCGAAAAAGCTTGCCTCACAGTATTGTTTGCATCCCAAAAATTCAGACACTACATGTTGGAACACAAGATAAATCTCATTGCAAAAATTGATCCCCTCAAGTATCTCTTATCCAAGGCAATGCTCACAGGCAGAACAAAAAAATGGGTGATGATACTGTCAGAGTATTACATCGAATATGTGCAAAGAAAAGCCATTAAAGGTCAAGTTATTGTAGATCAACTAGCAGAAGCACCCATATATTTTGAGAATCCTCTTGTATCTGAATTTTCAGATGAATCCATCTTTAACCTCAATATAGCTGATCACTGAAAATTATACTTCGACGGCTCATACACACAGCATAGATCAGGAGCTAGTATCTTCTTCATCACCCCCTAAGGGGACTACATACCACAGTGATACAAACTAGCATTCCCTTGCACGAACAACATAGCGGAATACAAGGCTTTAACTATAGGTCTCAGGATAGCAGTGCAATGGAATATCATAGCCCTCAAAGTCTATGGAGACTCTAAGTTAATCATAAATCAAGTCAATGATGAATATCAAACTAAGGATGACAAGCTAACTCCATACAAGAAATTGGTGGAGACTCTCAAGGAATCCTTCATTGACATAACATTTGAGTAGATTCCAAGAACCAACAATAGAGCCACTGATGCCATGGCTACAATTGGATGTCTAGTAGACATCCCTCACAATGTGCTGAAATATGAATTTCTAATCGAGCAGCTTCTGGTTTCCACATTTGAGGTACCAGAATTGGAATATGTGTGCGAAATCGTTGGTCTTGGCGATCCTTGGTATCATGACATCTACACTTATCTTCGAATAGGAGTCATACCCGCTGACCTACCATCGAGCCTAAAATGAACCTTTATTAAAAAGGAATCTAGATTTGTCATCCTAGGAGATACCTTATATCGTAGAAGCATAGAAGGTACCTTACTGCGCTGTCTAAATGTCGAGGATGCATTAACCACTCTAACCAAGGTTCATAACGGTATATGATGAGGGCACAACCTGAGACACAAATAATAACCCACAAATAAGAGAATAATTTTATTATTCAGAAAATGGAGCTTCTTACATGCAGAGGATCTCAAATCCCCAAGTTCTACAACACATGCAAGTTACAGATAGCTACAGAATAACCCTTTCGAAATATGCGAACTTGTCCCCAAAATGTTACCCAAAAATACTAGAAACCTGCCCATAAATAGAGCTCCTCTTTAGTTTGGAGCCAAAACAACATTAAAATTTGAGTTTAGATGGTTTGGCACCGAAAATTACAACTTGAAGTTCAAATTTCAAAAGAACATTAGCAATTGTATCTTCTAGAAAGTGTGCCAACTTCCTGGGGCCATAACTTCTGATCCAGGGCTCCGATTCGCGAACCGTTTGAACCGTTGGAAAGGTCTCGAAGTCAAGAATGTGCTACAAATTAGCTATACCAATTTTGGAAAGTTTTGGGGCCATTCTAGAAGCTCTAAGTTCCTCAAGTCAAACTTAGAAGATTTTTAGGTGCAAATCTAGGAAACTAAAACTGCAATATCTTTCAACCCAGGAATAGAAAATAAGAACCGTAAATTGTGAATTTCATTATGATGAAAAGGGTATCCAAAAATATAAAAAAATTAAAAAATGATAAAATTGAAATTTAACTATTTTTGGGTGATGCAAGATTGCCCTTACACCACTGGATGCTCCTGCATCAGACACCCAGGGTAATTTGAGAAGTGACCCCATCACGTCTCAGATGGTTGAGGAAAACCCAACTAGTCAACCACTACCTTAGATAGCTAGGATGAATATTCCATAGGCCTTCCTCTCCATTTCACCAGATATTATTCATACTGCCTATTTCTGGTACTCCTTCCCACATGACTATCCAAGATTTCCTCGATCTCATCCTTTTCTAAGGTAGATGCTGGAATCCCACACTGTTCCATCATTGGTACTTCCTCTGCACCACCTTCATAATACTCCGTCAAATCAGAAATGTTGAACACAAGGGAAATGTTGAATCTATCTGGCAACTCTACCTCATATGCATTCCCTGAATCATGCTTCTTTAAAATTTTATAGGGACTGAACTTTTTCATCTTCAATTTGTTATATGTTCCCACTGGAAACTTTTCTTTCCTCAAGTGCACCATCACTTCATCACCAATCTGAAACTCTTTATACCTCCGCTTCTGATCTACCTTAGCCTTATACTACATATTCATCTTGTTAATATGTTCTCTTACCTTCTCATGTATATCCTTGATGTGTTCTGCAAAATCTTTGGCTTCAACACTTATTTTCTTCTCTTGGTCCATCTTCCTCAATTCTGGAGCTGTTCTGGGGCTATCTCCATACATAATTTGGAATGGTGATCTACCAGTGCTTCTGTTGACAGAATTGTTGTGAGAGAATTCTGCCTGGGGTAAGATCAAGTCCCATCCTTTGGGTTTATCTCCTACCAAACATCTCAGTAGGTTACCCAAACTCTTGTTAACAACGTCTGTCTTCCCATCTATTTGTGGATGGTGTGCAAAACTAAACTTCATCTCTATCTTCAACTTCTTACACAAGGTCCTCCAAAAATACCCCACAAATTTGGTGTCATGATCTGAAACAATACTCTTTGGCAGACCATGTAGCCTCACCACCTCTTTGAAGAACAAGTCAGCAATTTGGACTGCATCATGGGTCTTCTGACATGGAATGAAATGTGCCATCTTCAAAAACCTATCAACCACCACAAAGACTAAATCATTCCCTCGTTGTGTCTTTGGCAAACCAAGAACAAAGTCCATACTTATATCCTCCCATGGCCTCTCTGGTATAGGTAAGGGCTGATATAAGCCTGTATTTTGGCTCACTCCTTTAGCCATCTAACATACCCTACAACTTCGTAATAACTTCTTCACATCTTGTGACAACTGAGGCCTATAATAATGCTCACTGATAATGGCAATGGTCTTATCCCGACCAAAATGTCCTGCCATTCCTTCACTATGATTCTCCTTTATCAAGTTCTCCCTCGTGGAACTCCTCGAGATACAGAATTGACTTCCCTTAAATAACATGCCATCCTGGATTATGAAATCTAGCTATCTTGTCTTGTCCACTGTAACAGGTTCCTTGCAAGCTTTCCAAGCTTCTGCAAAATCATGATCTTCTGCATACAGTGTCTTGAGTTCATTGAACCCAACCACTTTAATCTACATCTTTTTCATCAATGTATGCTCCTACTTAAGGCATCTGCAACATTATTTGATTTCCCACTCCTATGTTTCTAAACAAAGGTATAACTCTGTAAAAACTCTACCCATTTCATATGCCTCTGATTTAATTTTCCTTGACTATTTAGGTACTACAAGGCCTGATGATTAGTATATAGAACAAATTCCTTCGGCAACAAATAATGTCTCCATTTATTTAATGCTTGAACTATTGCATAAAACTCTTGATCATATACAAAATACTTTCTCTTGGCATCATTTAAATTCTCACTGAAATAGGCAATGGGCTTACCTTCTTGGCTCAATATTACTCCAATGGCACAACCATTGGCATGACAATCGACCTGAAAACACCTTGTTGAAATTTGGGAGGGCTAGAACAGGTTGCTCTCTCACCTTCTACTTCAACAGTTCAAAACTTTTAGCCACTCTAGTGCTCCACTTGAATTCTTTTCTATCCCCTCTCATTGTTTCAGTCAAGGGTCCACAAATACTACTGAAGTTTCTAATAAACTTTCTATAAAAACTAGCCAAACCATGGAAAGATCTCACCTCAGTAGCAGTTCTTGGAGTAGGCCATTCCATAATAGCCTTAACCTTCTCTGGGTCCATCTTGACACCTTCTGCTAAGACAACAAACCCCAAGTACACCAACTCCCTCTTCACAAAACTGCATTTCTTCAGATTAATCAACAGTTTCTCTTCTCTTAACTTCTCAAAGGCTCTCCAAATATGCATCAAATGCTCATCCAATGTCTTAATAAAAATCAAAATATCATCAAAATACACAATAACAAAACTTCCCAGAAATTCTTTTAGTACCTTGTTCATAAGCTGCATGAATGTGCTCGGTGCATTGGTTAGCCCAAAAGGCATGACTAACCACTCGTACTGGCCCTCTTTGATCTTGAAGGTAGTCTTCCATTCGTCTCCCTCTTGAATCCAGATCTAGTGATATCCACTCTTCAGATCAATCTTTGTGAAGTATTGAGCTCCATTCAAATAGTCCATCAGGTCATCCATTCTTGGTAGGGGAAATTTGTACTCGATTGTTATCTTGTTTATGGCTTGAGAATCTGTACACATCTTCCACTCCCCATCCTTCTTTGGTGCTAGTACTGTAGGTACTGAACATGGACTCAAGCTCTACCGTATCAAACCCTTTCTCAACAACTCTTCAACTTTTCTGCTCAACTCCTCATTTTCTGCTGGAGTCATTCTATGAGCTGCCTTATTTGGCAAACTGGCTCTAGGAATCAAGTGAATCTGATGACTGATCTTCCTTATTAGCGGTAAACTCTCAGGTACATTATTAGAAACAATATCCTGAAACTCATCCAACATCCCAGAAACTTCTTCTAGAACCTTCACTATCCTCATTACTCACTCTAGGAATCAATGCATAACACACACACTCATGCTTCATACCTTCTAAAAATTTTATTCCATCCACATAACAAATTCTAGCACTACTGTATACCTTTTCTTCGGTCTCCTTTAGGGGTTTCAACTTGTGACAAACCCCATCCTTTGTCAAGGAATAAGTGTTTGCATGGCCATCATGTATAGCTCGCCTAGTGAACTGCCACGGCCTCCCCAACAACATGTTACATGCATCCATGGGGATGATATCACAAAGTACCTCATCATGGTAGCCCCTGATCTTGAACTTTACTAGGCAATGGTTATTGACCAAAACTTTGTGGTCTTTCTGCAACCAGGCAATCTGATATGGATGCGGGTGCCTTTCCCTCTTTAGCTTCAACTTTGTGACCATCTCCTCTGACACTAGATTATCGGTGATTCCACCATCAATAATGACATCACAAAATTTTCATTCACACTTTCACCTTGTGTGAAATAGATTCTTCCTCTGTTCTGGTTCCTTTTTCTCAGTCACTAGGGCTCTCCTAATCACTAGGGGTTCTCCCCTTTCAGCATCATCTGAATGTTCAGATTGGGCCTCCTCATCTGCATGCACAACCCTTCCACGACCTTTTGGCCTTTTTTCTACCCTTCCTTGGTGTTGTGAACATTCATAGGCTCGATGCCCTTCTTCACCACACTAGAAACATGTTCCTCTAAAACCATCTCTTCCAGATCCTTGTCCACATCTACCTCGTCCTCTACCTCTTTGATCACCACTATTTTGATCACAAGGGTGGTAGAAGTTGTCATTCCTTTGGCTTCGATTGGTACCCACATCTTCACTTTTATTTTCATCATCATTTCGGCTTCCTGAAGGTTTGCCATTGCCCCTTCCGCTTTGA
>VDFB02000017.1:61050022-61134530 GCA_007258455.2 Sequoia sempervirens
CAAACTACATGGTCTTTGCATGTATAACGTAGGCAAGGCTCATCTGTTGAACAGCCCTCGAGACCCCTAAGAAAGGTCTTTAGGTTAGTCTTTTTTTCAAAATCTCAAAAAATCCCAAAAACATTAAAATTTTAAAAATCAAAACATTCGTAAAACCTCAAAAAATACAAAAAATAGCCTCAAAACATTGCAAAACATCAAAAACATCCAAATATTTGAAAAAATCCATCTGCCTCATCTCGCTTGCACCCGCAATAAAACCACTCATGATAAATTGATCATCATCCTCAACCTTTGGTAAAACAATTCGAAACAAGCCTGGCAGTTTTAAAAGTAGAACTCAAAAGTGTCAAGTCTTAAGTCTAAGTCAGTAAGTAAACAAATTGGTCATCTCTTCGTATCAATAACACCATCATCTGAATTTGTCCCATATCAATCATCCCTTATAAAGGAAATGACATGCCTCCATCCACTAACATGTCCTAGGATGCATCCTTCCTACAATGGGCATTATCTTTTGGCATTAAGTTTCGGTTATCATCCTTAGAAATTACATCATTTTCCATTAGCGGTATTGAAGAGCAGTAGTCTGTCTATTTACTTGGTCTTTTTCTTTTTGACTTATCTTATTTTGCGCTCATTCCAAGAACATCTCGATGATATCCAAAAATAGCGGATTTAGAGTAGGAATGGGGCAATGATCATTTTCTTTTGTTTGTTGTGCTTGTTGGATGCCCTTGTAATATAACCTCGGTGAATACTTGCTTTGTTAGGGTGTATGGAAGAGGTCTAGGGCAACTTGTTGACTATTACAAGGATAGGTTTACCTTTCCATGTTTTGGTCCGAGATGTCTGAAACTTCTGAAGTACACCTAGCAAGGTTTCCGTATGTTAGGTGTGAACAAGAATACTCCTATCTGATTGTCGAGTCAAATTCCATCACACTAAGTACCAAGCCATCCTAGTTTTCTATACCTTGATGCATCATACTACATGTGTTATCAAACATAAGAAAATTTGGCCCTTTTGAAAATCCCAATTCCTTGGAAGGTAATCATCATCATCATCATCATCATCATCATCATCATCATCATCATCATCATCATCATCATTATCATCATCATCATCATCATCATCTGCATTTGTGTCATCATGCATCTTGTTGAAATGACTTCTTCTTTTCTTACTAATCACGCTAACATGGTACCATGACAGTTAATCATAAATCATCACCATCACATCCATCTTGCATCCACAAACTGTCAACATACTGCATATTGCATATCATATCATACATAAAGCATTAATCATACCACATGCATTCATCCCCATCATCACATAATATATATTAGTTATTCTAAACATCTCATAAACTAGACATTTATCATCCACTGCATAATCATAAAAACATCATCATATCAAATCATGTGCATCCATCATATCACCCATTACATATAAACATCATAATCATCTCATCATCAATAATGTCAATGTCATGATACGAGTCAGGATCAAGTGTGTGTAATATATCAAAATAGGCATGAGACTACCCATGGTTGATGACTTTCTACATCATCAAATCTGTCTACATCAAACACATGAGTAGAAGATCTTGAACCTCTTTGTCAAGAGATCGACCCTCAAATTGAACCTCTTCGCCCGATCTCTCAAGGGGGTAGTATACCAGCACCAACATAATTCTTCTTGCTAGGGCAACAGTGGGGCATCATAAAATCAGAGAAATTTTGACTTTGATCTTAGCAAGATTATTCTTTCAACCAATGCAACAAGTGCACTGCTTCAAAGAGGAGCAAAATGTAGACATGTAAAATATACTAATTGATCTCATGTACTTGATCCCGATTAACTAACGTTGTTTCATCCTGAATCACCTCTTCAGCTTATCATCACTATTCATCCCTTAATTAAATAAATAATAATTTATCTAATTAAGTCATCTCTTCTTAATTAAATAAATCAATTTTATTTAATTAATTTTTTAATTCCCCTTTTTAATTAAATAATACATTTTATTTAATTAAATCTCTAAAGTCATTCTATTAACATCATCCCTCTTTAGTTAAATAAATCAAAATATTTATTTAATTAATCTAAATCATTATTCCTCTCTTTTGATTTAAATTAATCCAAAAATCTAAATCAAATTGTCAAATCAGCTAAATATCCCTTAAATTAATCAAATCTGATTAATTTAATCCTAATCATTCAAATCCTCTAGATTTTGCAACTTGCACAATTAAATCATTTATTTGATTTAATAATTCCCTATTTTCATTCAAAAAAAGGCATCTTTGAAGGAATATTCCCAAATTTGAATTCAAAATTTTGAATGACAAGTCCTTCCAAGAAGGCATTTACTTCTTCTTACATGTCCTTGCCTTGAGCCAAGTGGAATTTATTGCAATTTTCCCTTCCCTCTCACAAGTCATTTCAACAAATTTGAATTTCAAATTTGTGTATTTATTGGCACAATCCTCAAAACTTACTCAACCTTCATCCTCTCACATGTTGAAAAGTGGCATCATATCATTGGTTGAATCTTTGTCCCACATTGATCAAATTTGGACATCTCTTCAACTTATCAATCTATAAATAAAGAGCTTATATCCTTATTTCATCATCCACATCTCAATCAAAGTTACCATGCTAAAATACTTAGCAATTCTCATCCATTATTTTAGTTGTTAGTTAGGTTTTCTTGCAGATTTTGGCTTGGAGCTCTCACATTCATCATCAAAGTGGATCAACATTTCTCAACAATCATCAACTTGCATCATAGGAATTGGGAAAGGGCCAAATTTCCACATCAAATTGGCACCAATTCCCCCATGGGATTAAGAGTTTGCTTGCTTAATTAGGATTCAATCTTGTTTTTGTGATTTCATTGTATTCTTCATCATTTCCTTCCTAATTTGAGCTATGTTAATGAATCTCATGGGGAATCCATGTTTAGGCTTGCATTTCCTTGTTTAACTTGTTTAATCATGTTGTTTTGTAGGTACCTAGATTGAGGGTTCACAACCATAACATGATGTTACTCAATCATTCATGTATCCATCTTGATTTTCCTTTTGATGACTGAAGAGTGAACATCCTTCAATGCCATAGCCCATACCATCATGTAAAACATGGGTAGGTGATATTTTAGCCATCTTTTCAGGCACATGGTTAGTTATTGTAGGGAAATCATCAACAACATCTACATCTCCTTTGACAACTATGCCACACCTAAAGTTTCTATCACATTCTTGAGCTTCTTTATCAGGTGAGCTATAATCACATATGGGTCTTAGCAAATCTGAGTCAGCCTCTAGATGTTTATCAAGTACAATTTTCTCAATCACATGTTGGGGAACCAATTCACTATAGTATGTGTTGTCACAATCTCCATTTAGTTGGGAGATTACCCAGTCAGGGGTAATATTTTGAAAGGCATAGTTGCCAAGCTTAATATCACCTTGATTTTTGTTTGTACCATCCATGGCACATCCACTAGTAAAATTTTCCAAATGCTCATCAACGGTATCCTCAAAAATAGGATTACTCGTACACCAATAGGAATTATCATTTATAATCTCCCTATCCAATGTAGGTTCATCAAATAAGGTATTTTTCTTATCTTCATGATAATTGGATGTATCTCATCATCTTCAATGCCAAGATTCCAACAATTTTGATCATCAACACACTCAAATTTAGTGTAGTCACTTGAAGAATAGAGGGAAACATTATCAACATCCTCCTCATCATTTGCACTCATAGCAATTGATCCACATTCAAATAATTCTTCATATAAGGAGAATTGTTCACTGCTTAGAAAACACACACCCTCAAGGCTATTAACATGACCCTTACTAGAAGCAAGGGATTCCATCTCCACTTCATAAGAGGAATAATATTCAATAGAGGACTATCCCAGCTTGATCTCATCACTTTGATTCCTCATTTGTACCATATAATTGAGACCAAGTGTATTCCCATCATGGACTGATGCATGATAGGTGTTGGCTGATTCAATTTGTGAGGTTTCACCATATACCTCTTGTGTTTTCTCACAACTTATGAAATCCTAGGGAAGATAATTAGGTATCGCCTCCTTGTTTTCATATTCTATTTCTTCATCTTCATAACTACCACATGCACTTGCTTCTATGTTGCTTGTAAAATAACAACATTGAACAATTAGCTGCTCAAACTATGATGCTTCCCCTTGATCTATCAATTTCAATCTCTGATTCTCCTCACTGTGGAAATTATTACCCACATTCTGGGAAGCAACTAGGGGCATATGACCATGCTCAATTTCTTCCACAATGTTAATCCAATCCACTACTTGATCAAGGCTATGGGCCTTCTGATTCTCAGACCACTGGCTTGATCTTGATATGTAGGCTTCACAAAAAAAATTAATACACATTAGATCAGTAGGCCTAAAAATCTTGAGTATCTCCATCAAAAAATCCAAGAATCTTGAAAATAAGTCATATGATGATTCTTTTACACGTCTTTTCATTTCATTCAAATTTTCAATAGAGGAGATCAATCTAGTCCTTCCCATTCTTGGTTGATGTGAGGTTGATGCTTGCTCATGCTCTGCATCTCTAGGAAGTAATGTAGATACAACATCTCAAAGCTCCTCTTCCTGGAAAACATTTTTGTTTCTTGATTGACTTGGCTCAATAGCTTGAATTTTAGTAGAGTTAGTCGTGCTAGTCATTGTAGCTGCCCTCATAATTGAGTATTTCAAATTATTCTCAATATTCACAACCTCTTGGTAGGCTTGTTATGCTGGGCACAAGTTAGCAAGCTATTTATCCCTCAACGGAAACTCATATTTCTATAAAACACTCCCAAATATACAACCAAGCACTCTGCATCATTTGGCCTCATGTACTCAAGGATTTCCCTTATAGCTTTTGCAAATCTAAGGTTGAAAGTAGGGACCAATTCTCATCTATCCCTAGAGATCTCCATGAAATTTTTTCTTGCAACACTTGGATTTATCCTTTCACTGAATTCATCCAAGAAGGTTGTCTTAAGCTCATTCCAATAGTGTATAGAAGAAGTAGGAAAAAAAGAGAACAAATCTCTTGCATCTCCTTTCAATGATTGAAAAAATAGCTTCATAACTACATCTTTGGGGTCTATCTCATATTCACCCATCACATCAACAAATTCTTACAAATACTTATTTGCTAATTTTGACTTTTCACCACTAAACCTTGAAATCTTATCTCTAACCTTTGGGGGTATAACATTTGGATACCTACAAATATTGTCAAAGCTAATAGCCTTGTACCTATTAGTACTAAAATTTTCCTGATGAGACAAGGGTTGTTCACTGTGTATTCCTTTGTTCATATTTATACCATATGGCATAAATTGACAACCCACCCCTAATTATTGAAAAGGAATTTAGAATATACTATGGAAGAATATAGTACTATCTCAATTCCTTTTACAAATATGATCCTAAGCCTTTAGCATATATATTCTTTACGAATGATGCCTAAGACCTAACAATATAACATGCTTCTATTATCATAATGCATACTTTTAACTTATGCATAAAAGCATGTCAAAGTACTCCAAATATTCCCTCATCTAGTGCTAATTCACCCATTAGGGAATCATTTACATCTCAAGTATGGAAAATTTATCTTGATATACCAATAATTCACTCCTATTTCTTTAAATTCTATGAAAATACCTGGTAATTTACAACAAGTGATTGTCCTTTTTCTTTTTAGATTGCAAATCCGATCAAGTGACATTCTTTAATAGGTTCTTTGAGTCATAGTTGCCACCTCCTTCCAGAGGACTAAACTTTGGGTGAATTGAAGTTTCTTTACAAGAAATATATATTTTGGGCTATGTTCCACAACATAGTCACATTCAGATCCTTCAATATTTTTTGCATTCAGAGTATTTTCCAGGTCTAAGAATTTGTTATTATCCAATAAAGACATTTAGGTTTGTTTAACCCTTTGACTCTGCATTTGGTATCTATGTTTGGAGAATGAGAATATCCCCAATAGAGTCACCATTTTGTTGGTGTTTTTTCTAGTACACCTAAGCAATCTCTAAAGAGTAGCCAACTCTCATGTTCAAGACCCTTAAAATGAATGGCCAACTAACAAGATTCAATCGAAGACTAGAATATCTTGCACTTTAGGCTCTATGGGACTAAGGAGGGTGTTCCTAAGGAATATTTAACCTGACAATCTTAATGAATGACAAATCAAACCACATATCAGTTCCCATCAATGGTAAACAACATCATTCACTCAAAGGTTGGCTAGTCTTCAAGAAACTGTCCATTAATCTACCAGGAACAAGGGAGATACTTCACACACATGCCTCATTGTAATTGAATTTTAAAATAAATTTGCATTCTAGTTTCAAGTCGATCAGTGAATAGACAAATTGATTTACCCTTTATGTGAGTATTTGAAAATAGACCAGTGCCTTATTACATAGGGCATCAGAGTCACATATACAAAGATCAGTAACACAAAATTGATTTACCCTTTATATCAGTATTTGAAAGTAGTCCATTTCATTTGATTTTAAATCTAATGAAATGGACTACCCTCACAATGACTTTGCATTGTGGAGCTCACAACTTCTAACATATGGCTTTTTATCAAATCCTTTGTAAATAACTACAAATTTATGACCCCATTTAAGCAATTTAATTGATTACTTGAATCAAAGCAAAAACATAGACACACATTCAAACAAATATTTGAAGATGAATGAAGGAATCATTAACATTTCATCCAAAACTCACACTGATTTGCATTAGGAGAGCACATTTATTAGAATTATACGTTCATTTTCTATATTAGTCACTTTTGGAAAACTATTTAAGATAATTACATATGTTCATCAGAGCTCAAAACAAGCCATCTACTCTATTCATTATCTTTATGCCTAAAATTCTACCTAGACAAGTACCTAACTTACAACTTGATTAGAATCCTTCACAAATGAGCCCTAAATTCCCTTTTATAGAACAAGGGAGCAAACAAGCTACCAACTCAAATGAAATTTAAATACAAAAATTTCATTTCATATTGCATTTCAGCTGCATTTCCAAAATTCCCCACATGATAATTCTATTGAGATGGGGAAATAAAAAATTTCCACAGCCATCATGAGAAAGAAGCAAAGTGTCACCAAAATCTTCCTCTAATGCCAAGCAAGCAGCGAGACCAACACCCAAACCACCACGAAGGCACATGTTTGTCAACATTCAATGCCCCAAAATTTTTGCACACATGTAGAGAGAGAAAGTGACAACCACATAAATCATTTAACAACACAAACATTTCACTAGCCACCACCCTTTAACAAACTAGAAGCCCTCTTACCAGTAACATGCATCCCACAATACACATGAACACTTTGTATCATCGCAAGGGTTGGGGATAAAACCTAAACCTCAACTTCACCTTTATCCTCTTTCAACACCTCGCCATCTCATCCACTCAAAGTCCTTATAGCCAAAGGAGGGATAGATAACACCTCTGCTTGAGGGGATGGAGCTTGACCCAAGGTTGCAAGGTATCAGCCATAACTAGATTTTGTCTCCATTTCACTATCAGACAGGCTGTTAGTGAGATCAATAGGAGAATTCTGCCAACCAAAGGAGCCATGACCATATCTAATATTTCTTTGCACTCTATCAGATGGCCTAGCAACTTGCTTCTCTTTCTTTCCCATTACTCCCATGTTTGCAGCATGGTCTTTCAATCGATGGTTTCATCTGGTAATCACAGGTGAAGATTCCTCACCATGGATGTGTTTGCGAGCACTCTACGGAAGCTCCAAGTCTATCCTGTGAGGCTCCTATAGATTTAATCTAGGATACCTTCGCATTGGGATAGATGGGGTGCTAGCCTTACTCATTTGTTAGAAGAAAATCTACACTCAAACTTCGACTCTCTACAAAAACTCGAGGACTTGAAAACTTAATTGCTATGGTGAAAAGAGCAACCCATCACTTCTATTTATTAAGGTTCAAATGAGGATATCAATCATCAATTCTTAATGAAAAACATACATGCAAACTGGGAAATTCGTTGCCATGTGTATTGTTACCATTTAATTCTCAAGTGAATGGAAATCTATAGATCACATTTCATGATTTCCAACAATTAAGCCTCCACATGCATGGAGATCCATTTGATCACACCCATAGAGAATAGATCATAAATTCCCACTAGTTGCAGAGTGAAAATGGCTATCACATGCCACTTTATCAACTTTTAATATAGGTCACTAATCTCACAACGAGATGGAAAATTGAACTCTGTAAAGGTTGACTTGGTTTGAAATCCAACGATGCTTTGCTGATGTGTCCTTGGATAATGGCATTAACTCACCTCAAATGGAAACTTCTCTATCAGCAGGCTCCATCCATCTCACAAACTGAGTAGATCAATCCACGCTTTGAGATCTCACTGATCTCATGGCTTTCAACGAGCATTCACTTTTTCCTAGTGAGCCAACGTGGTATTGTGGAGATTGTTTCTGATATTTGATCTCAGCTATTAGTTTGGAACCATGGGCCATAAGCTTGATAGTGGATACTAGACCCCACATTCGTATGAAGACACACATCTTCATTTCATTGATCTCATGACTTTTAACCAACTGACATTTATCACCCACAAGTTGGCAGGGAATGGTCAGGATCTCTTCCCACAACCTCAAATCTCAAAACTTGCATGCATGAAAAGGTTAGCATTTAATAAAGGGTCTTTTTTAGGCCAATAGTGAAATGACTCTCGTAGGCTGATGACTTAATATTAAGTCATTGGGGAAAATTAAGACTTGACTTTAGGAAATAGCTAAGGTCGATAGGATGACTGGATGGCTGGTGCTCTTAACCAAAGGGGCTGGTAAACTAACATGCAATGTGGCTTAACGAATGACTAAATGAACTAGTAATTGGCAAAGCAGGTCAACAAAGTGTTAGAATACTTGAATAATTTCATAAGATAAACCCTACTCACTCATGGGGATAAGGGTTTTGAGTGCCAAAAGGGTCTATGAGCCGCTTAGAAATTGCCAAATTTTGGAAGCTCCATTAGTATCCGCAATAATAATAAATCAAATCTACACAACAAATCGCTGGCATGTACACTATGTTTCTCATAAAAGGATGTCCCTTAACGACTCATTATTTTCATGGTAGAAAAAACTATTAAGAAAACTATGTTAACAAATTAAGCATTGCTAAGTAGAGCACTATATCCTATGCTCAGTGCCTCGTCATAATGAATCTCAAAATCATTGTACCACACACTCTCTCTCTCGCTTCTCACACAGAACTATCAAAGTAGGGGATCTGCTACAAGTACTTCCTAATATCTCTTATAGATTCTCAACAAAAATAAAGCAAGTCAATAAATAGCCAGTGAAAGGATTACAACAAATGATAAGGAAGCAAAAGGATGGCTATAACAGAATATCTAAAACTAGAATATTTAATCTTTTCATACAAGAAAGTTAGACATGTGGCTTTACATTGTATTAAATATTGAGGTAACAACCTAATTTAATCTATCCAAAAAAAAAAATACTAATCAAAGTGCCCTAATTTTATCTACTCCACAACATTGCATTGTGTTAAAGAGCTTAAATTATTAAACCTCCAAACATTAACTCAAATATATGAAATGGGATGTAATAAAAAATGTTATATCTTACTATTGGATGAGCCAATAATTCTCCAAAATTGTATATATTATCTCCAAGCAAAGCGGCAAGAGATAAGTCAAACACCAAATCCTACAATAAACAAGTTATCTAAGTACAAGAAGAACATGTTTATATACTTGGAAGGAAAAAGAATTGATAATGGTCTCATCATCTAAATTTTATAATAGTAGAGTATATTCTTAAACATTTAACCATGTGAGTAGATCCCCTTCCACAAAACATATCATGAAATCAATAATTGTGTCTTCTAGACATTGATGACAAGATAAAATAGACTAGAATTAACATATTTAAGTAAATCAACATGAATATTGCTCAAGTAGAAAAGAGCTAAAGAACTTCAACTCCCTCATAGTTCCAGTTCAATTCAATTTATCTCCAATGTATCTTTAAAAATATTTAATTTAATAACTACTGGATACAAATATCAGTGATTGGATCAAAATGCTAATACTGATGTGATATACTATTTAAACTGGTTGACTCAGCAATTTTTGTTGACTTCTTGTTTATTCCTAGGTGAGAAAAAATTATTTCAAAAAATGCAACTTTTATGAGGACTCGCATATAGAAGCGATTTCAACAAAATGTTTGAAGTAATTTCTATAGGAAAATACATATTTCAACTTTATCCCAGGACCTTCCAAAAATAATTTGAACTATTTCTGTAAAATTTCATTAACTATCCCATCCTGTAAAATACCAGATAAATGATAAATATATTTAATTACATGTTAATTTGAATTTACAAAAGATTAGACAAGAAAGCTTTTAAAAAATATACTTCAACCACAAACATGAATTCTTTTTGCAATGGTGCAACCTAAAAGGATATAGTATATTGTATGTTTGCATCAATAACTACCTTAGTTACAGCTTGATAAATAATTTACAAAGTCAAGATACATACATCCAACAAGAATACACTTTTGCATATTGCAAGAAAACAAGATAGATATTTCATGAAGAAAGTATGTGTGTATAATGACCACATATACTTTTAATATATAGTTTTATAGATGTTGTACAAAGTCACATGTAGACATCACATGATTTCACAAAGCAAAAAATTATAGGTATTTCATAAAGAAAAGGTTATAGTAATGAGCATGATTTCTACTAAAAAATGAAATAACTAATGTGATATTCCTGCCTTAACAAGTATAATAGGCATAAAGTCCATTTTCAACTACAAGGTAGATCTCGCTTCATATTTTCTGGTTCAATAATGCATACCTAGACACAAATTTTCATTATCTTCATAGTATGGACTATTTTGTTCCTAAGGTAAAGCTCATTCTTCATCTTTAAGTTATGGACTACTTTGGTCTTTGTATCAAATAGGGGGTTAATTTCATGTTTGTGTTAATGAAGAATCTAAATTTCATGATATAATTAGGCCTTCTTTTAACTTAAGTACAAATCGAGGAAAATCCTTAATCACTATCTTTGTGACCTAATTGCCTAGAGTCAGCCCTTTGATCTACCTCATTTTTATTAGTTGAATTTGCAGGTTTAAATTGATTGTGTGTCAAGGAGCTTCTATTTTCTATTTTAGCATTTTCATAGTAATTTACAGATATCTTTCTATTACCTTTTTTGGGACTATTGTGAGTGATAATAGACATTCAATTGATTTATGCATCTATTACAAGAAAAAATGTCATGAGTGCAAGGAAATCAATTTGAATCCATGAACAATGAGGAACTTAAGGATATATTCAACACATTTATAAATCAAATGAAGCACAAAATGCAAATTCGCCCCAATAAGGCTAAAGTAAATAGCTGATACTTTGTGCTTTAGATCAATAGAAACCCTATAATATAAGACCCCTGATTTCTTTTTTTCAATTTTTTGATTGCTGATTATGTTTGTTTGAGAGTGTTTTGCATTGAGTTTCATATGCCATTCATGTTTTGAACTTGCATAAAGTAAATAATGCAAAGTGCAAAAAACAAGAGAGTACACTACCAAATAAACTTTCAAAACTTCCTATATTTAGATTTCATTAACAGAAAATTAAAATCCTTGTGATACAATTTTCAATCTTAGAAAATAAGCCATCAGACCTATAAATAAGCATCAAACAATAGATTATAGAATTATTCCTTGGCACGCTCATCACCAATGAGTTTAGCCATCAAACCCCTTGAAAATACAATGCCAAACACCCCTCTTATAGCTCCCAACAATGGCAGATACTATTCTTCACAGGGCCGACCAGAACTAGAAAAAATCACCAAAATGAGGCACTAGCTGCAATAGGTCAACTTGGCCTAGAAAATCAAATCCATCTTCAAAAAATGCATACAATTACTTGATGTTGGTGCCAAGATGAGGGATTCCTTTAGGACCAATACCCACGAAGAGATCCTAAGCCCTTTGAGAGATCTATGCAAATAACCAAGTTTAGGTCCAGATGCCAAGAAAAAAGTGAACCCTTAGTGAAATCTTATTTTTAGGCTATAGCTTGCTAAATTGGAGAAGTGAAAGGTCAATACTAGTGAGAAAGAGTTTGGAGGAGCGGGAACCAATAGTGGTAGGAAAAGCAACAAAAAATGGTGAAAAGCAACAAAAAAAAATGGCAAAAAATGATGAACGACTAAGATTTGTTTATTTGTAAAAAATAATATAATAAATAAAATATAAATATAATTAATATATTATATATTATATATTATATATAATAGTAATAAGATTAAATTATATATAATATAATTATATTTATTATTATATTTAATAGTATTTAATCAATCTTCATTTTTAGGGAAAAATGTTCTTTTTTTAAGGGAAAAATCAATGACTAAATCAATGGCCTAATTTATGACTAAACTATTTTAGTCATTTATTTATTCATTGATTTTTAGTCATTAATTTAGTCACATATTTAGTCCTTAATTTAGTCATTGTAGTTATATATTTGGTCATTGTATTCATTTAGTTTAGTCATAGTAGTCATTTATTTAGTCATGGTTTAGTCATTTATTTAAGTGAAACAATGATTCAAGTTATAAATCAAATCTAACTTAATTAATTCTCACAAATTTATGCATATAAAATTCAAATATCATATATATAGTTTTTTTTGTATTGGATTAACATTAAGAAAATATACAATCAACAAAGAACTTTATGCATATAAAGCTCAAATATCATAGATATTCAAATGTATTTTTTGTATTGCATGAAAAAAAGAATATACAAACAATAAACAACTACATAACCAAAGGAATTACAAATAACATATAGCTGCATAAACAAAGATTCAAGAAATACATCCTTCACTGCAGTCTTGGTTGCCATGGAAGACAAATCCAAGATATGATATAAATGCTAGATTCAGAGCAGCCTTGAAAATATATAGTAAATGTTGTTATATTATTTGTGGTGCATATATTGCCTGATTTAGAGTAGCCTTGCACTCCCATTCTAGCTAGAAAACCCTTTAGAGAAGATTGGAAGGATTTCAAATGAGAAGGATGGAAACTTCCTATCTAGAAATTTCACTGGTCATGGTCAGATGAAAGTAAAGAGTGCATGCTCATCTCTCCAATTTGATGAGCTGCAACTTGAAAATATGATTTCAACAAGGGTTTTAGAATATTTTTATTAAAATGAAAATATAGCCAACATCTAATCATGAGCACATTTAGATTTTTACATTATGGCATCCTTGTCTTTCCCATTACAAATGCTTAAATCGTTAATGATGTAAAACAAGAAATGAATGTAATTCTATGCCACTTCACATTAGAAACACTTCATAGAAACTCGAAACCCTTAGAAATTAAATATTGAGGAATGATCATCAATTGTTAACAACCTTTTCCACAAATTTTCAGTAGTAGTTTACCCCTCACTTCCTTCCCCATGTTTATGACACTTTACCTATCAAGAAGTCATGCCATCAAAAGTTATGTATGCTTTGGGACTTGAGAAAGATAATGGTGATGGAATGGTTTTCTATCTTAGATTGAAGTACAACTACAAAATAAAGTTTTATCCATTATTAGGACTATCCTAGAGATGCATAGACCCCTACTTCAGGCTTGAAAAATATCTTTTGATAGTCCCTACAACCTCTCAACTTGACAAATTTCTTCTAGGAATCCATCGAATCCTCATAGGTCACTTCTTTTATATGCTATAAAAGGCTATGAATGGTCCATTTCATGAAAAAAGACCAATTGAATGATCTTTGAAACACATTACAGTTGCAATGAAGAAGATAATAAGGTGCATACCAAGAGGTTCAAGAAAAATGGAGGAGGTGCTGAGGAATCTACACCCAAATTGATTGACTTAGGGCCTACATCAAATATTAACTAGGAAGATTAATCTGAGCATTCGAACAATGTATGTTCTATCAAATATAACAAAATAAAACTTGTGATCTAGAAAGAGAAAATCCATATTTCCTAGAAGCCAGAACTTGCTTTCAAAAATAGAGTGAAAAATAAAAGGTAACAAGAGTTTCACAACTTTGTAAACAAATAAACAAAAGTATACAAATGCAAATGAGCAAATAAATTAGGCTCAACAATTATGCATATATGTTTCCCCACTTTTTTTTGTTGGTTTCCCTGCTGCTATTAGTTTCAACTCCTCCAAACTCTTCCTCACAGGTATTGACCTTTCAATTCTTTGATTTGGTGAACCACAACCTGAAAATAAGGTTTCAATGAGGGTTTTAGAGTCCGTTTAAATTAAAATGATAACTACGACCAAGATCCTGATAATGAGCACATTTATGTTTTAACATTACATCTTCCTTTATACCATGTAGTGAAGTATTCGCCTATCCCATTAAGTAGAGGAAAAAAATGATAATAAGGTATGAAACAACATAGCTGCCAACACCGTCGTTCTCTCCTCCCTAGTTTTCATCAAAGAATGTGATGGAAAATTAAGTAAATACAAAAGAAAAAGATATATCTAAAAGAATCAAGCCTGAAATACTCATCTTTGAGTAAGAAAACTTCCTAAACTATTACTAATACTGAGCATATTTAGGTTTTATCATTAGGGCATCCTTTTACCTCTATTTTTTTCTGGTTTCCTGGTGCTATTGGTTTGGCTCCTCCAAACTCTTCCTCGCTGGTATTGACCTTTCACTTCTCCAACAACTTGAAAATAAGGTTTTGACAAGGGTTTCAACATAGAATTCACCGATATATCCATCATTTTATAGTTAGGAACTTTTTCTTTTCCAATAAATATGTGTAGTGCTTGTGCAAGACCTTTAAGGCATAGTAGATCATAGCTGTAAGAATAGAAGAAAATATCAGTTAACATTTTCTTTAAATTGGGCTCCAAGCCTATCGATTACAAATAGAAAACAATCTATGGTTGTTAACAAATACAAGTTTAAATGGAAAGTTTTATTTAAATTTGTAGACTACAAGAAGGGTCCATTATGATGTATAGTTCTAATTTCTAGTTTAAGATACTGCCAAAAAGCAACCTAAACAAGACAACAGTTCAATGGTGGTTCTTAAATGAGCAAAACTTAAAGGAAATCCATTATGAACTTGAAATTAAGTGACATCACTCTCAAACAAGCAAAAGAAACCCATTATGAACTAAGAAATAAAGAGGTACAGGTAGGCTTTTTCAATAACTCTATAGAGACCAAAACATTAAACATTAAAGCCTAAGTACTTCACTACATGTATTGGAAATTGAGCTGCATGTTATTTTTACATAATATTTAGAGGGAACATAATCACAAAGCCTTTCATTTGGAGGTTTATAAGGACATTAGAAAATAAAGAATGCAATAATATGAATATGGAATAAGATAATCTCATTTTAGCGTTGAGTTCCAGCTTCTTCACTTAAACAAGAGGAGATAGCATGGACATAAAATCACATTGACAAACTCAAAGCAAACAATGTATCCAAAAATGTAGGCGTAGTCAAAGCTAATAGCATGACTCTATTGTTATCTATGAGGTGTATGGCACTATCACATCTAATAACATTTGCATGCATTGAGAACCTCTTGCAATTGTGAGGGATTGAATAATTGGCACCTTCTCATACCATTCTATTGTTGGATCAAATGTATGGAACTACCAAATCTAATAATATTTGCATGCATTGGGAACCTCTTGTAATCACTATGGAATTGGAAAATTGGCACCTTCTCCTACCATTCTATTATTGGATCAGACATATATTTTTGGTCTTATTCAAGCTTAACTGTGCAACTAGAAATATCTACTATGGTTGTACACCCTAAAAGCACATATATTATAACCTAATTTTACTCAACTATGTTTCTCCAAGGTTCCAGCAATGGCGGTTAAAAGGACTGGATTTTGGGTTAAAGGAAAAAAAATTCCTAGATTTTGGGAACAACTCATAAAATATATTTTAAATTTATATTTAAAAACAAATGGGAGTAATTTAAAAGAAACGATCCAACAATTCATTTAATAATCATAATGAAACAAATAATAATACAAGTTTTAAATTTCATTTATATCAATGAAAGATACAAAATTTAAAATTTCTAGTGAGCTGAGAATTAGAACTACAATCTATAATCTTTTTACATATCTTCTTAGTGAGATGCATAATTCTGGGATACCTCTTGAACATGATGCTATAATCCCCTAATAATAGAATTAGTGACTCCACATTTGTTCTAGCATTATACTAAATACTTGATATAGAAATTGAGGATAAGGAAAAGGGGACAAAATTCAGGGTTATCTACTTATAGCACACATTTTTCGTTGAAAGAAGATAATAAGGAATATTTCATATGCAAATTTCTCTATAACAATGACCATTTGTGGGCTTCTCTTTTTAATAATAAAATCATTGAACATGCATCCAAAAGTAAGTACAAGTGGCGAGGACGTGTTATGGACAGAGAGAGAAAACAATCTTGCAATGTGAAAGATGAAATTCTCATTTTAAGATGAAAAACAAACATGCAATGCAATACTCTTACAAAAGGCTTAAATTGAAACAAAGACTAAACATGTCATGCAAGGAACCTCTGAAAATATTTGAATTAATGAGCACTCTAGAACACATCCTAACATTGTAAGCTTTACTTTGGTTCTAGGTGCATGCAGTCATGCAGGTTTAGTGGATGAGGGCTGCACATACTTCACATGTCAGTAACCTTTATTGTATTACAATTTACATATATAGTTGATCATTAGGTGTGCATGGTTGATCAACCATTCATATTTTCACCTCTAAATCTATAAATCCATCATTCCTTCCAAAACTTTGAGGAGCATTCTAAAATAGTCTCCGATCCATTTATGAATATTTGAATCAAATCATTTTCATATTATCAAAGAGCTTGCATAGTAGTTGAGCATCCACAAATCTGTCAAAAAACATTAATCAACGAACCTAGTTGAACAATTAACTAAATTTATTATTGTATTGCTATCATAGTTAAGCATGCTATCACCCCATCAGTGGGATGTTGTGTTATCTTCCATCGATCTTTTATAGTTGCCGATATGATTTCATCGGTCTATCGGTGGAGCTATGAGGGGAGTTCCTTTGATGTAGTAATGTTAGGAAGATAGTGAATATAGGTTGAGTATTTCCAGAAACATTGATTTTTTAGTTGGATCCTAAAAATTTTGCAACTTATGTTCTCTAAAACATCTATATGAGGTTCAAATAGTAAAGAGATTGATGAAAGAGGAATTAAAAAGATACTTGGATGTTATAGTTGGATATACTTTGGTACACATATATGCAAGATGTGAAATCATAGACAAAACACCTAATTTTTTTGATAGAATGCCTCAAAGAAATGTCATCTCATGGAATGAAATGATCGATTGTAGAATGTGCACAAAATGGATTTTGCAAGGAACCTCTCAAAATATTTGAATTAATGAAGCACTCTGGAACACATCCTAACATTGTAAGCTTTGCTTGGGTTCTAGGTCAGGTTTGGTGGATGAGGGATGCACATACTTCACATGCCAATAACCCTTATTGTATTACAATTTACATATATAGTTGATCATTAGGTGTGCATGGTTGATGAACCATTCATATTTTCACCTCTAAATCTATAAATACATCGTTCCTTCAAAAAATTTGGGGAGCATTATTAAAAGTCTCTGATCCATTTATGAATATTTTTATCAAATAATTTTCAAATTATCAAAGAGCTTGCACAGTAGTTGAGATCCACAAATCCGTCAAAAAACATTAATCAACGAACCTAGCTGACCAATTAACTAACTTGATTATTATATTTCTATCATGGTTAAGCATTCTATCAGCTCATCAGTGGAACATTGTGTTATCTTCTGCCGATATGTTCTAGTGCTTCCAGTGTTCTTTCATTGGTCTATTGGTGGAGCTATGAGGGGAGTTCCCTTGAAGTAGTAATGTTAGGCCGATAGTGAATATAGGCTGAGTATTTCCAGCAACACTACATTTTTAGTTGGGTCCTAAAAATGCTGCAACTTATGTTCTCTAAAACATCAGTATGGGGTTCAAATAGTAAAGAGATTGATGAAAGATATAGGAATTAAAAAGATACCTAGATGTTATAGTTGGATATACTCTAGTAGACATATATAAAAGATGTGGAATCATAGACAAAACACCTAAAATTTTTGACAAAATTTCTCAAAGAGATGTCATCTCATGGAATGAAATTATTGATTGCACAATGTGCACAAAATGGATTTTTCAAGGAACCTCTCAAAATATTTGAATTAATAAAGCACTCTGGAACACATCCTAACATTGTAAGCATTGCTTGGGTTCTAGGTGCATGTAGTCATGAAAGTTTAGTGGATGAGAGCTGCACATAATTCACTAGTCAGTAACCCTTATTGCATTACAATTTACATATATAGTTGATCATTAGGTGTGCATGGTTGACCTTTCTGCCCATGCTAGCTATATTGAGGAAACCCTAAACATTATTACTAAGATGCTAGTTAAATCTGAGGTACTTGTGGATCATATATGAATATAGGTCGAGTATTTCCAGAAACACTACTTTTTTAGTTGGATCCTAAAAATGTTGCAACTTATGTTCTTCTCTAAAACATTTGTACAAGGTTCAAATAGTAAAGAGATTGATGAAGATAGAGGAATTAAAAAGATACCTAGATGTAGTTGGATTGAAGATCGTAAACCGATACATTTTTTTTTGTAGGAGAAAGATCACATCCACCAACATGGTAGAGCTATGCAAAATAGGAGAAATTAGCTTGGAAAATGAAGGTAGTAGGGTATAAACAATCATTTATCTACCACCATAGTGAAAAGTTAGCAATTGTATTTGGTTTATTAAACATGGCCCCAGTGCAACTATTAGAGTTGTTAAGAACCTCAAGTATGTTTTGATTGCCACACTGCATCTAAATTCATCTCCAAGATTTTTGCAAGAGAAATTGTTCTGAGAGATGTGATCCATTTCTATAATTTTAAACAGGTACACTATCGGCCTAACATTATTACATTGGGGGAACTACCCTAATAGCTCCACAGATAGATCAATAAGGTGGGGGTAGTCAGTTCCATTTTTTGTAATGTGGTAAGAGTCATACAAGTAATGCTATGTCAGGTTGGGGAACTCTTCTTGGAGGTTCAAAACAATTTGCCTCTTTTATATAAGACTGTGTGTGTAGTGCCACCTGGATCATAGTTTTTTGGTGGGATTTCAAACCCAAACAATGAGATGCAATTGTGGAAATCTCATAGAGAGAAGCTAGAAGGTACCATGATGATTTTTCTAAGAGAATTTATATTAGATTCTTGCTTAGTGTGGCTTAAGACATGTGCAGATGATATTATCTCTATAGATAGGCTTGGTGGAAATTATTTGCTTGATCTTGTGAAATATGGCAAGGAACTTGCAGAGAATGATACATTGATCAGAGAAACATTGGATATTCTAGATGCATTTAAAGGAATATTGGAGTGGATAAAAATGGTTTTTGGTTCAAATGTTGAGTTTCCATTGGAAATGTGTGTGTGAGATTGTTTCGAAGCACTCAAAGAGTCTGTGGGATGAACTTTTTAAAAGCTTGTTTGTTAGTAGGATGAAAAAAATAATAGCTGATGGATTTGTAGATCTACGTGAGAGTTAAGGTTGGTAAATTCCTTGAAGCCATAGTTACATCTCTAGAAAGTTACAAAGATGTTGAAATCCATTTTCACAAATTAACTACTAGTGAGGGTTGGCTTGTCAAGAGAGGGGACCTTAAAAGTGTCAATTTACCTAGCTTAAGTTTTAGATTTATGATGAAAAATGATGAAGACTGGTTTGGTAACCTTAAAGCTTATTTTGGAATTGAGGTTAGTCAAATAAAAGATACTGTAAGTGAGGGGTCCAAGAATATTCTAGAAGACCTCTTAAGTTTTCTTTGTGCACATAAATCTCCTTCAAGGATAATTGATTTAGCACCTTATTTGCAAGACCAATGCTTCCATTTTATCTCAACATTGATTGTTGAGATTGAATCTAACATATTGTACATCTTTCGTAAGATCTCTATCAAGAAATGAAAACTGAGGAGATGCTAAAAAAATAAACAAGGAGACACTAGAACTGACAGTTATAGTGGAAAGGGAACTTTTATTCAGAAGGATTTTAGTTGCTCTTAGTTTTCATTCAACTTCCCTTCCACTAGTTCTTGGCATGTCTCAGCTCTAGTTTGTTTAGAAAAAATATTTAGTTTCAAGGAAAGTGTCTTCGACTTTCAGATATTCTAGTATTGATTTTGATTACCCTCTTCTAGACAGTTCTAGAAGAAAAATACTAATGAGAGGGGTCAGTTTGAAGCATGAATCATAGGATAAAAATAATAGCACCAAATTCAATAAACTAAGAAGAATGATGCACAATCTTTGTATCAGAGCTCATAGCATGCATATATTGTGGATAACTAAAGAGCTTTCAGGAATTCTCATAAGAGATCTAAGGGAGGATGATTCTTTATCCATGACAACTCCTTTGAAAGTCTATATTCTCATTTACATTGCATATTCTATTTGGTATAGCTTATGGAGTTTGTTTCATTTCCATGATTCATCTAATTGCTAATCTCTTCTTGTAGTTTTCATGAGATTTCTTCTCTGCTTTGATGTAAGTCATCATGGTTTATATCTGGATATATTAATAATCAAATGAAAATAGAGCATCTAGAGTAAAGAGCTACATTTGAGATTTGAAGAATTAAGGAATGTGGACTTAGTGGAGTGAGTTAATGAAGGTGGAAAGTACACTACATTCAATGGGAAAGATTGTGAGAAAATTGAAGCAGTTTTCACATGACTAGAGAAATGTTGTGAAGTTTGGTGGTGGCTTCTCTAGTATGATCTACAATTAAGATGGATTATGTTTATCAAGAAGATTAAAATCCCTTGGACCTCTATTTTTGATGAGTTTATTTTTTGTTTGGCATGGAGAAGAAGACTTTGAGAAGGCTTAATTGTGGTGGTGGCACTATTGGAATAGTTCTCCTATGGAGGCAAACTTCACTCTTCTCTCAAGGAGACAACTATGCCCATTTTATGGTGACGCAATTGAGAAGAGATTAATGGGTATGTTTCTTTTCAATGATGGGAGATTAGTGAAATGTTTGAGCATGATTATGGGTAAGGACTTCAAAATTTTAAGGCATAGGTATAGGATGAGCATGGACATGTATTCTTTGATAGTGGTGTGGGGATTGGACCTAGGAGAGAAGGTGGAAATAGTGAGAGAGGTGATGGAAATAATTTTTCATAGATATTTTTTGGATGGTTTGGATACAATACTGGAATGAGAAGTACTGGGTGAAGGGATTGAAATCTGGGAAGGAATTAAGAATGAAGAGCTTGAAGGTTCTGTGGGATGCATACCTTTTGTGTGTTGGCTGAAGGGGGATTTGAAAGCTCGTTGCAGAGAAGAAGCAAGACTCACCTGGGAGGCTTTAAAGCTCTTTGTTGGCCTAATGAAAGTAGAAGCAGTAATCACCTAGGTGAATTTAGAAGAAGAGAAAATTGAAGGAGAAGGAAACCACTAGCGGACGAGGAATGCAAAAGCAATCTGCAATGTTAGAATGGAGCCAGGGAGCTCAGGCTGAAATTAAAAACTTTTTCCAATGTTTTTTTTTGAATTTCTCATGTTTGATAGATTACTCTATGGATTTGATGGAGGATGAACTACATTTAGGATGTAAGGTGAATTTATCTTTTAGGGTAAGGTGGTTGGTTTTAGGGATAAGGTGATGTTAGAAGGCTATCCCAAATCTTTTTGTGCTATTTTTAGGTGAATAGAGGAGTAGAGAAAGTTGGTCAACATGTTATTATGCCTTTTCTATGAAGCATCTCTAGATGTAGATGGTCTTTTAGGATGTTTGGTGGATTTATTGAAACTAACAATGTAATCATATTTTCAAGCAATACAAAATATTATTACCGAGAAAAATAAAAAATAAATATAATAAATTATATGTACTATATACTATTGTTACCAAATCTGGTTTGTGCAAATTTATAAGAAACTTTCCAAAAAAAATTGACCTCTCAAACAAATTGAATTTTTGAAACCTAGTAAATATGCTAAACACAAAGAATCAAATTGATATAAAACATACAAATAATCCAATACATGTTCATAGCTCATTGAACCTCTATCTCATAACTACCATAAAATATAGAGCAATGTCTTTCAAGACAAATGGTACCATCTCACCTTTGATACTGCAAGTGATAATAAATGGAACCAATCTCCCATTGGTACCAACCATGTTTGACCAAAGACAACAAACAAGATTATCTATCTGGAAACTAGGCTAATTCTTCATCTTGGCATAAACCTATAATATATTTTGATTACAAAATTCTTGTCGCACACCAAGAAGATCATCATAAATGTTAATTTTTTATTTAAGTTCCTTTAATAAGGCCCAAGACATTGTCCTTCAAATTGAATCTAGCATGATCTTTTCGTATTCAAATTCTTTAGTATGTAATGTGATATATTTATTATTAATTCTTAATAAATGCCCATATAAAGACACACATAAAGACTAATCCCCACACCTCACAAATACTAAATTTGAGAATCCTATACACTTCACCCATGAACCCTAAGGGTACCCTTGCAAGTTTGGGCATGCACACAACCACTTTTCATTAAATAGTACATAGGTGTATATGAAATTACAAGATGGGAAAACAAATGTAACATGTTGGAAAGAAAAGAAAAATGGGAATAAAGAAATTACATTATGCATCCTTTATATTCCAAATGGTAGAAATATTAACACATGAAAATTCAAGTTCTTTGTGTGAGATTTACTTGGCATCCAAGATCTCCAAGTCCTAGAATACATTTACCATCAGTGATAACAATGACCTTGATGTTCTGTTTAGGCAAGTTCTTCAAAACGTCAAGGACCTTTCCCCTGCCAATTTCAATTAGCTCTAAATTATATCCTAGAAAGAAGTGATAGTTCTTTCATATATGAACAAGAGACCAGACAATATTATCCAATTTTATAATAGAGGCATATGATATATTTATTATCAAAGATAGCATATGATTCAATGAGGAACATGTCAATGCCTATAGAGCGAACAACAGGTTATAAGACAATCTATTGGGTATGTGCAGGATCATCATGGAAAAAACAAGCCCTTAAGTGGCAAAAAATTCAGAAAAATCAGAGTTAGGAAATTTGACGTAAATTTTCGAATAAGTTATCTATATTATTTCAAAAATATGTAAGAATAGAATCTATATCAAATTAAATGTAGTTTCTAAACTACTAGGTCTTTATATATATATATATGGTGAAAATTTGAAATTTCAATATAGTAGTACTTAAATTTCAGGGAAAAAGTATAAAGTAGGTGTCTGTCTGACCACCCTAACCATAATAAAATAATAATATTTTTTTATAATGTTTTAGATATAAGTAGAGGACTCATGTCCCAATGTGATGCATATTTTTGTAATTTTTTTCCAAGTAAATAATTAATTATGAATTTTTATTACAACTTTAAAAAAATATAAAAACTCTTATGTCTGACCACCTTAGCTTGGTCAAAACTTCATGAAATCCAATTTTTCTTTTTTTAATCCTATAGTATGCAAAGAATATAATGTGACACATGTTTTGGATTCAAAAAATGTGATACCATTTGAAAGCTATAGATTTTCTTCAATCAACCTATCAATAAAGACTTTAGTTATAATTCAAATAGAAAATGAATAATAATTACTTATTAAATTCAAAGTAAAGCATAATTTATATTGGTGGAAAGATAAGAATCTCCTTTAAAAACCCTTTTCGTTTCATCAATTTTGGGTAAAAAAAAAGTCATCAGCCACATTCCCATCATATTGCCACTTTTTGGCCCATCATGATCCTACGCATACCCTATTATTTACTACCCACAAAATGATAGATGATGAAAAATTAGGCTCTCCAACTGAAATAATCCTTACAAGCATTCCTCAAACAAATAAAGGTTCCCTGGTAATAGTTGTAAAAACAAGAGTTGACAACAAACAAAAAAGAAAATTTCAGATATGGAATGCATATACCATACAACTACATTATCCTAGTTAGTAATAATAGAAACTACATGATCCTAATAGTAAGAAACAAAATTGAGGATGACATAGATGTGCATAATTTTCTTTCAAGCTTATGTAAAGACCCTATGGACACTTGAAAATTGTTCCAAATTTTTGGCAAGCTTCACCAATAGTTGGTGTGTAGACTATAAGAAGCAATTCTTCAACATGGTCAACTAAGACCTTGTAAAACAATATTTAATTCATCTCCTGCTCATATATATCCATGTCAATTGGCTAGTAAGTTTAAATTAATTACACAAATGCTTCTGTACATAAGTTATTATTGTCAACCTTTTTAGTAAGGAGAGTTGTTCAAGGAGCCCCAGACAAACTAACATAATACAACAAAATACTTCTATTGAAAAAAAGGGAAATAAATTCACTTAAAACTCCAACACCAAGATCATGGAAATATTAGAAATAATAATGCTAAAATAAAGTATAGGTTTCATCTTTCCAATTCCACAAACCCACAATCTATTCAATATAAAAATAAATTTAATAAAATACAACTCTACAGCTGTACACATTATCATTTGGAATAATAAACTGCTCAAATCAAGTGATATTGATAGCACTCAAAAATATTTTGGAGCAAAAAATGAAATACTTGAAGGTCCATCATAGCCATGTATAATTTCTGAAATGGTGTATGGTACTCACAAATGAGATTCATTAGCTTCTTTACCTACATCAATAAGATAATGAAGTTGGAAACAAATCTAGCAAGCCTACATTCAACAGTTGTTATCCAAGCCAAGAGTGTGATGGAGACCCTTGTTATAATGAATATGTGTAGAAAAACATGTAATGAGACTCAGGCTCATTTCTTCGTAACAATTATTTTCCATTGTATTTGGCTATGTGGGTGAAAACCTTGGCATTAAATAAACAATCACTAGACTAGTATGTGAATAGGTACCTTGCCAAAAAAAATAGTTTGATTCTTTTTATTAAGAATCCACATTCATTAATAAAGGGTTTTGTATTCTTTCCAAGTATTAGCAACATAAACTCCACAAAAAAATAATGTTAGGTTAATGAGGGTCTCCCTTGCCAAAGATTGCAACTTTTGGCTAGGGATCAACATCCAGCATATCCTTTTTAAGTATTCTCTCTCTTGTAGAATCAAATTCACATTCTCCTTATGAATTTGAAATAGGAAGGAGATGGAAACCAAAAAATGTAACAAGAATTAACAACAAAAATACTTGCAATTTATTCACATTTCCTAAAACTGCCCTTTGTTTCACTGATATTAAATCCAAGCCCTTCAAAAGTAAGGTATGAAGAATGGCAATATATTTGTAGCATGTTAGCCACAGAGCATACCACTAAGAAAGAGCTTCACCTAGCCACACAATAGAAGAGGAATGATAAAAATATGAACCCCCAAGTGGATTGTAGCCTACAATTATGGACTGAATAGATGCTTATGTATGCATTGCCCAAGGTATTGGAACATGTAACCAATGCAATGTTGGGAGTGTTAAAAATGGATCATCATGCAAACAAGATATCTATACAATTATAAGCACAATGACACAAAAGATATTCAAAAATCAAACTCATGTGGAGTCATTCCAACGATGTGTTTCTCAAGTCAACTCATACAAGAAATTATGGGAGTATACACAAAATAGTGTGTACAACCACATAGACACACAAAGATATAATGGTATGTTCCAACTATAGAGATATTCAAAATCTATGTATACAATAATATGTTGTAGTTACAAGTGCCCTGCTAGACATACATGAAAATGTGGAAGCATAGACAAGGCAAGCTATCTATTTCCAAAAATGCCTCAAATAAATGTGATATCGTGGAATGACGCAATTAAATTACACCATAAACTGTTGCTTCAATCTATTCACAGTAAACAAAATTTGAAAATATTAGGATTTTAGGGCTTAATTAGATTCTTGAGTTTGAAAAAAGAAAACCTTAAAATGGCACCAACAACATCAAATACAATACACTCCATAGCTATGGTTGGAGATATGTGACTTGTACTGTAAAAACCTCAGCGAAACCTTATTCTCAAGATGTAGCTCACCAAATTTGAGAAGTGAAAGGTCAATACTAGCATGGAAGAGTTTGGACCTGAGCGAGAATCAATAGTGGCAAGAAAAGTAGCAAAAAATGGTGAAAATAACCAAAAAAAAAGGGAAAAAAATGATGAACGAAAAAAATTCATTTAATCGTCTTGCATTGAGACAGTCTAAATTTTAGACCATTGATAGACAAAATGTGCTTGGAAAAGTATAATTTTTTTTATATAATTCAAAAACTTAATATATAAATATAATATAAAATATAATTAATCTATAATATATATTTAATATAATAGTAAAATAGATTAAATTATATATAATATAATTATATTTATTATTATATTTAATAGTATATATAGATTATATTATTATTATTATATATTGTATTCTATAATAAATATTACTAAATATAAATATAAAGTTATTATAATTAATTGTAAGTGTGGAATAAGTAAATAAGTAAATAACTAATAAAACTTCTTAATGAAAAATTATATCAAGAGAATCAACAATTAAACAATCAAAGCATAGGAAAACTCTTGAAAGCATCTCCTTGTTCCCTATCTCTAAAGATTTATTAAATCACAAAGGACTCTCATATTTGGTAAGCACTGTGACTATTAAAATTCTAATCTAGAGAATGGAATGATGTTAAATGCAATGATGAAATCCTTCTGAGGAAATCTAAATGATAAAAGGAAGCTACTGTATTTTAAACTAACATGAAACTAAGATGAAAGAAGCTATAGTAAAACAATGATGCAACCATGATTATGATTCTATTGGTGTTGTGATTGCTATTGATATTGATGCTATTGCTAAATGCTTGAATGCTAGTTTTGTAGAGTAATATTGCACAAAGTTGATATTTTTGGGATCCATTTCCTATAGAAAGAGGTTGTATTTATAGATTCATTGCAATGATTTTGTGAAAGGGCGACACAACAAAGGGTTGGATTTGATCTGGAGGATTGAATGGTGAGAGATGAAGAAGCTTGAGTTGATCATGGGAATGGTTTCGCCCCATGAAAACATCAAGCTAGATGATAGAAAGAATTAGAGGAAGGAGATTGAAGAGGATTGCCTATAAGTTTGTCTCCAAAGTTTCCCATGAATACCTGTTGAATTAATTAGATATGAAATATCTAATTTTATTGGTGAATGAATAGAGGAAATTGCCTTTATTTGAATATTTTGAGTTATTCAATTTAGCAAAAGAGAATAATTAATTAAATGAAACAAATATTTGACATTTTCTTATTTAATAAAAAGGGTATGATAATTAAATAAAAAATTAGGATATCTTTATTTTATTAAGAGAAAAACATGATTAGATAATTAAATGATACAAACTATTGAAGTTTTCTTATTTAATTAAGATAGAATAAATGAAAAAATTTAGAAGAAAATGATAATCATAATAATTAAATAAAATAAAAGTATTTAAACTTGTTTATTTAATTAAGAGGAAATAATAGAAGAACTACTTTAAGTGAACTATATAAATAAATATTTATATTTATTTATGAAGTAGAGGAATTTGATAATAATAACTAAATAAAACAAAGTGAAATTCGTTTATTTAATTAAGACAAAAATAAAAGAATAAAGATTGAGGAATTTAGAAGATGAACTATATAAATAAATATTTCTATTTATTTAATAGTAGATGAAATAAAGGTTAATTAATCAAATGAATCATATTTAATTTATTAGATTATCCAAACCATTTTTAGGTGTATACATTTTTCCCCTCTTTGAAGTGATGTGTTCATGCGTTGCTTCAATTTTTTTTTTTGTTGCTACTAGTATTGACAAATTTTTTTCAGTACGCCCTAGATGTGCCTCAGACATTGACTTTAGCTGATGATGGATATATGCCCTCTTAGGAGATAAATGATTGATTTTTTTATTTTTTTGATGATTCTATGAAGATTTTATGAAGATTCGATGAAGATTCAATGTTGAAATAATTTATCTCCTGATAAAGAATGTAGAAATTACCCCTGTGATGAATTTGAATTAATCTCCCTTGAAAAAATTAATTAATCCCACCAAAATCCCATCTTAAATAAACTATAAAAGGTCAAAAAGGTCATTTTCAAACTCATTTGTGCAATTTGAGTTTGTAAAATTTGTGAGAGAGAAAATTGAGCAATTTGGAGCAAGATGCCAATCCCTTACCACACTCACTAGTTCAAGTGCATGAGATGATACAACCGCCCAACCACCTATGGACCTCTGGTACGTACCTGTGAACCCCCTTGTTACTTGTACATTTTTTTTTTTTTCATGTTTTTTTTGGTTTTTAAAATTTTGCATTCTTTTAGTGCTTTTGTGACCCGATGTAGTGCTTTCAATGTCTGTTTTAGTGATTTTATTGTTTTAGTGCTGAGGTTGAATTTTATAGTGCTTAAGTAGGGTAAATTAGCACTTTGAATGTTTTAGAGCCTAGGATAGGTTTTGTAGTGCTTTCAATTTCTGTTTTAGCACTTTGACTAGTTTTGCATTTTTGCATTATAGTTTAGCGCTTTTGATTTCTATTATAGCACTTATACCAAAATGCCCCTTTGACTGCTTGATTTAGTGCTTTTGCCTCCTAAAATACCACTTTTGATGATTTAGTGCTTTGAACACTTTTTTTAGTGCTTTTAAATGTTTGAATGATGCTTCTGATATTGTGGTGCTTATAAACACTGTTTTAGTGCATCCAAGTCAGATTCATAAAGTTTGTCAAATTTGTCCTTGATTTTGTCAATTTCAATCGTGTTAGTTGTTGGTTTGATATGATTAAGGATCTGAATCAAGTAGATGATGTTCAACCTCATGATAGATGAGGTATGATGTTTCATTGATGATAATTATCATCATGCTAGGTGAGGAATAATTAGAGTTTGATTGATTAACCTTATGATAGGTGAGGTTCAATGATGTTGGATGATTGACCTCATGATAGGTGAGGTTCAATTATGTTTTCTCATGAGATTTAATCAAAAGTCTCACTAAGAGCTGATTAGGTTTGATAGGATAATTCATGTTTGATGTTTGGGGAAAAAGTACTGACTTTGGATATTTCATGATGATAGGAGGCTTTGACAAACCTCCAGATTATAGAGCGATTTCCTTAGACTTTAGATTTGATACCATAGCTAGCTCAACCTGAGTTAGTAGTTATTGTATGTTGTGGATTGTCCTCCTTATTAGATATGCCCCGGATTAAGAGTAATCATGGTCTCCTAACAACCCTAGCAGAGAGGTGGCATAGTGAGCATAATACCTTCCACCTACCTACTAGTGAGATTATAGTCACCCCTAAGGATGTCTAGGGGATTCTTCAGATAACTGTTGTTGGTGATATCATTGTTTATGATTCATCATAGTAGGGAGGGATGAATGCCCTTCACAGAGTATTTAAGGATGATACCATTGCTAGAAATTGGATTTTGTAGCGTGAGATGGTAATACTTATGGCACTTTTCCTACAATACTTGTTGGCTTCATTAGAGGGTTCCTTTGTCCTAATCGTAGGTCAAAGGGATTTTCCATTGGTTGGGGCCATGTGTTGGAGAGTATGATTGTGCATGGGATGAGATATGCTTGGGGCATGTGTATGCTTGCCCATCTGTATCATGATTTGCATTTAGCTATTTCCACTAGAGGTCAGAGTTTATTAGCTAGAGTTACTTTACTCTAGGTGTGGGCATGGGAGCATATTGTTGTCATGTGTCTAGTGATGGTGAGGTAGTGACCTGCTAGGTGGCCTTATGTTCACATATGCACAGGTCAACTTACTCAGCCTAGACTGGGTAAGTTAGATCATTGGCACAAAGTATTGGATGATAAGGAGACTGACATTGCATCCATATTTAAATTGTTAGCATTAGGATGATGATGATGTTTAGTTGCCATTTTTCTATTAGTTGTTTATTCTGATTGGTCAGACTCATTGGATTTTGGAGAGATTTCTTCTTAGATGAGTTCTCTATTAGTATGGTATCATTCAGGGCATTCCCTAGGGTGTTTCCTATTATGCTCACTAATAGTTAGATTCTATAGATTGGGGGCCTGGCCTTTCCTATGATGTTGTTGTGTAGGAGTTTCATACTCTACAACCTCATTTTTGGGAGATTCGTTCAGTTATTGTTGAGCCACCCATTACAGCTGATTATGTCAAGTATTTGGTGCTACATCAATTTCCACATATTACCATTCTCGATGAGCTAGCACCATTACCTGTTGAGGAGGAGGTTATAATTGTACATTGTCGCTGATGGAGGAGAGAGGAGATTGGTGATGAGGAGGTGGTAGTGGATGAGGTTGAGAGCAGTTGTGATGAGGAGGGTAGTAGTGATGAGTAGGGAAGTGGGGATGAGGAGGGATATGATAGTGGAGATGATGGAGGAGGAGGTGGTGGTGATGATCATGTAGTTGGGTTGGGTCTGGTCATAGATCTGCAGGAGCATATGATACTTCATAAGAGGCAAGTAGTGGGAGATCCTATAAAGCAGATGTAGATTACAAGCCTATAGGTGTAGGTATAGACCTTATAGGGTCAATTGGTTTAGGCTTAGGGTCTATTGATGCAGACACAGGCTTAGTTGGTTGTGGCTTAGGCACATATTACATCATTGACAGCCAAGAGGGATGTTGCTAGATGGGCTAGAGAGCAAGATCAGTCAACTGCTAAGAGACTATAGAGATTAGCTGTTGGTACCACTTTAGCTAATTACATGCAAGAGGTTGTCCACATTGGTCGGGAAGTAGAGTACTATAGAGATAAATTCTATGATGCCACTCCCTTACAGTAGAGAGTGAGCTATGCGTAGTATCGGTCAGGTAGGACTTGTAGTAGGACTGTTAGTGCGGGTGTGACACAACCTCTTCCAAGAGACCTGAGAGATCCTAGTACATATGGTGGTGGTGGAGGGACCGGTCTTGAGATTCCTACACTGTCTAGAGCTAGCAACACATGGTTTCATGATTGTACCTTCTATTTTATTTTGAGATGTGATGTATACTTTGATTACAACCATTTTTTATGATATCTCTCTCTTCATTTTAGACATTATTGTATTCTTGACATTATGATTATGAGATCTATATGATATATAGTGGATTTTATTGATCTATTATGTGTTCTAATGGTTCTATGATAGATGCATTTATTTTCTATGTTCTATATGCCATGTGATGATCTTTATATTATGGTGTTATGGATGTAGTTTTATAATCATGATGATATGCTATGATTTATGATGTTTTATTGATGATGTTCATAATAATGATGTATGAATGTATGATGTATGTATGGATGATGTGTAATTCTAAATCGTATTGATTATGTGTCTATATGCATGATAATGTATGTGATGGTTTAAATGATATATAATGTGTGATGTAAATGGGATGTGTGCACTTTTATTCTTGTGATAAATGCAAATATATGATGTAATAAGCGAGTGAAAAATGATGAATATAATGGTATTTTTAATACATGATATATGATATGATTTAATGGATGAATGAAATGCAACTATAGAGATTTAATTTTGAGAATTTCTTATGCAATTTAATGATGTGTGATAAAATATATGATATGGTCAATGCAATTTATTTGATTTAAATGTATGAATGATGAAATAAGAAAATAAATGCTTTCTATATGTATGCAATGAAAATGATGATGCAACTACATGATAATTATAATATTTTTTTTACTGTCAAGTATACTCAATCCATAATGAGAAAAAGATATGTTTGTTTGGAATTGGTTACCCTTCTATGTAATAAATATTCTACAGATGCAAAACTATTATGAATGCAATCTATTTTTACCATGCAAATCTACATGCAAACATTGGCATTTTAATAGTACTTTTATTGTGCTTTGTATCATCATAGAGATTTAAAAATGTTGAAAGTGAGTACAAGCATCAATGATATAATATAGACCATGATGACTTGAGTACTACTTTCATGATTTTTTGATATTGCAAGTGAACACAAGGATCTAGCTATAATTAAACTGAGATGACTTGAGAATTTCTTGTGTAAACAGATAAGAATCAATCACTTTCCTATGTGAATTATGAATGTCATCAGTGATACTTTGTAGAGCACGTCTCATGATTATTCACATAATAATAATGATGAACGCACAAACAATAGACAAAGAAAATACCATTCTCCTTCCTCACTTCTCTAGTTCAATACATCATCGAGTTGCTCGAAAGAAATGATAACAACTATCAAAGTACAACATATCCAACCTTTACTTAAAGTATTTCAACCATTATTCTTATTAGATCATCCATTTTGATTTTATGGTTTTTTTGTGATTTTCTAAGATTTTGACCAAAAACCTAACCTAAAGACCTATCCTAGGGGCCTTAGGGGCTGATCAAAGATTAGCCTTTCCTACATTATACACGTAGAGACCATGTAGTTCAACTGACAGAGAATTCGTTTATGACTTTTTGAGACTAAATTTTTGACTTGTTTTTGGATTTTCTATTATGATATGGATGTCTAATTTGTTTCTGATGGTGATTGATGTTTCATGTTGGATTGTGTTTCAATCATTATTTTCATTGCAATGTCATTACTATTATTTTTCTATTTGGTTAAGCTCAAGATTTATTACCCCCAGTGAGGTTAGGATATTACCCCCAAGCTAGGGTGGGACATGACCATTCACAAATAATATGATAATGATGGAAAATGATGGTGAAAGTGAATGACCATGACATGCCTCTAATAGATGGAATAGCTGGTTTAAATCACAAATAGCGCCTGTTTCCAAGTTTTCACTACATGTTTTTATTGCTCTTTTCTAGTCTTTTTTTTTTGTATTTTTCTATCACCTAGATGCCTGTTTTCTAGGTTTTCATCAAGTTAACCATTTTTAGAACTTGACCCGTGCACTAGATGATTCAGGTGTAGAAATTTCTGAGATGGACATTGTTGATAGGTTCATCAAATAGATCCCCTTTAGGTGTAGATAGCCGATAGTCTCCAGATCCATAGACCGATATGATGACAAAGGGACCTAACCAGTTAGTTTCAAAATTTCCTTTGTTTTCTCTATTTTTTTTATTTCTAGGGTTTTCCTTTAGGACCAAGTCTCCCACCTAAAAGACTCTAGGTTTTACCCTATGAGTGTAGCTTCTAGACATCCTCTATTAATATGTCATCAAATCATTCACAACTTGCTAATGACACTCATCCAATAGTTCTAGCTCTTGGAGTCTAGAGACTCTATAATCCTCATCTTTAATGATACCCTTTAGTGAGACACAAAGTGATGGAATCTCAACCTCAATAGGTAGTATAGCCTTTGATCCATATACCAAGGCATATGGTGTAGCTCTTGTTGGTGTTCTAATGCTGATTTTGTATGCCCATAGAGTAGGATCTAATTGAACATGCTAATCACGTCCAACATCGTTGACAGTCTTCTTCAAGATTTTTAGATTTTTTTTATTTGAGGCCTCTACCTGACCATTTCCCTGATGATAGTATGGTGTTGAGAAGTGATGTTGTAAATGAAACTTCTCACACACTTCCTACACATCCTAATTTTTAAAAGGTCATCCATTTTCTATGAAAATGGATTGAGGTATGCCATACTTACAAATGAGGTAGTTTAGTATGAAAGATGATATCTATTTCTCGGTGATTGTCATTAAGGGAACTGCTTCTATCCATTTTGTAAAGTACTCTATTACTGTGATTATGAACTTCTGTCCATTGGATGAAGACAGATTGATCTTTCCTACTGGGTTCAGTTCCCACTAGAAAAAAAGGCCATGTTGATGTGAAGGAGTGTAATTCTTGTGTTGATGGATGAATAAGATTACCATGGATCTAACATTTCTAGCATTTTTTAACAAACTGAAAGGATTCCTTCTACATGTTCGGCTAGTAATACCCAAAACAGAGGAGTTTCTTCTGTAGGGTTAGTCCACTTGAATGAGTTCCAAAAATATATTCATGAACCTCATGTAAAGTTGTCTCAAATTCATTATGTGGGTATACGCAGGATCATTATGGAAAAAACAGGCCCTTAAGTGGCAAAAAAATTAGAAAAATCAGAGTTAGGTAACTTGATGTAAAAATTTGAATAAGTTACCTATATTATTTCAAAAATATGTAAGAATAGAATCTGTAGAAAATTGAATTTATTTTTTAAACTACTAGGTTTTGTTTCTTAAAAAAAGAAATCTATTTGATGAAAATTTGAAATTTCAATGCAGTAGTAAAATTTTAGGGAAAAATTAAGAAGTAGGTGCATGTCTGACCACCCTAACCATAATAAAATGATAATATTTTTTTATAATATTTTAAATATAAGTAGAGGAATCATGTCCGACGTGATGCATATTTTTTTGTAATTTTTTTCCAAGTAAATAATTAATTAAAGTATTTTATTAAAAATTTTAAAAATATAAAACTCGTATGTCTGACCACCTTAACTTGGTCAAAACTTCATGAAATTCAATTTTTATTTTTTTAATCCTATAGTATGTGAAGCATAGAATGTGACACATGTTTTGGATTCAAAAAATGTGATACCATTTGAAAGCTACAGCTATTTTTCAATCAATCTATCTATCAGGACTTTTGTCATAATTTGAATAGAAAATGAATAATAATTATTAAACTCAAAGTAAAACATAATTTATATTGGTGGAAAGCTGAGAATCTCCTTTAAAAACCCTTTTTTTTTCATCAATTTTGGGTAAAAAGAAAGTCATTAGCCACATACCCATCATATGGCCACTTTTTGGCCCATCATGATCCTACACATACCCATGTTCTAGACACTGAAGAAGAGTACCATCAAGATCTTGGTAGTAAAGTATGTCAGTAATTAAGGTATGTCATGCAGTTTGATGGATGAATTTGCATTTTTGGTTTCTAGAAAGATCAAGAGGAAGGATATTGTCTTTCAAGTAAGTGTAGGTCTTTCAATAAATGGAGGATTCAATGTCATCTAAATGGCACATGGTCTGAGATTATAGGTTATCATTAGCAGGATTAGACACTTTTTCTACCATAAACTCATAATGACCTTGCCTTTCTGGTAATTGTAAAAGAGAAGCAATTGTCGCCATAGCATCTGTAGATTTGTTTTTTCCCTTGGAATATGTTCAAACTTGATATCCACAAAGTAAGTTTTGAGATCATAGATATCAACTTTTTATATGGCATCAACTTCTGAACTTTTTTTTGATATTCATCATTCACTTGATAAATGACTAGTTGAGAATATCCATATACTTTTAGTTCTATGATTTTCCATTCAATTGCCACTTTGATGCCAATAATCAAAGCCTCATACTTAGCTACATTATTGGTACATGGAAACATGAGTCTATAGGACATCAGGCTGATGTGTCCTTGAGGTGTAATGAATATAATTCTAGCTCCAGACCCACGTTGTGTGTAAGACCCATCAAAATAAAGCCTCCATTGTTGTGTTGTCATAGTAAGAATGTCTACATTAGAAAACTCAATGTTCATTGAACAATCATCTGGTAATGGAGCTTCAGCTAACTTATCAACAATCACTTGACCTTTGATGGCTCTTCTATCCATATACTATATGTCAAATTCACTCAATAGCATGACCCATTTGGCTAATCTCCCTGTTAGAGCAGCCTTGCTAAGTAAGTATTTTAAGGGATCAATCTTTGCAATGAGATGAACTATGTGGGTCAACATGTAATGCCTCAACTATTTGGTATAAAATACCACTTCCAAACATTATTTCTCTATGATTGTGTAATTTATTTCATAACCATTTAGAGTCCTACTGATATAGTAAATGGCTTGTTCCTTTCCTTCTACATCTTCTTGTTCTAGTAGAGCTCCCAAGGAAATGTTTGTTGTTGCAATGTATAGTAACAAAGGTCTCTCTTCTGTAGGTGGCATAAATATGGGAGGTGACATTAGATATTACTTTATTTGATTGAAGGTTGTCTCACATCTCTCATCGCATTTGAAAGAGACATTATTATGTAGCAAATGATTGAAGGGGTGAATTTTATCTGCTAATTGGGAGATAAATATCCTAATTGATTGTAGCCTACCTTGTAGAGATCTTAATTGACTGATATTATTTGGAGGACAAATTTCCATTATTGCCTTAACCTTGGTAGGATCCACCTCAATGCCTTTTTCTGAAACTATGTAACCTAGAAGTTTCACTGATGTAACCCAAAACACACATTTCTTAGGATTTAATCTGACATTGAATATCTCTAGTTTGGTAAAGATTTTTCCTAGGATCTCTAGATTTCCTTCTCTAGTATATGATTTTTCTAATATATCATCAATGTAATCTTCCATAAAAGTATGCATCATGTCATGGAAAATAGTTGTCATTGCACGCTAATATTTTGCACCTACATTTTTCAACCCAAATGGCATGATGTTCCAACAAAAAGTGCCCCAAGGACATGTGAATGTTGTATTTTCCTAATCTTCAACTACTATTTTGATTTGGTTATACCCTGAGAAGCCATCCATAAGCGACGATATGGTATTTCCTATTAAGTTCACAATAATGTCAATGTTTGGAAAAGAAAAAATATCCTTTGGACATTCCTTATTTAGATCTCTAAAATCTGTGCATATTATGATGCTATTATCTAGTTTAGATATAGGTATTATTTTAGAAACCCATTCATCATAATCTATAGACCTAATGAATCCTACATCTAACAACTCTTTCAGCTCAACCTTTACCATCAATGTGATATGTAGATGCATTTTCCTTAGTTTTTACTTTACTGGTTTAATTCTAGATGGTAGAGATAGATGATGCATCAGAATATCTAGATCTAACCTTGCCATATTAGAGTAAGACCAAGAAAAATTGATATGTCATTGTTCAAAGAATTTGGTGAATTAGGGCTTCTCTTGTTCTGTCATAGATACTATCAAATGTAAAGTCTTTGTTTTTTCTATTGTGCCAATATTGATAGACTATGTAGGATCCACTAGCACTGATGATATTTCATGGTAATGTTCTAGAAGAGTGTCAAATCCCCCATCCTTTGGTGCCTCAGAGAGGTTTTCACCATCAAATTCATTCTTTATTTTTACTTTTTTGAGATCTAATGCTACCATTGAATGGTTTTCACCATTAGATCCATTATTCCTATTTTCAATTTTGTAATTAAAAGATTTGACACCCTCCTACCTCAAAGCATCATTATGAGATTTATGATTAGAACTTGTGTCAGGTTCATCACCATAAAATAAATTTAAATATGCATCATCATTTTCAAAGATAGGCATATTGATAGGTTCTGTTGGTTCCCAGTTGATAAGTTCAGGATGTATTAATGGTAAAAAGTCATCAGATTGGTTAAGGTCAGTGGCAGTAAAGGTTTTGATGGTAATGTTGAAATTTTTAGTTGTAATGTCAAGGTCTATGATATTACTCTCCTCCAAGTCATCTATCTCACTTGATGTCTATCCATCTTCACTTGAGTCATCGATATTTTTTTATCCAAATACAAGGGGTCTAGTTGTTGAGCTTTGTCCCTCCTCGTGTTTGGGTGCATACTATTTTATAACATCAATTGGTATGTCTTTGTATGTTGTTTCTGATAAAGAATCCAACTCATACTTATTAGAATATGTCTCAGAGCTATCCCACATTTGGAAGATTCTTTCAACAACTTTGTGAGTGTTTTCTTCTTTTGTTTCTCATGTGTATCTCAATCCTGTTTTGTCTCTTGACTAAATTATGAGAGTTTAAATGAGTTCTATAATGCCTTCTTTTCTTTTTCCAATAGGTCCTTTTCCTTAATACCCCATTTTCTCTAAGATAGCTTTTCCTTCTCCATACGAATATGTCTTTATGTTGATATTTGCTGATGTTGATGCTTCTTCATCTTTGTAGAGCCAATTGAGGATGGCCTTGTCTTCTGCTTCATCTTCTAGAGTACCTACTTTTACAAAAATTTCATCCAAGACCATGGTAGGTTGTGATGATTTTTGTGTTACTGTTGATGGCTTCCCATATGATCTTGGAGATGGCAACAATTATGAAAAACATAAATATTTTTCAAAGGAATAATCTCCTAAGCCCTTGTCTTTTAACTGGATCTTGTCTTTGAATTTCTATGATAGATATTCGAGTTATACTTCATTGTTTCATGGAGTGGAGTCAGCAAAACTTGTTTCCTTTGACATGTCATTTTTCTCAACCCATTTGGATATAAAATTTAGTTGTTTTTCATTGTTGGATGAACTAGAAGTGTTTGCTTCTCTGTTATGGGGTACCAAAGTGTCTTGAGTTTCCTTAAGCATGTTACAAGTTTGAGGACTATTGTAATTAGCTAAAATAGTGACTTCTTGTCGATTGACCAAAAACTCTAAACACTGATGATAACTTGAAGGTACTGCTTACATTTCATGAATCCACGGATGTCCCAAGAGTATGTTATATGTTAGCTCTTTTTCTAATACTTGGCAAACTATGTTCTTGAAAATTGATCCCACTTGAGTTGGTAACACAATAAACCTTTCTTCTTTACCATATGCTTTTATCGTGATCTTTCTTTTGGCATTAGTGGCATTGTTAGAATAACCTATTGCATGAATTAGTTTTAAAGTACAAATATTTAATTTAGCCCCACCATCTATTAAGACACGTTTGACATGGTTTAAATTTATGGATTAAAACTTCTATATGAAGGTCTGGATTATGTGGATGATTTAGGGACACATCATCTTGTTTAGAGAATGACACACAATGAGGTGTGGCTAGATGTCCCACCATAGCTTGAAATTGATAGACATCTAGATTATTTGGTACCGTAGTGGCCACTAGAGCTTGTTCCAGAACCTCTTTATGTGATGGTGAAATTTTAAGAAGTTCTAATATCGATATTTGTGCCGGTATCTTTTGTAGTTGATCCACTATGTTGTATTGATTTGAAGGGGTAGTAGTGGTTTTAGATGAAACTCCTTTTAATACCACTTTGGATTGCCCCCTTGTTATTACATTGACTGGTTGATGGTCTTGTGTTTCCCTGATATTTATGACATTGATTTGGTTATCAAATGTGTTTATGTTTTGGATCATGTTTAGGGATTCGATGTCATTGACATTGGTGTTATCTATTTGATTATTATTTTTCTCAACCTAAAAAATAAAAAAGAATGGCGGTGTCATAGATATATTTTATAATTTTTCCTTTTTCATTTGAAGAATATCATCCCTTTTCATAATTAGGTAAAATATTTGTAAATGCTTTGTGATTGTGGTTTGTTTGATGTCCTTTGACAAACACCTTCTTGTTGCTAATCAAGTCTTGTATCAGATGTCTTAATTGCATACACTCATTTGTTTTATGTCCTTTATTTTTATGAAAGTTGAAATAATCAACATCATTCCACCAAGATGGTTTTAATTTTGGCTCCCAATTTCTTGCTTCTGGTAGGGTAATAAGTCTATTTCCAATAATCTCTCTCATTACTGATTCCAACATTTGTCTCAATTGTTTAAATCTTCATCAATTGGATTGTATTTGATATGATGGTGGTCAAAATTATCCATTATTTGAGTTGTTTTTTTGAGTGGTATCTTTATTGTTGTTCTGATTATTATTTTGATTCATCTTTTTAGTCATTACCATTAAATTGAATGTTGGTTTCGTATTTCTAAATTTTTCTGCCAAAATTTAGGTTTTTCATTGTTGTCATAGTGATTTGAGGAATTTGTATTGTTTGATGTATCCTTGTAATGTTTAATCACTCCTCTTTTGACTAAGGCTTCTTTGATTTTAAGCTTGTTCTCAATCACTTTTTCAAATGTCGGAAGACATTGCAGTTCAGTCTATAACTCATGTCATCGATTAAGTTGTTGATAAATAATTCCATCTTTTCCTCTTTAGGTATAGATCAAGGACATCTAGAGAAAAAAAAATTCCAATGTTGTAGGAATGATAAGAAAGTCTCACCCTTCTTTCTTCATGTGTACAGATATTTTATGGTCACTTCATGTTGAATATTAAAGGAGATTTGCGAGATAAATCTGTTGACTAGTTCTTCAAAGGATCATATCCCTCATTGTAATTTGGAGAACCATTCCATACAATGACCTCCTAAGCTCCTTGGAAATAACCTCATTATGTAAGTATCTTGTTGTGCAAACTCTAAACTCATGGTTCTGAAATCCCTCACATGGTCAACTGGATCTATTTTACTATTGTACTTGTCATATTTGGGGAATTCACAATGTCTACGGAAGGGTATCATGTCCAAACTTGGATGAAAAGGATAAGGACAAATGTCATGTAATGAATACCTCTTTGTGGTTCCCTTTTTGCATATCCTGAATTTGTTGTTGTAAAGTTTTTGTTTGACATGTTAGGGCTACCACTTGATCTATGTCTTGCATGTTGTGTGGTTTAGTTTCAGGTGCTTTAGGTGTTTCTTTCAATCGATTGATGTCAAAGTCTTTTGAAATTTTGGCAGCTAGCTCAACTAGCATCAAGAGATATTTTTCCATGTCTTGTTCCAAAACCTTTTCCATGAATTTGTGGAAATTTGGATCTTGTTGTGGAGTTTGGATATCTTCTTGGCTTATTTCATTTGTATTATTTTGGTGGAATCTATGAAAGGGGTTTTCTTCAGCCATGATGTTTGGTGTTTCAATTTCCTTTTCTCTAAGTTTTTTTCTTTGTAACCTTGTCAAAATTGGCATATAGGTGTTTTTTTTTCTCACTTAGACTTTGATCTTCTGTGTTTGGATGAGTTTCAATTGTATTTTAACAAGGACAAATAGAATGATATATTATATTGATGAGAACAAGTTAAAAATCTGATTATTGTGTTTCGTTTCATGATTGTAGTATGCCAAAATCCTAATGAGGACACTTAACTCAATAATCAAGATTTGTGTTTTGATAATTGGGCACTTTATAGTTTACAAGAGATTTCCTGAAAAAGTTTGTGGATTTCCAATCCCTAATCATAAGTTTTCATAGATTGACTTGTCAAACTTTTTGTGTTCCTTTTGGATGATCTTTATCTGATTTAATGGTTTGAAAATGCAATAAGAAATTGTAGAACAATTGTTTCTAAGTCCTAGAATCTAAACTATAAGTGTATGTTCAAGAATCAAACATGATCCTTCTTGATTTTCATAGGTTTTTGACAAAAAATACACTTCAAGTAGACTCACTCTTAAGGACAAAAAGGTCATCGTTATACTCAAACAACCCACATCTTAAAATTGTGTCAACTCACACAGTCATGTCATGCCCTAGAGGGTGCCCGTGTTTTTTTCTTTTCCAGGTGCATACTCAAAGTTTTATTTCTTGATCCTTTGAGCAAACGATCCTTGGAAATTATATGGTGAGTCTCTCGGGGCTAGATTCTTCCCTCCCCTTGCATTGCTGAGTATTACAATGTTCGAAAACTGACAAGTTGGATTCTACACTATGGTCCATAGATAGGGTTTCCGTTTGGAGCGAAAAAAATGATAAAATCCCTTAGGATACCTCCCAATCTTTAGAAAAAATACTATGGGGATGATTATCTTGCAAACTTCTGGTAAAATGTGGGTTTCCCTAGATTCACTTTTATTTTATAGTGGGTTGCAAAACCTAGCTTTGGTTTGTTCCCACTCAAGTCATTCTTGTAAGGTGAGTACTTTTTCCCACTACAAAAATCCTTCTAAAGGTTTTAACAAAGCATAAATTGCATGGAACTAAAAGGAGAATCTAGAATTTTGATCACCTAGTTAAGGGGAGAGCACATACCTATCACCACACAATCACAATAATCAAGTATTCTGTTTTAAAACCCAAATGACAGTTTTGCTATTCTACGTGAAGATATTCCTTCACAAAAGACGTGGTGTTAATTTTAACTGAAATAGAAAAATGTATGATGAATATCCTAGGATTGATATATTTTAATCCAAATGACTACCCTAGGATTGGTGCATTTTAATCCAAATACATCAATGAAATTACTAGCCATAGTTGTGTTGGATCCAGACAAGAAATTACAGATGCATTATAATAGAGGTTATAAGTGCCACTTAATTGATCAGAAGGGTTGTAGAAATTTTTGGAAGCACTGCAAAATTTTTTAGAAGCGCTATAGAATTTGTTGGATGTGCTACAACAGATTTGAACCTGTAATAGTCAAACGTGCAAGGAGGTTCTGGTCGAGGTGCTAGAACATAATTTATAAGAGCTATAGCTTTTGTCAGATGTGGTGAAATGGTTAGATGCACTGAAATAGTTAGAAGTGCTAAATTTTTTATCGGATGCATTGCAAAATCCCTTGATCGCACTAAAAGAAAACATGCTAGAATCCTGTACAAACACTTTTAAGAAAAATTGTTAAAACCATGGGGTTCAAGCCCCACAGTGGGTGCCAATTTGTAAGTGTGGAATAAGTAAATAAGTAAATAAGTAATAACACTTCTTAATGAAACATTATATCAAGAGAATCAACAATTAAACTAATCAAAGTATAAGAAAACTCTTGAAAGCTTCTCATTGTCCCCTATCTCTAAAGATTTATTAAATCACAAAGGAATCTCATATTTGGTAAGCATTGTGACTATTAAAATGCCAATATGGAGAATGAAATGATGCTAAATGAAATGATAAAATCCTTATGATGAAATCTAAATTATAAAAGGAAGTTACTGTAATTTAAACTAACATGAAACTATGATGAAAGAAGCTACAGTAAAACTATGATGCAACCATGATTATGATTCTACTAATGCTATGATTGCTATTGCTATTGATTCTATTGCTAAATGCTTGAATGCTATTTTTGGAGAGTAAGATTGCAAAAAGATGAGATTTTTGGGATCTATTTCATGTAGAAAGATGTATTTATAGATTCATAGCAATAATTTTGTGAAGGGGTAGCACAACAAAGACTTGGATTTGATCTAGAGGATTGAATGGTGAGAGATGAAGAAGCTTGAGCTGATCATGGGAATGGTTTCTCCCCATGAAAACATCAGGCTAGATGATAGGAAGAATCAGAGGAAGGAGATTGAAGAGGATTTCCTGCAAGTTTGTCTCCAAATTTTCCTATGAATACTAGTTGAATTCATTAGATATGAAATATCTAATTTTATTGGTGAATGAATAGAGGAAATTGCCTTTATTTGTATATTTTAATTTATTCAATTTATAAAAAGAGAATAATTAATTAAATGAAACAAATATTTGACATTTTCTTATTTAATAAAAAGGGATATGATAATTAAATAAAAAAATTAGGATATATTTATTTAATTAAGAGAAAAAAATGATTAGATAATTAAATAACACAAACTATTGAAGTTTGAGCTTATTTAATTAAGATAGAATAAATCAAAAAAATAGAAGAAAATGATAATGATAATAATTAAACAAAACAAAAGTATTTAAACTTGTTTATTTAATTAAAAGGAAATAATAGAAGAACTAAAAGTGAAATAAATAAATATTTCTATTTATTTATTAAGTAGATGAATTTGATAATAATAATTAAATAAAACAAAGTGAAATTCGTTTATTTAAATAAGGTGAAAATAAAAGAAATAAGATTGAGGAATTTAGAAGATGAACTATATAAATGAATATTTCTATTTATTTAATAGTAGATGAAATAAAGGTTAATTAATCAAATAACTAATATTTAATTAATTAGATTATCCAGACCATTTTTACGTGTATACATTAATAATTAATATATAAAAAAATTGATAGTTTAATTGATGATGAAGTACGAGACACACACATACCCCATAAACAGAAAACTCTTCCTTGAATACAAAATAAACATGAAATATTCATTCACACATTGCTGCAATAATATTATAAAAAAAAAAACCAGATTTCTTCTTGCAACCAAAAGCCCAATTCTATTACAAATTATTGCTCAAACTTTACATCAATCCTTGAGGGATTCAAGGGTTGCAACAAGCCCAAAATGGACTCACTAATAATTATAAAATTTAAAAAACTACAGCAGCAAATTAAATCCACCCATACATTCTTCAAAACTCTCTCCTACAAATAATGCATAAACAAAGCATAGACAACCTGCAATCAACAATCTCTGATGATCAACCTCTGTTGTAGCTTCATTTCATGCCTTCAACCTACAATTTCTCAATCTAGAAACCCCTTAAAAATATTTTAAAAATCAAATACAAAATCATTTGCAACAAAAAATCCAATGGTTTGTAAAACCACTCCTTCCAACTCTTACAACAACATAGATTCAACACAAATAATTATGCGCATTTGCACCAACAACTTCTGGAGTCTCAATGGCTGCACCACAACCATAAAACCTGCAATAAAATCACTTCCAAAACCCTCCTTGGAGGTATTCCATTCCCTACTTGAGTCTTCCCTATAAAGCTACAAAAAAAAACTACCTCCAACTTGTCCCACAAAAACTGCCTTCAAATTCCTTTTTTTATTGTTTTTTTAGAAGTCTCTAGAATCTCAACTACAACTTAGAAAATTAAATAATATTAATTTTTTTTCTCTCCACCACATGTACGCCATCTGCAAAATTAAACCTCAAAATAATAATTAAAACTCATTTAAAATCCACTTACAACAACCCCCTCAAAAATAAGATTTTTCAACTTTCTTTCCCCCTCTCTTTGACTCTCAAGAAAAAAAAGAAGACAAAATTAGTTTTGTCATCCACTTCTCCAATCCCTAATTTTTAGGGGTAATGATTTTATGTCCCCACTCTTCATGCCTCTTCTTGAAATTTAAACAATTAAATTTAATTGTTTTAAAAATTACTTTTCTTATCTTAGGTGCCCACTCTCTCCATCCCTATTTTTTAGGGATTTTTGGAATCTCAAAAATAATATTTTAAATGCAATAGAAAGTCTCCAAAGCCCATGCCAAAATTTCTAATTTTGAATTTCAAACTCCAAATTACCTCCCACACTTTTTCTCTCTCCAGAAATGCAATATTTAAATAAAGACCAATTATTTAATAAAGTATTTTGGCCCCAACATTGCAATTTATTTACCTATTGCATAATTAAAGAAAACCTTAAAAACTTAATACTCTCTTTTTTTTTTTTTTTTTTTTTTTGGTTGATGAGGATAGCCCTTTGACCATGGATGCTCCTGCATCAATTGATCTTTAGTGAGATCACGAAAAAGAAAGAGAGATAGAGGGGGAGACAACTCTATATAGCAGAGGAATATATATGAACACTTGCACCTAAAGGAGGTTCAAGGATTTTACTAATAAAAAACAATATGTATGTTAATATGTTAGAGAGTACATGTGTTTGTGTTCCATGGATGTGCTACAAATTCTAGTTGCATGTGGCTAGCATAAGCAATTAATACTAAGTGCTAAATAATGTAATGAAATAAATTTAGACAAATCTAGATTAAGGCTCCCTAACATACTTCATGCTCTTGGGCTTAGATGTGGCGAAGTTAGGGCTCCCTAACATTCTTCCTCTCTAACCCCATCATGGTGGACTATGGGAATAACACTATTGATTCTTGATTCCTTAAATGATCTATTCAAATGGATTGAAATAGTTGATATATGTATTTGTGCACCATAAATATTTTTGAATCACTAGTAGAATTATATGCTATCAAACTAGCTTCAAATGATAGTTAAGAATATTAATGATTCATTAACATAATGAGTAATAAAATTTAAAGAATGTAAATGTTAATTTTTTTTATAAAATATGTGAAGGCCTTAAGACTGCATCGAGAGGCAATGCCTTCCATGCAATAGGTATTTTTGGTCCACCAAGCAACCTAGGTGGCCAAATGGCCCGCTTAGGTACAAGTTCCATGAGGGGGGCTTAAGCTCTATGGATTATGATCAAATTCAAAAGAAAAAAGAATAGAGGAGTAATAGTCATTTATTTAGTCACTTTTATTTATCAGATATTAGTCATTTATTTAGCCATTTAGTTGTGATTTTACCTGATGACCAAATTAGTCACTTATGATGATCAAATTAGTCATTTATTTGTCAAACTCTACTAGTGTTAGTAATGTGACTAGAATTTTTAGTCACGTAGTCATTTATTTGCCAAATTATACTAGTGTAGGGAACCTAGGGCTCTAATACCAATTGTTAGAACACAATGATCTACTGAGATGGGGGTGAATTAGTAGTTATTAAAAATTTTATTTCTTAAAACCTTTTTGTAGATTCAACCTTAAACTCAAATGTGTAGATTGAAATACTAATAGATATAATAACCACAAGCACAAAAGAGATCAACACATAACACAATATGTACATGGAAAACCCAAGATGGGAAAAACCACGATAAAAAATGTAGCCAGGATCTACTGTCCTAATATAGCCTCACAAGCAAAAAAGTTTAGTTACAATGTTTAGGGCTACAACCTAAGAAAGTCAAAAATGCCTATTTAGAAGCTAAAACTCAGTGTAGATGGAAGCTACAACCTCTTACAAATATTTTCAATAAACTATGCATAAAATTATTTTATTCAACCTATAATGCATCGATATATCACATCATACTTCTTTCTCGGTTCATTCTCTCACTACTATAATCAAATTCTTCTATTTTTATGATTCTTCTTCTATATTATATTTTTCTCTCTCTTGTTCTCTCAAGCATACACACTCACTTACTTCTAAGTCATGCCTTTATATTTTTCATAGATTTGAACCCTTTGTTAGGGTTTTTCACTTGCAACCTACATCAGCAAGTGTTAGATCATCGAGCCACCCACATTGTTTTGTCCATTAATGATGACATCCAATCATATTTTCCATATCTCACATCGAGCTACACACCAATCAACCTCGTTATCAAGAATTTACCAAATTTATCTCTCTTTTTGACCTCAAAATCTGATATGAATTTTATTTCTTCTTCTATTCATTCGATTAGATTTGAACTTGATTGATCATGTTATCTTTTTAGTGTTTTCTTCATTAAATCTTTACATGTCAGTTAGTTAGGAAATCATATTCTATTCACATTTCGGTCACCGACTTAAAACTCCTATTCACACTGACCAAATCATTGTAAATCTTCAAGTTTGAAAACTGGTCTCCAATCTTCTTGCAAACTAATAAAAATGTAGGAACACAATCAAGAGATATCCAAAAGCTCACTATAATCACCAAGGACATCAGCACAAACAGTAAATACTTTATCTTCATCAGATCAGATATCACTTCAACATGCACCCTGCTAGGTTCCTCATCCGGTATCATCTTCATGTTGAAGATAAATCTCAAGAAGTCCTATCTACACCACATGGTCTCATCAAAAAATATCCATAGACTTGATATTGCTCAAACTCTTACTGACACCACATTGTCTTGTTGACAAAGGCCTTCTAAGAGTAGTCTTCATTCACGATCCAAATTTCTTCTTGCAACCCACCAAATCATGAACCATTGGAGATGAAGACAGATAACACCATTACAAACTTAATTCTAGGACTACAGACCAAAAGATTTAAATGAGGAATGCAAAGTAGAATACATTCTCTCTATCACCACCAAATGTATAGATAAAGAATTTTTCACTCTGGTGAACATAACTCACTCAACTCTTCATACCAGATGCTCCAACATGGAACACACCACCTTCATACATGCCTCTAAATAACATCCAATCTGTAGACAAAGATATTCAATATGCAGGAAATGTGGAGCAAGCTACTAGACCATTCTTACCAAAGGCTCAAACTTGGAACATAGCATACTGGAGGCTCACACAAATCTTCATACCAGAGCACCAAACCATGAGCACTCTTGATGGAACATAGATAAACCCATTATAAAACTTCTTCTAGATTTGTAAGACCTAAAGCAAATCAACGGGGGACTGTAAAGCATATACATTTCTCCCAATCCATAGATAACCAGCTCTATCAGACCAGTTTATAAATTGGTGACCACAACTTTCATTCTTCATCAAACTAGAAGTTGTAATCCAATATATATCACCCAACGATGTCCTTAATTAATGCTTCAAGTTTTCACTAGCATAGGATCAACACAAAAGAAATGGGGAGCAAATACCAGAGCATAGTTGACACTAATGACAACACAGAAGTGTTGACATCAATGACAACACCGGTTAGACACATATTTGCAACAAATTCCTCAAGGTCTTAACTACACATGCATAGACTATTTTCCTCTTTTCCAAAATTTTCTCAATATCGTCAACATCTTCATCCCATATTTGACATCAATGACAACACTAGTCAATAGACTTCCTATCGACATCAATGACAACACTAATCAATAGACTTCCTATTGACATCAATGACAACACCACCATTCTTGCAACAATAGAAGGGTATTTTGTGACCTTGTTGTAAGAAAGGGATGAAAACCACATCTAGTAGAATTGAAATGGAAAAGTTTAATGGTATAAACTTCAAATTATGGAAGCTATAGATGGATGATATGCTCATCAATAGGTATGTGTAGGTTGCAATATCTAGTATAAAACTAACTAGAAAATCCAAGAAGAATGAGACTCAATGGATCAAAAAGACAAGGGTTTGATAAGCCTCTATTTGGCTAATTTTGTGCTCCTAAATGTGCATAAAGAGAAAAATTAAAAATCTTCTTGGAAGAAACTTGGAGATGTTTACTGGGATAAATCCTTCGTAAACAAGTTATTTGTCCAAAAGAAATGGTATTATTTAAAGGTTGAATATGGAGGGTATGTTAGATACACCTAAATTCCTTTAGCATGTTGATAGTAGAACTAGGTTTTGCTAGTGAAAAGATTGAATGTGAGGATAATTGTATACATATATTATGTTCTTTGTTAGACTCATGAGGTCACCTATTAATGGAAATTGGGATTACTACCACAAATTTCAAGATAGATGAGGTGGTCGCATATTTTTTATCTAAGAATATGTGAAGTAAATATCCTTAGATGGCTAAGGAGGCCCTTTTCTTGTGCAAATATAAATAGAAAGGAAAGAAAAAAGACAAGAAGTCAAAATCCATGTTTTTAGGGAGATCTAAGTCTCTTGGAAATTCTAATGAAATTTTTTAGAGCTGTAGTAAAATTGTTCATTTCCACAAAGAGTGCATAAGGAGGAGAAGAAAAAGAAAGATACAAAATAATTTCTTAGATTTTAACTCTAACAAATCCTCTCAAGATTACATATATGTTTTTTTCCCAACCTTGGTAATGCATGCATTGAAAGACATGTGGTTAATACACTTAGGTGCCTCTTTCCATATGACCTTACATAGTGGTTGGTTCTTGAAGTAGAAGAATATTATGGTGGGAAAGCATACCTAGGTGATGACTCTAATCTGAATTTTTTTTTGGTAGAGTCAAGATAAAATTCCTAAATGGTAGACTAAAGGAGATTGATGGTGTTCTACATACCCAAGTTTGACACCAAATCTACTCTCGATGGGTAAATTGAATGATTCAAGTTTTTAAGTTGTTTTATCTAGTGGTGGATGTAATATTATGAGAGGATCTATGGAGTTGACTAAGGGTGTTCAGATTGGCACCTTTTTCAAGTTTGATGTTGCATGCACTATTCAATTCAATAGTTCTTCTAATACCTTAAAGAAGAGATCTTTGGAATCTTCATTATAACCAATTGTATAGGAGAAAATTTTCACCTCTTGGGAAAATTCCCCTTTCACATAGCCTCACCTTAGAAAATCAAATCTAAAGGAGAAATTCCACATATCATGCAGCTGCCTTCCATGCACTTGGAATTTTTTCTGTGTCAATAAGAGAATATTTATTGGGGACTGACACTTGATGTGTGGACATCTATGCAGAAAACTACCATCCCAAATTGATTCTTGTGTGTAAAGTTAGCAAAGGAGTTATACACTTGATTGAGGTTGAATTGTAACATTCATCTTTGAGCAACTAAAATTGCTTGTGTGAGGCAACCATAGAAGTTGTGGGCTTGGAGTCTTGTGAGACTTCCCTTCATCTCTGCTGTTGATGTGGTGACTTTTCCAAGTCCATACCTTGCATTCCCTTCATTGGCTAGTGATCCTTATAGTGAGGTGGTAACTCTTGAATCCTCTCCTTTGTGATTTGATAGAGTAGCATAGTATTATTTTTTAGTGTTCAACAATCTTTCTTTCTACTTTCTTTATCGCATATTATACTCCATTGCTTTTTGGTTTCCCATGGAGGTGGAAACACCAAAAGGAGGGTCTAAGTGAGGAAGGACCCTATATAGCCCCAAAAATTTCCCCTTCTTGCTTGTGTGTAGGTGGATGTGTGTGTGGAGCTACCTAGAAAACATGTGCTTTTGTGAGATAATCTTTGTCACCCTACATTTTATCTAGTTGCTTTATCATCTTTGTCTTTATTTTTTGTACTTTCTCATTCTATTTTTCCTATAAAAATAAACTATCTATGATGTCAATAAGTTTTTAGGTAGTTTTTACTATAATTTGTGTTTTATGGATGTACAAATGTCAGTACGAAAAAGAGATTTCAATGCGTCATGTCATATTCCTAGTAACCGCACTATCAACCTTGGATAGAGAGTTGTCTGAGGTGTCATACCAAATCCAAAAATTAGCTCTCCTAGCCTAAACTTGAAGTTTAAGTCTATAGAGTGACATAAGTACTACATAATACTCTTCATTCTCGATCCTCACCCCAAGACACCCTTTAGAGTGAGGTAAGTTAGGGAAGCCCTCCACTCTTGGATCTCTATGACCTAGAGCCTTGACATGGTTGGTTCCCCTCTCTTTCATCTTTGGTGAACTTAACATGAAGATAATTTTCCCATTTGCATGTGATGAGACTTGTCCCTTGTACCTTGTGATTGTTGTAATCCTGAGTGTTCTAAAGGTTTTTGAGCATCACAACCCAATCTACAACCTCAGGGTATGTTGTCAGGAGAAGTGTGCGATATCTACTGATGGAGAAGATGAAGGTCACTTCTAGTTTCACCCAAAATTTTTCCACTAGTTTAGCAAATGAGTTTATAATTGGTTTTCCTAAAACTATGTTGATGAGATGGGTTTCATGGAATAGACCACTCGTGTGCCTACCCCTCGAGCATCCCCTATGGCTTCATCCATAGACAAGGATGATGGTGTGTGTATTCCCACATAAAACCTTATGGCATTAGATAATAGGTCACTAGACCTTGTAAACCATTTAAAGAAAGCACCAAACATAGCAAGAGCTACTAATCTTGCAAGTGAGGTGAGATATTTCCTAGGAAAAGATTAAACAAGTGTACAATTTCCATGCAGCCTTGCTGATCTAACTGAAGTTTATGTCCCTTCGTATAGGCCTAGATTAGGTACCACTTGAGGAGAAGTTATCGATGCCTATTAAAGATAAATAGGCATTTTAGTGCCCACTATGTCTATGTGTATGGCCAAAACAAGGCCCTCGATTAGTCTCTCTTCTATTTCTTAGGGGCCTCTCACTCTCAAGGTGAGTAAAACACCCTTTGGGTTTAGTTCCACCTCTCCTACTACCCCTTGTAGAGAAGGCTCTGGAATGAGTGGTGGTGGTTTTAGTAGTAGAGGAAGAACTAGTAGAGGTGGCTTTAGTAGTGGAGGTGGCTCCAGTGGAGGTCCTACCAGTGGTGGTGGCTTTATAGGTAGTTTTGGAGGTTCCACTTGTCCTCTTTCATCTATCGACCCTATTTTGAATGCCCTACTTCAAAACATAAGTTGTATGCAAAACTAGCTAGCGAGTTTCTCCTAGGCCTCTACCCAACCTATCTTTCAGCCCTTCTTTCGACATAGCCCATTATCGGTGGTAGTATTAAGTAGTCCATTCCTAAAAGGAATGGAGATTCCAAAATTTGAGAATTAGGGTGGCAAAGGAGACTCACAAATGTATGCATTTTACTTTAATGTCATGTGTACAAAATTATTCCATCATGATGGGCTAATGGAAAAATTATTCCCTTGGTCTCTTAAGGATACAACTCTTGAGTGGTATTGTTCCTTACTCAATAATTCTATTTTCTCATTTGATCAACTTCTAAATCAATTTCTCCAACAGTTCCAATCCAGCATCGGACCGAAGATGACCATTTCAGATCTTGTTTGATGGAAGCAAGGGGATAATGAGAATATCATTGATTTCATACCACAATATCAAGTGCTCTTTTTATAGATCACATACTTGTTGCCTGATTCTACTATGTAGAAGGTGTTCATAGGTAACCTGTAGAGACCTTGGCAGGAAAAGTTTTCCCTTATGAAATACCCTTCTTTTGTGCATCTATGTGTGAAATTATGGGAATATCAATAGATGGTAGTTTAGTTTGGGGGATCCTCCTCATGATCCCATTCAGAAGGAAAATCTATTGTATCAATCTCTTGAAAAGGTAAGTCTGTTGCGAATGTATTAGCTGCAACAAATGATAACAACCTCAAATGCAACATAAAGTTTACAAAGTTGCCAGAATCATATTCTTCCATCTTGTAGAAGTTGTTGAAGGATAAGATCATAACCTTGGAGAACCCTAGACCTCTCAAGGAACCCTACCCCGATTGGTATGATACAATTACTTTCTATCAGTACCATCAAGTCAATGAACACAATACCAAATATTGTATGCACCTACATCATGAGATATAGGACTACATTAAGGATGGTACTATTCATCTCAATGGAAGTAAACAAAAAGAAAATAAATTAGTGGTGAAAGCAAATAGTGAGTTGCAGATACATGGACCTATTCCTGTCTCATTCTATTAACTTAATAATTGATCCCTCTGATTATACCACTCAACCCTTGGAGTATGTTAACATGAACATGGTTACTCCTTCCCCACAACCTATGATTGGTTTGCTAGATGTGACATTCACCTCGTAGGATATTCCCTTGAATAGCAAACCCTCTCCTCTTTATATTCCCACTCACCTCAATGGGAACATTGTGATGGGGGTCTTAGTCAACCCAACGAGCTGATTGAATGTTATCATAGGGGATACGTTATGGAAGAATTCATTGTAGAGGGGCAGTATGAAGAAACAAAGTCCACCATTCATACACACGATGGCCTTTCTCTCAATCCACATGGCTCAATAACTTTGTCTATCATAGTTAGACCTAGGATCATAGACACAACCTTTGATGTTATTCTAGAATCAGATTTTTTTAGCATGAAGTTAGGCATACCTTGGCTATCTTCCATGAACAAAATCACTTCATTCATATGTGTTTGAAATTCTCCCACAAAGGTGTTGTGCATGTTGTGCATGACATTGGATACCAGCTATTTGTGTCCCATGGGGGTTACTCATTGGATCATTTTTGGCCCACCTTTGTCAGTCTGAATCCCCCAAGAACATACCTACTTTACTAGAACTATGTGAAGTATAAGACCAAGAGTAAAGGACAACCAAAATTGACCCCTATAGTAATATAGCAGCAAGCTGCCTCCTCTTCTCAAAAAGGAAAGGAGAGCTCTGCATGTCCTTAGGGTGCCTCCTCTGCTCCTCTTTCTGAAGAATAATTTTGGATGTCTACTCTTGGATTTTACATGAGAAGCCTGATGGTGCCTACTTGGCGCAAGGATAAGATCAAGATATTAGACCTTTCTATTATGTCTCCTAGACCTTGGCCCTACCAATATGGTAGAAGGAAGGGTCCTCATGAGGAATCCTTAATGTCTCGAACTCTGTGGCCTCTCACTGCTTCTTCTCCTAAAGTAATGAATGGGACGAGGCCCACTGTCTAGGTGCTAGAGCCAACTCCCTTGCTATTCCTCAATCTCCTCTTGCTCCCATTAAAGAACTTGTCCCTCTACCAGAGACAACTATGATGGAGAATCATGTGGCTGAGCATGATCCTTCTATCCCTTAGTAGCACTAGGCCTCTAGCTCAAAGAGTTGTATAAAATACCTTGCATGTGAGTACAAGCATTAGTGAAAGGCTCTAGGGCTAAGTAGGCTACTTTGCCAAAAAAGGCAGAGGAGATGATATCCCCTGCTTCAGGGCCTCTTGTTGTGTCCTCTCTCCTCCCCTCTACTTCTATTCAATCAAGTTCAATCTTTCTTCTAGATTCTACTGTGAGTGTCAGTGCACCCAACCCTTAAAGGGTGTAGGTATTTATCACTCCTTTGGTTGAGTTTCCCCATTTGATGTCCCTTTCAGAAATCCCACCATTCCCTAAACCCGAAGACATGTCAAATATCTCAGTGGTGTCCACTATGGTTTTCTCTTCCTCTTACGTGCCTCTCACCTCATCTATGGGGAGTTCATATCCCCTGATGAAGCAAAAGGTAGAGGTTGGCCCTTCTAGCAATGGAGGGCATAAGAGGATACCACCTTTTCAAAATGGTGGTTTTATGCTAGCTTGTTTTGTAGTAGTGATGGAGAAAGTTCTCACTTCCCCTGAGTTTTTCACCACTCTCAAGTCACTCTGTGAGCCAAGTGATGAATCTCAGGTTCTATCCTCCCCGTTTGTTGATGTATGACATGGGAATCCTATAAAGTGCATGTTTAACTCTTTGGATGAAGTTTTAGCCTTTCTAGTGATCCTCATAAAATCACTAACCATAGCTCCACAAGAGCCAAGTGGAGAAGAACTTGTGGGGCCTTATTACTTAGCCCTTGTTGTAGGAGGGTAAAAGACTCCTCCCCTTAATATTCCACCACTACAAGATTTCCTACCTTCTCCTTATAATGACCTAGATTGGGAAGCAGATGAGGTCTTGGTCGATGAGTGTTAGGGAGAGGCATCTTCTTTATCTTTATATTAGGTGTGTTTTTGTTGTGATGTGTTCCATATGCTTGTGTTTTGTGTTCCTAGATGACCCTTTTCACCCTTATGGGTGCTTAGATATAGGAGTTATTTTCTTCATAAAACTTCCCCTATTTCTTCCATCATTCTTCCTCTATTATGTGCTTGGAATTTCTATAAATTGGGGATGATGCAAAGATTTGGGGGAATTTAGGCTTCCCTTCCATGTTGACCCAAATTTTTTTCACTTTGTCTTCTCGTGCATTCTTCACATGGTCTGATATAGTAGGGGGTTGATGAAATTTAATTCATATACTATAATTATACTTATAAATATGAGTAGCTCTGACCCCAAAATATCATATCACACCTATGTCTTTTGTTTGTTCTATTGTTATTTCTCTTTCACTCTCTCATCTTTCTCTCTTCTTTTCTTGAGTTGTCCCTCGTATGTGTGACAATGCCACTTTAACAATTATTTAATTTTTTAAAAATGCATTCTTTGTCAATGAAACTTTTCTTGAAAATCCTTGCAACTTTTTTAAAAATCACATTCACGACTTGGACCCCTAATGGAACATTTTTCATCCATCATGGGTTTGCAATGAAAGAACATGAGAACTTTCCTCCAAGGTAGGAGCATCTTTTTTCCTATAAGAGAAGCCTTAACCTTCCCCTTACAAGGGGGAATATTTTTCCTTTCAAATTCCTTGATGAAATGAACATCTTTCAAAAGGATTCCTTGATGTTGAATCGAATTGTCAAAAACATTCTTACACTTTCAAATAGCGTGTACCTTGAGTTGACTAATCTTCTTTGAAGGGTTCTCAGGGGACTCCTTAGAAGTCCTTTCAATTTGTTGACTGTCTACTTCTTTCGCTTCGTGGCTGCTTGGTTTTTTGACATGTTCTATATATGGATTAACATGTTTCTTTGTAGGTGTGCTTGTGAAGCTGCTTTCTAGTCTAAGTGTACAAAGTACCCATACATTTGGCTTCCTTCATGAGAGAGAACTTGGGGGTTACCTTCTTGTAGGTTTGTAGGCCTATGAGATGGTTACATCCTGTGGGATTTGTCCATCATTGGTCTAAGAGAATTTGGTGTACTTTGTGCCACTTCATGTATCTATGGGGCCAAGGAGTCCTTTTGTTAAAAAATCCTATAGGGAAAGTACTTGTGGAGTCTTTTTCCTGCCCTGTGCTTTTGAGTTTTCTAGAATAGGGTCTACTTCCTTGATGGTTTAGTTAGACATTTCTAACCCTTCAATCTACTTTACCAAACACTCACTGATATTTATGCTCAGTAAAGTGGGGGTAAAATGTATAGGAGAAAATTTTCACTCCTTGGGAAAATTCCCCTTTCACATACCCTCACCTTATAAAATAAAATCTGAAGTAAAAATTTCACATCACCCACCTACCTTCCATCCACTTGGAATTTAACTTGTGCTTTGGTGAGAGAATATTTTTTGAGGATGAATGCATGGCATGCAAATATTTGTGCAACACGTTGTTGTCCCTGATGGATTCCTACATCTAAAGTTGACAGAGGCATTACACATCTAATTAGGGTTGAATTGTAACATCCCTCTTTGACTAACTGACTACAAAATGACTTATTCCTTCTCACCTCACCTTCAAAAACATTCTTCATTCAATGACTTCATCTTCTAGAAATCTCTCTACACATCTAATCTCTTCTTGCATCCTCTTAGCAGTTCATTCCCTTCTTTATTCTCAAACAACATTCTAGCACTTCATTGTGAGCATTGTAGCGACAATGACACTCCATCAACTCCACATTGCAAGTGTGAGGTAGCCATAGAAGTTGTGGGATTGGAGTCTTTTGAGACCTCCCTTCATCACTATTGCAGTTGTGGCAACTTTTCCAAGTCCATACCTTGCATTCCCCCTTCATTAGCTAGTGAGCCTTTGGGTGGAGGTGGTAACACTTCACTCCTCTCCTTTGTGATTTGATAGACTAGCATAGTATCATTTTGTAGTGCACATATTCTACTTTGTTTCTTTCTGGCTATCCTTGGAGGTGGAAACACCAAAACAAGGTTCTAATTGAGGCAAGCCCCGATAGAATCCCAATAATTTTCCCCTTCTTGCTTTTGTGTAGGTGGACATGCCTATAGAGATAGCTAGAAAAAAGGTGCTTTTGTGAGATAATCTTTGTCACCCTAGCTTTTATCTACTTCCTTTATCATCTCCATCTTTATTTTCTATACTTTCTCATTATTTTTTCTCATCAAAATCAAATAGCTATGTTGTTAGTTAGGTTTTAGGTAGTTTTCACTATACTTTATGTTTTTTGGCCATATGGTTGCTAGCGCGCTAGAGAGATCCCAACACACCACGGTATCATCCTAGAACCGCACTGTCGTCCTCAGACAAAGAGCTATATGAGGTGTAGTACCGACTCCAAATACCAACTTGCCTAGCCTAAATCTAAAGTTTAGGTCTGTAGAGTGACAAAAATACTACATAGTACTCTTCATTCTCAATCCTCACCCCAAGACACCCTTTAGAGTGAGGTAAGTTAGGGTAACCCTCTGCTCTCGACTCTCCATTACTTGGAGCCTTGACATGGTTAGCCACCCTAGCTCTTACACCAACAGATCATGCAGAGAATTTTGTAGTAGCTATATTTCATGGTCATATATTTTGGGCACCTATGGTGCTCATTCATTGGAAAAATTCTTACAAAGCAAAAAATGTTGTAGCACCAAAAACTTGTTCAATTGGTGAGAAGGGTCTTAGATCCATAAAAAATAAAAGCCTTGTTGAATCCCTTGAATATTGTAATGCCAATTTTGACTTTTGTGAACACTGTATATGGAAAGAAACATTGTGTTTCCTTTTATTCTAATTCTCATAAGTCTTAGATATGGCTTTGGACTATGTTCATGTATATGTTTCTACTGTTTGAATGTTGTTTCATTATTAACATATGTATATTTTGTTTCTTTCATAGATGACTACAATAGGACATTTCTTATTTCCTCAGAACTAAATATGAAATATTTACTGTATTGTAAATCAAGGTATAGCTTTTAACAATTTTAACTTAAATATGTGGTTACAAATTTGAAATTATGTATATAAGATTACAATAAAATGATCAAGTTATTGAAAATTGCAGTAATGAAGGAAAAATTAGCAATACCACAAGTCATCAACACAAGTGACATAAGATATATGTGGAGAAACCCTTGCGAGAAAAACTCCATGCCAAAGAGATCCAATGTTTGTATTAATCTTCAATGAAGTAAATCAATACACAAATCCTCTCTATAATCCAATAGCACTTTTTCATCCTAACAACCTTCAAAGAAATCATACTAAACCACCATCCCAAGACTCCATTATATAGAATTTTGTGGGAGAGAATACCATAAATGACATCCAAAAAGATCAAGCAAAACCACCTTGAAAAACCCATGCCCCACTTAGTAGATAGCCCATAAGCATGGAATAAAATATTCAATAATTTCACATGGGATCCTAACCCATATCCAATCAAGATGAGTCAAACTTGAGTGCTCCATAGGTCTCTAATGGCTTTGATGGCTACATGAAAACTTGGGCACCCAACTATGCAAGGGAATGCAAAACATGCAAATTACATGCAAGGAGATGCATACTCAAGTGGTCCCAACCCAGAAGATGCCCAATAAGAATATGCCTTCAAGATGCTTTGTAATTTCTATCATGGCAGGTTCACTTCTTTGAATGCAATTACAAATTGTCATGGGAAAATAAATAAATAATATTTTGTCCTTCATGTCCTCAAGAACACTTTCCAAAGAATGTGAAGACACAGAAATCAACTTAGGATAGAAATTTTAATGTCACCTATCCTAACATTCTCCCATGCTTGACATCATACATTACAATTACATCCATGAGAGACAAATAAAACATGTAGTCAATTACAATGATTAAGTCCCATGGCCTTCCTATACCAAGAGAAATTATCCATGGTCACTAGCTTCATTAGAGAATATGTAAGATTATCCAAAGTGTTAACCTTCTCAATAAAGACCTTACCATTATCTACCATTTCTCACACAAAGTGATATTGAACATCAAAAATTTTAGTATGAGCATGATACATATGATTTTTAGCTAAGCATATGGAACTATATCACATCCAATCATCACTTGCATGCAATCAAAACCAATGTAATTACCAAGTATTTGTAACCAAACCTCCTTAGAAGCATGTGTAGCTGCCATATACTTTACTTTAGTGGTGGATAATGCGACTGTAGGCTACCTCTTACTCATCCAGCTCACTACACCTCAAAAAAAAGTAAAAACATAGCCATTAGTGGACCTTTGACTATACAAGTCACTTGCCCAATCTGCATCAATAAAACCCTATATATTCAATGACTTATCCATGGTGTTGGAAACACAAGGGAAAACAATTGAGAGGGGGGGTGAATCAATTGTCACAAAAATTTAAACTTATTAAACTTTTTCTCGGATCTTATTAATAACCATGAAAGCATTAATCATTACCACATCAAAAAACCACATAACGCCAAGTTTTTTTCATGGAAACTCTGTTAGTGGAAAAATAACAGTGGAGCTTGGTCCACAAGATTATACCCTATTAAAAGTGTAAAAGAATAAATGGGGAATGCACATGCATTTAGGCACACTGCCTAGAGCTCACTACTCAAGTATAAAAAGCTTACTACCCAAGGAAGACACACTATCTTACAAAAGGATTTGGATTACATCCACAATATTTTGAACTGAGAAAATAACATCTGCTCATGTCTGATGACAATTCCGGTTAAGAACATAAACTGTCCTCACTTTTCTTCACAATTAACTTCTATCTTTGAATCATTAGAACATTATTTTCACATAGGACTCGCACATTTCACTTCACCATTCCATCAAATGATAAAACAATCTCTCATATATATTTGCAACCAAGAATAACATCATCTACATGTTGGCTTCAATAAAATATAAAATGAATACAAACCGTCAGCCCAAAACATAAATAATTATCAATTGGAATCAACCAATGTTAGCCACAACATAGTAAGGACCCAAAATAATATCCTTGAAGATCCAAAACACACTACAATCACCTTGTCGACCAAGAACATGAAAAACATGAATACACAAAAGAAAATATTCAATCTCAAGCACACCGATCAATGTAGATGTACAATGCAGATAGAGCATGATCCAGAAACATCTGCAAGCATCATGAATCAATAGAGAAGCATCCATAAAAACTCAAGTTATGAGAATCACATCATCTTCCTTTAGGAACACCAACTGAAGCAACAAAAAAAATGTTAGAACAAAGATACTCATAACTCAATCAAATATTCATGTGGATCTCTAAGAATTAACATGGATAAACTAGATATACTCAACAAAAAACCCTTTAATCCACAATATTTGATAAAAAATATACCGAGCTTCACTGCACCACTGACAACCTGCAACTTACTTTATTACAATTTTCTCAATATCCTTGACATATACAGCCTCTAATGGCAATAGTGTTGACATCAATGACAACCAAATATCAAAAACATCCAACAATCTCCCCATTTGGCATTGATTGCAACACATGATGTGAAAAACACCATCAACGCAACTATCTCTTGACACTTTCTCCCCCTTAGATTTTGACTCTTCTCCCCAAATAATTTAGAGTTTTTGACATGACTCTTCTTCCCTTTTGACATCAATGAAAAAGATAATGTGTGTCTTTCTCTATAGAATCTTTGAACCACATTTTTAAACATCTAACTACTCCCCCTGAGTAGCATGCACCACAACATCAATTCAGATCAAGATATGACTATGTAATGCACAGACTGATGCAAGTCAATACATCTTAGTTCTGATTAGGAGGGGTAATCACCCCTAGCTTCCCTCTGTGATACTCAAAAGTATCATTAGGAAAAGGATTAGTAAAGATGTCTGCAATTTGTTCCTTAGTTGGCACATACTCCAATCTGACTTCCTTTTCACTCACCTTCTCTCTCAAAAAGTGAAACTTGATAGATATATGCTTGGTTTTTGAATACAACACCATATTCTTAGAAATGTTAATTGCACTTGAATTATCACATAATATAGCAATAGGTTCATCATACACAACTTTGATATCTTTCAACAACTACTTCATGTACATTGAGTATAATTTCTAGCATAAAAAATGTATTATGCCTCTGTAGTAGATAAAGAAATGGCATTCTTCTTCTTACTTAACCACAAAATTAGCTTCTTTCCTAAGAAAAATGCACCACCACCAGTACTCTTTTTGTCATCCACATCTCCTACCCAATCAACATCAGTAAAAGCACTCAAAGTAAAGTCATATTCTTTAGGATACCATAGGCCAAAATCAACTATCCCCTTCAAGTATTTGAAAATCCTTTTCATAGTAGTCATATGAGATTCCTTACAATCAACTTGAAATCTTACAAGAATGCATACAACATTCATGATATCAACTATAGTTTGATTCAGATATAGCAATCCACCAATCATGGATCTATATCTAGTTTGGTTTGCTTTAGGAGAATCATCATCTTGTGTCAACTTACATCCGGTCACCATAGGTATACGAAGTGGCTTTGAATCTTCCATACCAAACTTCTTTAGCAATTCTTTCACATACTTGGACTGAGATATAAAGATCTCTTTGTCTAGCGAGGTAATTTGTAATCCAAAAATAATTTCATTTCTCCAATCATAGACATCTCAAAATCACTCTACATCTCATCAACAAACTTCATGCACAAACTATCATCTCCTCCAAAAATGATATCATCAACAAGACTTCAACAATCAAATCTTTATCATGATCAATCTTGATATACAAGTTACTATCAATAGTACCTTTATTAAAGCCAAGTTTCAATAAATACTTATCAAATCTAGCATGCCATGCTCTTGGGGCTTGCTTAAGTCCATACAATTCTTTCTTTAACCAACAAACCATATCTCCCTGATCAGTCAATTGAAATCCACCAAGTTTCTCAATATACATTTCTTCCTTTTCACCATTTAGAAATGCTAACTTGACATACATCTGATAAACCTTGAAGTTTTTGTAAGCATCATAAGCAAGAAATAATATCATAGCTTCAATGCTAGCAATAGGAGAAAAAGTTTCTTCAAATTCAACTCCTTCCATCTTTGAATATCCTTTACACACCAGTCTTGCTTTGCTTCTAACAACTTGAACTTGCTCATCTAGTTTGTTCCGAAAGACTCATTTAGTTCCAATTACATTTTTGTCCTTAGGTCTAGGAACAAGAATCCATGCATCATTCTTCTCAATTTTTAGTAGCTCTTCTTTCATTGCTTCCACCCAATGTTCATCTTTGCATGCTTCATTGACACTATTAGGCTCAGTCTTTAAAATTAATTAGTATTTTTCTGCAATTCTTCTCCTAGTTTCAACACCATTGTTCTTATCACCTATAATATAATCTTCTGAATGATTCAGTCTTACATACCTTGGAGTCTTAGGATGTTGTTGAACTTCAGGCTCTTGTGATCTCACTTCTGCACTTTCACTAGTTCCTTCCTCTTGGCTTTCTTGATTCACCAAAATGATCTACACTTGATTCTGAGTCTAAACTAAATTGAAATTTTGATCATCTAAATCATATCCATAGGTTCTAGATGGTCTAATTGTGTCTTCATCAACCTTGAAATTAGCACTTTCAACTAATTTCCTCAATCTCTTGTTGAAGCACTGGTAGGCTTTAATTTTATTAGAATAACTAAGAAAGATTCCTTCATCACTTCTAGCATCAAACTTTCCTATATCTTCATCTCTTTTGATAAAGCATTTACTCCCAAAAATTTTGAAGTATCTAATAGTAGGCTTATGACCAAACCATAGCTCATAAGGTTTCTTACCGATATCACCTTTGATATGTACACAATTGAGAGTGTAAACAACAATACTCATTGCTTCTCTCTAGTAGATATGAGGAACATTTCCTTCTAGCATCATAGTCCTAGCAACATCTAGAACTGTCTTCTGCTTCCATTCCACAACTCCATTTTGCTGAGGGGTCCATGGGGTAGATAATTGTCTCTTTATCCCATGCTCTTAACAAAAATAATTAAACTCACCAGAAATGAATTCACCACCTCTATCTGATCTCAGACATTCAATCTTTAGACCTCTCTTTGTCTCAACCCTAGCCATAAAAATCTTTAATCTCTAGAGCTTCTTATTTTTCCCTTATGAAAGCAACCCACATCAATCTAGAATAATTGTCAATGAGTAACATGAAATACCTATCTCCTTGTAAACTTCTGACTCTAGAATGACCACATAGCTCAGTATGCACAAGCTCCAATACTTCATTTGAACAATGTTATTTTCTACAAAATGAAACTCTAGTTTGCTTCTCTTACTGGCATTCCTTGCATATGGTATTAGTAGGCTTTACCAACATAGGAAGATCTCTCACAGCCTAGGTAGAACTTATCTTGATAATACTGTCAAATTTTACATGAATTTCTCCTATGCCACAACAAACTTTCATCAACGTGAGCAATTAGAAAAATTTTAATAGCAGCATTCAGGTGAAAGATATTACCATTTGTTTTTGTACCTGATGAAATCACATTTCTGGAACTCCCCAATATTCTAGGCTTTACATCCTTGAATTGGAGATTGTATCCCTTGTCAACCATGTGTCCAACACTTAAAATATTATGCTTCAAACCTTCCACATATAGAACATCATCAGTATTATTCTTACCATCAAGAGAAATGGATCCTTGGCCATGGATTACACTAGCTTTATCATCACCAAATCTTACAACACCACCATCATACTTTTCAAGACTCACAAATTTAATTTTATCACCTATCATGTGATGAGAGCATCCACTGTCAATGACCCATTCATCCTTTTCTTCAATTTTTGTAGCTAGAGCTTTCTTCACATTCATGCAAGTAGCAGATTCAGTAGATACTGTATCATTTTCCTTGATAGAAATAAATACCCATTCATCTTCACTTACATTCCCTTTATCAGATTCATCATTTGTCACACCTTCATCAACAACATAATAACACTTTCTTTGGAATCTAGGCTTGTTAGGTCTTGGATCAGGAACACTTTTTGGACACCTTGAGGAAAAATGACCTATCTTATTGTAAGAAAAAAATTTAAGAGGCAATTTCACTTTATACTTACCTTCTCCTTTGGGTACCCTTTTGACAAGAAGTGCTTCAAGCTCATCTAGCTTTCTCTCTTCTTCTTCAATATCTCTCATTTACTAACTCATACTTGGACAAGTTTCTAGAAGAACTTTCTCTTGGATCATATCTTTGCTTATCTTTTCCAGAGGTAGTAGCTTTGAATGAAGATTCTATCTTAAGTAGAGCATCACCAAACTCACTTAACTCAAAAGTAGCAAGCTTACCAATCAACATGTCTCTGGTTACATTTTTCATATTTCAGATCTCCTCAATAGTAGTAACATTGTGTTTGTATGTAGTAGGCAAGGATTTGAGCACTTTAGAAATAATCTCTAATTGTTCCAATGTTCCACCAACACATCTGATATTACACACAAGTTCATTCACTCTCTACATAAAAGAAGTAATGTTCTCATTTTCACCCATTTTCAACATTTCATATTTCCCTTTCAGACTTTGTAGCTTAGCAATCTTCACATGGGTATCACCTTCATACAAAGTTTCCAACTTTTTTGAGATCTCATATGAATTCTTTAGATCCATTACATTTGTCATCTCGGAATTAGTCACAACACTAAAAATTGCTTCGTTAACCCTAACATTGTACTCAACATCTTTAATCTCACCTACAGCAAAAGGACCATTCTATGGGATGCTATACCTATTCTTTGTAATGTTCCAATAAGGTTCACCAATGCATCTCAAATGACACTCCATTTGAGTCTTCCACAAAGAATAATTTTTTCCATCAAATCTCATACTATCCTTCTTATATGTTTCCATCTCGGATCAACTTAAGCTATTAAACTTCTTCCAAGGAACCTACTCAAATACCAATTGTTGGAAACACAAGGGAAGACAACTGAGAGGGGAGTGAATTAGTTGTCACAAAAATTTAAACTTATTAAACTTGTTCTCAAATCTGATTAATAACAATGAAAGCATAAATCATTACCACATCATAAACACACATAACATTAAGTTTTTTTATGTGGAAACCCTATTAGGGGAAAAACCATGGTGGAGGTTAGTCCACAAGATTATACCATGTTAATAGTATAAACAAATAAATTGGGAATGCACATGCATTCAAGCACACTGGATAGAGCTCACTACTCAAATAAAAAAGGCTTACTTCCCAAGGAAGAAAAACTATCTTATAGAAGGATTCATATTACATCCAGAAGATTTTGAACTGAGAAAATAACATTGGCTCATGCCTAATTATAGTTCGGGTTAAGCACATAAACTCTGCTCACTCTTCTTCACACTTAACTTATTCCTTCAAATGTTTAGAAAATTATTAACACATAGGAATCAAACACTTTCCTTTACCATACCATCAAATGATAAAACAATCACTCATATATATCTTCAACTAAGAATAACATCATTTACATGTCAGCTTCAATAAAATATAAAATGAATACAAACTATAAGCCCAAAACATAAATAATTATCAATGTGAATCAACCAATGTTAGCCAGAAAATAGTGAAGACCCAAAATAATATCTTCGAACACAAAAAATCTTCAATAATTATTCCTCAAAGATCCACAACACACTAAAATCATCCTATCGGCCAAGAACATGGAAAACATGAATATAGAAAAGAAAATTTTCAATCGCAATCACACTGATCAATGTGGATGTACAACATAGATGGCGCACAATCTAGAAATATCCACAAGCATCATGAATCACTAGAGAAGCGTCCACAACAACTCAAGTTACAAGAATCACATCATCTTCTTTCAGGAACACCAACTGAAGCAACATAAAAAACTATCAAAACATAGATACTCATAACTTGATCAAATCTTCATGTGGATCTTTGAGCCTTAACGGGGATAAACTAGATATATTCAAAAAAAAACCCTTTAGTCCTTAACCTCTAATCAACAATATACTAATATGGCCAACATACTGAACTTCACTACACCACTGACAACCTGCGACTTACTTTATTACAATTTTCTCAATACCCTTGACATATATAGCCTCTAATGCCAATAGTGTTGACATCAATGATAACCAAATATCAACAACATCCAACACATGGTGCATTATTAGCACCATGAAAAATCAAATAGTAATGAGAAGTTCCATGCAAATTTCTAAACACCCTCTTAACAAAATTCCAATTCTCTTTACTAGGGTTAGACATAAACCTACTCAAAACTCCCACTGCTTGGGCTATATCTGGTCTCATGCAAACTATTACATACATTAAACTATTGATGACACTAGCATAAGGAATATTAGACATCTCTGCAGTATCATCATCAAAATTAGGGCACATGTCTAAACTCAACTTAGTACCAATTTGAAATGGAATATTTACTGGTTTATAGTCATGCATGTGTGTGTAAAATATGTGTAATGTAATAACAAACACAATCTGTAGATAGGAAAAAATCAACAGGTTTAATGTTGAGAAAAATAAGCTAATTAAATCCTATCAAGCGCCATGAAGCACAAACTAGTATGGAAATGCAAATAAACAAAGGAAGTTCAAATTGATTCTCAAACTAGACTTGATTGACCTCCATGGCTCTTCTCCACCTGCATGACAATGTGAAATTTTGAAGGATTGATAATGGAGGAATGTTGGTTGCTCATTCCTGCAGCATAACGACTTGATAATGAAAAATGACGAATAAAGAATGATAGAGATGGATTGAAGAATGATTTTGATAGTGTCAGGATGCTAGAAAAATCAACCCCCTAAATGGATTGTAAGAAGCCATATTTATAGAGCCTTGATGTGGACAAAGATAAGTTTTGACAAGATTTGATAATGATTTGATTTTTGACAAAAGAGGAAATACAATGAGATGAGATAATATTTTAGAAAGATAGAAAGATTTTGATTTATTGTTTTAAAGGAAATAAATCTTGAAAAAGATGAGAGGGATAATAAATGAATTATCTAATTAAATAAATTAATTAGATATACATGAGTTCAAATTTTGGAAAGAAAGCAAGAATATCCTTTTTAGATTTTATTAATTAAATAAATATTTGATTTATTTAATTAATGTTAAATTTATGATTTCATTAATTAAATAATATAAATTATTTAATTAACATTAGAAGAATGAATAGAAATTATTTAATTAATTAAATAATATAAATTATTTAATTAACATTAGATGAATGGATGGATTATGCACAGGAAGGGAATACATGAAATTAGTTGAATAAATAAGATTTATTTAACTAATTAGATGATGACATGTGTACCTAGGGAAAAACATGATACATGGTGTCTAAATGATGTAATGTTGGGATAGGTGTTGTAAGACAAAATTTTTGGGTGTCTACATTTTTCCCCTGTTTGAGATGATGAGATTTGTGTCAAGTAACATCATTTGAAAGAAGCTAAGGTACAGGTAAAAGAAAATGGATGGTGAAGGAAAGATAAGATAATGACGATGAGATGATGATTCCCCCTCGAGAGGATAGGTGGGTTGGACAAACATAGGTAGGCTCTTGAAATTAAAGGGATGGGTCAAGAGCTAAAGATGAAGGAATGGATAGAAGAAGTGAAAAATGCATTATGTTGCAATGAAAGAGAGCAACCATGATGTTTGATTTAGCACTAGATGTTATGCACCAAGATATAAGGACCAAGGTGACGATGTGTCACATACCCCAGCGTAATACAACTTTGTCTAGATACAAGATATGAATATTAGCTAGAATAAGTAAGATTTGATGCAAATGCAGGAAAAAAATGATAACACACACAAGCAATCAAGCAAGCATGCACAAATGATACAAAAAAAAACAAAGTATTTCCCCTGTCAAGTTGTAAACCAATGAGTAATTGATTGATTGATGATGATAGTGTTTTCATTGCGGGGAAAAACATATCCCTAGATCAACACAAGGATGACTGATATTTGACCGATTGACTTTGATTGATTGGGTTTACAACAGATTGATTGGGTTTACAACAAGATTAGGATCAAGACCAAAGGATGTGATTGGATAATTTGACAAGATTGATTGACTTGATTGGTATGGATTAAGGACTAACTTTCATTTGGATTATTTCTTGGATTTTTGTTGCATATTTTATTTTTTTGGATTTTTGACATTTTATGATTTTTTTGGCTTTTTGAAATGTTTTGATTTTTTTGGAATTTTTGAAATGTTTTTATTTTTTTGAACTTTTGAAATGTTTTGATTTTTTTGGACTTTTGAAATGTTTTGAGGTGTCAAAGGATGAAAGTTTGAGTAGCCTTTGTGCTAGATACTAATGACAAGGGGAAAACCAAGTCTAGGTGCAAGGGTGGGTGATGGGAGAAGGGATGGCATGGATGTATGCTATGGATTCTATGGATGTATGCTTCATAAGAGAGCAAGGATGTGATCTCCAAAGACTATGTTGCATAGGAATAACATGCACCATTCTAGGTACAAGACTTAGGATTTTTCTAGACAAAACTTATGACAATAGGATAATGCCATGATTGATTTAGATAGGATGAGGTATGTCAACAGATACCAAAAACATGTTTCAACCTTTTTCCCCTATATCTTCATCAAGATCAAAAGGAAAAAGGTGGATATGTGGACTCAATATGATAGGTATGTATGATGGCTAAGATGGTAGAAAGGATGGAAATGATATGACATGAACATGATAGGTTGGATAGATAAGACATTGTGCCCCGAAGTGTAAGTGACATAGAAGATCAACCTACACATGATGCCTGTTTACCAGGTTTTCATTATGGTACTTATCCAGGGTGCCTGTTTTCTAGGTTTTCACCATTCGACGAAGGGATTTCTCTTTACTCTTTTTCTTTAAAAAAATTCATCATTTTTTTTGTTTTTCTACTTTTTAACTTTTGGATAGGAGGGACTGAAGTGTCTAGTTGCATGAAAGGTGATAGTCCCAGTAGGGATGGATTTCATTGCATGGACCATGTCAAATGTCATTATGCTCATAGATGGTTGTAAGGGATGACATGAAATGGAGATGGAGTAGGTAGATTATGGATTATGATGTGGATTATGGAGGAAGATAGTGGATTATAATGTGGATTATGTAGGGAAGATATAGAACTTATATGGTACTTATGAAAAATATGAATGGGGAGGCTTAGCCAAAAGCATGGACCATAGGAAGATGGTGGGGGAGATATGTAGGATAATGAGTGAAGGATGAGGAGATGGAGGTATGTGGAATTGTTGTGAAATGGAAGGGAATCATGACAAATGGTTGCACACACTGTGATAAACATTGAAGATTTTGATGTGGATGGGGTGTAGGAAGCAATGGAGATGTTTACTTAGGAGATGGTGGATGAAGTGCCTTAGGTACCCACATAGACTTGATATTTTTATGATTTTTGTTTGGCTTGTGGGATGGAATATGACATTTTTGAATGGAATCCGCATTTTGGATGGGAGGGGATGGTTGGGATTTTTGTGATGTAGATGCCTCGTTTGATTTGATTTATTTTTGCTTAGGTACCCAAACCATTTTTTTTTAGACTTTTCTTAGGGAGGTATGGGCTTATATAGATTTTTATATGTACTTGGATTTGACTTTTTGAAATTGTATGCTAAGGAATTAGGACCATTAGAATTTTTTAATTTATGTGTAGAGGCATCCAAATTTTTATTTTGGAATCCCTTGGGTTTGGTGGAATGACTGGAAGCTTTATGTTTAGACAATGTGTGCATTGATTGGTCATGATTAAGATGTTTAGAGGATTTATGGATAAATGGATAAGAGGATTGAATGGTAGGGGTATTAGGTGTTGGGAGTAATGGTGGTAAAGTGGATGGAGGGATATTAGGAGTTGGAAGCAATGGTGGCAAAGCTGATGGTGGAAAGTGTATGGTCACATGCTTTTGACATTTGTAGTATGATGGTGGTGGAATGGCAATATATGTTTTAGGTGTAGGATAAGATTCATGATGGAAAGTGGGCTTAGGAGGCATGGATAAATTACCAACATCTTGAGATTGGTGTCCTTGGGGTGTATGTCCAAGGCTAAATGAGTGTGGAGGGACTTTGATATGGATGGGCTCCAAAATTCCTTGTTCATGAATGTCTAGACCTTTACCTTGGTGGTTCATATTTTGGAGCGTGCAATGGACAATCGGACTAGGTGTGGGTGAAACACTAGACATGATTTCCTTATTGGATGAAGAAGATAATGGTTGTTGTTGTTCTAAAGAGGAAAATTCATGAATGGGGGTGGAAAGACCGATAGGATATGATGGAGGACTTGCAATTGGGTCGATAGTGGGTGATGGAGGATCATTAGGATCTTGATTAGCATTGTGTTCACTTAGATCCAAGGTATTTTTTTGATCTTCTATGTGTGCTTGGGAGGCACTTGTCTCATCAACGGAAGTGGATGTTGATGGATCATGGATAGGACCAGGTGGAGGTGAATTTGGTATATCTTTCTCATGGATGGGTATAGGATCAAGTTGCTCATGGATAGGTTCTTCATCATTATGGATATTATATTGATCATAAAAATGATATAGATTATGGATAGGGTGGATGAAGATGATTTGATCCTAATTAGGACTAGGGCTTGATGGTTCCACATGCTTGGGAGTAGAATCTTGATATAACTCTTGGGTTGCTTGAATGGAAGTGGAAGGTGATGACTCTTGGAGAGACTTGACATGTTCTTGATGGTCAACAACACAGGAGCATGACAAAGGGTGACTTGGACATACAAGGGGAGACTCTTGGATTGGCTCAAGGGGTTGCACGGATAACATGGTTGACATGAAGGACTTGGCATGATGTTTGAGGACTCTTTTTTATGTTCAAGTATATGTGTTGAATGACATGGCGATAATTGATTCCTTGATTGTAGCCCTTGGGTGACATCCTTTATAGGTGGACAGGTGGATTTAGGTAATGCCATCAATTTATTTTTTAAATATCTAAATGTAGGGCATTGATTTGATGGAGGATTAGATGATGATGGGGTAATGAAGAGTTTGATTGGTTAGAAGGTAAAGAGGCTAATGAATTAGGACTCATACATTGTGACTTATGGATAGGAATTTTATTAGATGGTGGTAAGGGTACATGAACTAGATTGGTGTTCCCCTTGTCAAAGGTGGCATAAGAATTGAAAGGCTCTTGACTTTGTTGCCAAGGCGGACTTTTGGTTCACATGTGCTTGTTGTGGGATGAATTGATGGGTTGATGTAGGATTGACATGGAAAGAGGTGGGATAAGGTGATATGGAATTATTTTGATAGATGGATGGATTAGATTGATATGGAATGGAGGGAGATGCCACATAGGAATGAGGTGGAATTGATTGGTGTTGAATGAATTGAGGATGATGTGCTTGTTGGGTTTGACGAGTGGCTATGAGATATTGGGCTTGCGCTATTTGATGTTGCATTTGAGGTGATTGGATTGTTTGAATTTTATTGATCATGTCATGGATTCCTTGAATTATTTGTTTGTTTAAGGGTTGTGGTGCCAGATAAAGTGATTGGATGAGGTCTTGGAATTGTGGTACTAAGTCTTCTAATGTTGGCATGGTGTAAAATGAAGTTGATTGGATTAAGGAAATGACGATGATTTGGATATGATGTGGAATGAAAAGATTGGATGAATTGATTGATTAGGATGAAATGGATAGGATGTGGCTAAGAAGGGTGATCAAGATGAAAGTAATTGGATATGAATGTGCTAGAAGAATGTGTAGAGTGAATTTTCTTTATGTGTTTGGTGTTTAGTTTGATTTGGAAATGTTTAAATGAATGATCACACATGTACACACATAAATCACTCACACAAGACACATCAACAAGCCCTATGACTAGTCAAGTGAGGTATGGCCAATTAGGTCTCAAACTAGTCTACACAAGGTTGACTAAGGATGATTTGAAAGTAAAATCCTACCACACAACTGGGAGAAAGGGCTAACCCACCCTTCACCTTCACTTCCCAAAGGTATAAAGTTCTTTAGGGCTTAGCCAAGAGTGACAAGATTTTAACTCCCAAAAAAGTGTGTCTTTTGATTCAAAATTTGATTGAGGTCATCCACAGGGGTGATGAAATCCCCTAGCAGGCCTCCTAGGAAGGGTTTGACAAAAGAAAACCAAGTGAGGTGTTTTTGATCACACACACACAATTGATTCACACTTGCAGTGATTAATTAACCCTTAGAAAGGATATGTGTGTAAGAAAACAATAGAAGCACTCATTCTTTTTAACCCCAAATCAAGATGTGTGATTAAAGAAAAAATTCGATTTAATCCCAATTTCAAATATGTGATCAAACAAGATTGATTTTATGCCCCAAATTAAAATGTGTGACAAACAAGATTAAGATATTAAAAAGGGAATGTGTGCACCTAATTATTTTCGCTTTCCAATTTGATGTGTGTGACTGATGTCAATGTTGTTCCAACTCCTTAGATCCCCCTTACAAGCCACAAAATTGAGAAAGACCAAGTAACTTACATAAAAGTAAGCTATGTAAACAAAAAAGAATTCTGATAAAAATCTAATTAATTAAAAAATCCTAATTAAGAATCTAAAAAATCTACTTAAAAAAAAGCTAATTAAAAAAAATTTACATAATAATATAAAAATCTACTTTAAAAAAATATAATTAAAAAAATCTACTTAAAAATCTACAAATCTACTTAAAAAAAAATCTAATTATAAAAATCTACTTAAAAAAATAATAATTAGAAAAATCTACTTTAAAATCTAAAAATTTAATTATCTTCTAATTAAAAATTCTAATTAAAATCTAATTTAAAAAACTAATAAAAATCTAATTTAAAAACATAATAAAAATCTAACTTAAAAACATAATAAAAATATAATTTAAAAACCTAATAAAATCTAATTTAAAATCTAAGTTAAAAAACTAAAAGCTAAAAAAAAACCTAAATTAAATCTACATTTAAATTAAAACTAAATCAAAACGTTAATCTAAACTAAAGTACCAATTAAAAACTAAGCTAAATAGAAATTCAAAATGAAACTAAAGTAGAAATACTAACACTAAATTAAAAAAATGAAAAATTAAACTAAAATAACAATCAAATGTGAAGCACTCATACGCATGGCTGTGATAAGAGGATAGAGTCTTCCCTTAAAAAGAAAACTATTGCTGCATAGATAGAACGAATCCACAAATGCCTGGCCGATAAAACCCTTGGTGAGCTCCAATGGTAAGACACAAAACTAATGGGAGGAAAGGATGCTCGGTGATAAAGACATAGCCAAAGCAAGTCGATAACAAACAATCATCGACAGGAGGTGAGGATCACCCAATGAGATGGAAAGAAATGTTGGGAAAATTGAAACAGACTGGTGAGAGACGAAAAGGTCGATGATGGAGATGTGCTAGACTTTGAATAGATGGTGGTATTCAAACGGTCCATGCGTAGAGTTCACAAAGATCTCACTGTTGATGCCTGAGAGGAGTATGCGACCAATGATGCCAAAGTATTTAACAATTTACTCTCAAAACTTGACAAAACTAGGGTTAGAAAATGCCAACTTTTAGAAGAAAAAAATCTGCAAAATTTATGATTAAATCAGAAGACGTTAGGTTCACCAACTGTAGATAGGCAAAAATCAATAGGTTTAAGGTTGAAAACAATAAACTAATTAAATCCTATCAAGCACCATGAAGCACAAACTAGTATGGAAATGCAAATAAACAAAGGAAATGCAAACCAATTCTCAAACTAGACTTGATTAACCTCCATGGCTCTTCTCCACCTACATGAGAATGTGAGATTTTGAAGGATTGATAATGGAGGAATGTTGGGTGCTCATTCCTACAGCATAATGACTTGATAATGAAAAATGAAAAATAGAGAATGATAGAGATGGATTGAAGAATGATTTTGATAGAGTCAGGATGCTAGACAAATCAACCCCCTAAATGGATTGTAAGAGGCCGTATTTATAGAGCCTTGATGTGGACAAAGATAAGTTTTGACAAGATTCAATAAGGATTTGATTTTTGACAAAAGAGGAAATACAACAAGATGAGATAAGATTTTAAAAAGATAGAAAGATTTTGATTTATTGTTTTAAAGGAAATAAATCTTGAACAAGACGAGAGGGATAATTAATGAATTATCTAATTAAATAAATTAATTAGATATGCACGAGTTCAATTTTTGGAAAGAAAGCGAGAATATCCTTTTTAGATTTTATTAATTAAATAAATATTTGATTTATTTAATTAATGTTAAATTTATGATTTCATTAATTAAATAATATAAATTATTTAATTAACATTAGAAGAATGAATAGAAATTATTTAATTAAATAAATAATATAAATTATTTAATTAACATTAGAGGAATGGATGGATTATGCATAGAAAGGGAATAAATGTAATTAGTCAAATAAATAAGATTTATTTAACTAATGAGATGATGACATGGGTACCTAGGGAAAAACATGATACATGGTGTCTAAATGATGTAATGTCAGGACATGTGTTGTAAGAGGACATTTTTGGGTGTGTACACAATCAATAAGACATTATATAAAGATATTTAAACAACAATTAATATAATTAAAATAATAAATCTCTCAAAAGCATGTCATTGCTCTCTATCTCCAAAAAATTATTTCATAGGGGCTCTCAGATTTTGTGAGCAGTGACTGTTAAAATGCCAATCTAGAGGATGAGATAATGCAAAATGTAATAATCTAATTCTATATGATGATTCCTAAATGATATGCTGATGATAATGTGGATGAAATTGACATGAAAATGATAAAATAACCTACTATAAACTAATATGCAACTAAATAAAAAGTTGTGATTGCTATTGCTATATGATCGCTAAAAACTATTTGCTATTTTCTCAATGCTCAATTGTTCTAATGCTTCTAATGCTATTTCTACAGAGTAAGATTGTACAAAGTTGGGATTCTTTTTCCTATGGAAAGAAGTCCTATTTATAGATTCACAACAACATATTTGTGATGTGGCAACAGGTAAGGGTCTGGGTTTGATTTGAAAGATTGAATGGTAAAGGATGAAGAAGCCAGGGAAGATTATGGAGATTGTTCATCCCCATAAAAACATTCTGCCAGAGGATAAGAAGAATCAATGGAAGAAGATGAAGAAGTTTTCCTATAATTTGCCTCTAATTTATCTTTGAATTTGTTCATAAAGTCTAAGTTGAATTAATTAGATATGGGTGATCCCACAATAGTGGTTTACAATTTTTGGCCAAATGGGGCACTATTTTTTTTTTAAAACTAAATCTTCACATTTAGACACCTATAGCAGCTAAACCATGAGGAATTTTAAGATGATGCAAACTAGAGTCTCATCACATTTTTTTTGTAGATTGTAAAAATATTTATTTTCAACATTTTGGGCTTTATATTGCACTTCTTTTTCCATCTCCCATGAAAACTAGTTTTTTTAGAAAACAACATTTTTAAAAAGTGACACGCACCATATAACTTATAATTTTTTTCCATGAAGGATAAAATTCTAATTCTTTCGAATTTAGATATGTAACTACAATATCCAGTGCTTCCACTTGGTTGGTTAGTTTTTTATTGAATATTTTTTCTTTAATCAAGTTTTGAAGTCAAACCAATTACAATTCAGACATAGCACGACCGTATAATGCATAATTTTTTTTGTATATATCGAAATTCAATTCCTTTTTTGTTGGATCAAGGATTTCAATATCTTGTGCACTCATATTTTTCAATTTTCTTTTTGATAATATGCTATTTTTCCACATGTGTAGAACAAAGACCTTCATTTTGGATGAAAAACCTATGTTTAATAAAACTAAAAAAAAAAATACATAATAATACCAAAACATATTAAAAAACTATATTAGTTGGATAGCTCATTTCCATGACTACCTGATTCTAGTTGGGTTTGTGAAGATTCCTCTATTTTCATCCTCAACCTAAGCACCAAAGTGCCAAAATCGAGGTTTTTTTGTGTCTCAGGGGGGGATGAGGGATAACGAGGGTTTGTACAAACCCCTAGGGGTTTGAGTGAACCCCCTTCCTAATGCATTTTCTTTTTTTTTGGCAGCCAATATTCAAATGGGTTTGCTCAAACTAGTAGGTTTGTACGAACCCCCAAAATCATATTTTTTGCCTTGGGGTCGGTTTGTGTGAGTTTTCCTTACTCACTTGAATTGTAAACCACTATTGTGGTTTCACCCATATGAAATATCTAATTTTGTTGGTGGATATGATGAAGGAAATAGTTTTAGGAATATGCTTTAATTGAATTATTGGATTTATTCAATTTGGTAAAAGAGGATATTTAATTTAATAAAACAAACTATATAAATCTATTTATTAAATTAACATGGAACAAATATGGCAATCAAATAAAACAAAGTATGTGAACTTGTTTATTTAATTTAGATGAAAGAAAATTGATAATTAAGTTTTTTTTTAATAAAAAAGGTAAAAACTTTATTGATAATTAGAAAAGCGCATTACAATAGAGAAAAGGGCCTAAACCCAGGAAAGCAAAGATACAATAAAACAAAGCAAGAACCAACATCATCCATCACCAATCCCATCACCATCCTCCACAATAATCCTATCCAAATCATGGTGAAGCTTCTATGAAATTTGATCCCAACCCTCAGTCCTCCAACCATGAAGATGCTTTGAAGCCCATTTCACTAAGCAATCCACTACCTTATTCCACTCCCTCAAAATATGGACAAAAGACACCTCCTCCATCAAGGAACTAATTTGTAGAATCTATTGCACCAACCTAGCTAACTACCAACTGGCATCAGCCACCTTCCGATCATTAAGCAAATTAACCAAAACCTATGAATCAAACTCGTAGATAACCTTTCTCCACCACAAAGTATAAGCCCATTCAAGAGTGGAGAATATCACCAAACCTTCCATAATGTTGACAATCTTCATCCCCTCATAAATAGAGAAGAAGAAGATCACCGATCCTGTAGAATCTCTACCGACTCCACCAATTCCAACAAGCCCAGGATTTCCTTTTGAGGAACCATCAGTATTAATCTTTAGAATTCCAACAAGAGGGGGAAGCCATTTATCCACTCTTATGGCTTTTTGTTTAGCTGGCCTTCCATTTCAGACACAAGCTAAAGCCAAAGACAACTCCTAAAGTCCCAATCTCTCCACCTTTGCATCCTCTTTCTCCAAGGGATGTACACCACCTCACACTTCGCTTCCTCTTTCTCCCAAACCATACCCATAATTCTTTGCCAAATCTATTGAATAACCAACTTGTCACCTCAGAAGATTCTACGATTCTGCTCCAGCCAAATCTACCATAGAAGGAAAGTAGGCCCCACATACCACACATCCTGTAAGAAAGATGTCGTAGCAGGAGGTCTACCCAGACTACTCCAAAAATCCACCAAAGAGGAAGCATGAACACAAGGAACTCTCCAAACTTCCCACCACAAGCGCCACAACCTCAAAGTAAAGGGGCAATGAAAAAACAAGTGAGCAGAATCCTCCTCCCCATCCACACACAAAACACACATGGATGGTCCCTGAAATCCCCTCTTCTGAATATTTTCCTAGGTCAAACACTTATTCCAGGCCAAAGTCCAAATGAAGCAGTTACACTTAGGCCAAGAAAACTTGTTCCAAACTCTCTTCCACCATTGAACCTCCACCCTGTCCAACTTGTGAGATAACAACACCTGATAACCAGAGGGAACAATATAAGCACCTTTAGGGCTCAGAGACCAAGATAAAACATCTCCATCTGAAAGGGAACTACAACTCCTACTATAAAGGATGCTTTGTAATTCTATGCACTCCTTCTCCATACCAACCACAAGCCACTCCTCAGGATTCTTCCACCTAGCTGTCATCAACTGGCCATGAGAAAACATAGACTTAAAGTCTCACCTTGTCCTAACCAGCCTCAATGAATCTTTGAAAAAGGAGCAATAGGTTAGGAAACTAAAAAACAATGGGAGGAAAACCATCCCAAGAATCTGACCAAAATTCAGCCTCAAACCCACTTTTCCAGATCCAAAATAAGCCATCCTTAATAAGAGCAGCCCATTTCTTGAGCATACCCCAAATCACCGATCCTTTCCCCACTAAGGGATAGCAGGGAATATCCATATGAAGGATCCCAAAAAATATTTATGAAGTAATATCTTGGCCCAAGTCTGATCCTGCTCCACACACCACCTTGAGTACAGTTTGGGAGTAAGTGCAACCCCAGACAAAGATGAATGCCTTAATCCAAGACCGCCATATTGCCTCAGGCTACATACAAGCTCCCACCTAACCAAGCTCCATTTGGATGACAATAAGTTACATGCCCATAAAAATTGTCTAGCTAAATTATCAAGTTCTTGAAGAAATCCAACTGGGGCCACCTGGAGCATACATTTGTAAATGGGGAGAGCTTGAACCACATATTTGATCAACTAAACATGACCAAAAAAGGACAACCATCTATGGTTCCAATGGTTAACCTTTGTCTGAAACTTTTCCAGAATATTGTGCCATGATTCCCTAGGCATCCTTTTGACAGCAATAGGAATTCCAAGATAGATCAAAGGGAGGGACCAGAAGCAATCAGATAAACATCCAACACCACACACAAGTTTGTAGCCTCCCTAATTGTAGCCATACCCATCAAAGCAATATCATCCACAAATTTCAAATGAGACTGTGGAGGAATATTACCACCCCAACGCAATCCTTGAATGAGACCCATCTCCACATTCCTTCTCAACAACCAACCCAAACCTTCAACAAAGAGGAAAAAAAATGGAGATAATGGATCACCCTGACGTAATCCTTGGGAAGCTCCAAAAAGCTTTGAGGGCTCACCATTAATTAAAATGGAGAAGGTTACTAAAGTCACACAACTCATGACCCACTGAATCCATTCATCTCCAAAACCAAAAGCACCAAGAATATTCCAAAGGAAGGACCATCAAACTCTATCATACACCTTTGCCATGTCCAACTTGACGAACATTGCCTTATCAATTGAATTAGCCATAGAATGAATGGTCTCCATAGCAATAACCACCCCATTCAGAATTTTCCTGCCCACAAAAAGAAACCTTTGCTCCTTAGAGATTAACACTCTAAGAAAAATTTTTAGCCTATCCGTAATTACTTTAGAGATAATTTTGTAAATCACATTACAAAGAGAGATGGATCTAAATTGGCTTAACCTGTTTGCTCCATCATATTTTGGGATGAGAGCCATGAAGGTGGAATTCAAAGCCCGTAACATCTGATTATTCATCTAAGATTCCTAGACAATAGCCAATAAGTCCAGCTTGATAATATCCCATAATTCTTGAAAGAACTCCACTGGAAAGCCATGAGGGCCAGGAGCTTTCCCTTTCTTCATTTGGAACACCATTCTCTCGAGCTCTTCTATCGAGATATCATCCATAAGACACGCATTCATCTCCATAGTAATCAAAGAAAGGATACAATATAGAACTTGGGCCTCCTCAGAAACCCCCTACGAATCCTCCCTAAATAAGGTAACAAAGTACAACAAAGCTTCACACAAAATATCCTTGAAAGAGGATAGATGCTCACCAATGTCATTCACCAGAACAAAAATTAAATTCCCATGTCGATTGGCTTTGACCGAATTGAAGAAGAAGGCCATATTTTTATCTCCCTCCTGAAGCCATTCAATCCTTTCCTTTTGTTTCCAATAGATTTCCTCTCACAATTCACACTCCTCCAGCACTTTCAACACCCTAGCCTCCTCTTGAAGTAAATTAGCAGTCACACCTTACTCCCTGATCACTCTGGTAGTGCTATCTAGCTCAGCCTAGGCAACAACCTTTGCATGGAAAATGTTCCCAAAGAACTACCGATTCCAACACTTAAGTTGATATTTAACAAATTGGAGAAGCTTAGTAAAAATATACATTGTCGTACCATAAGCAGGTCTACCCATTCTCCACCATTCAGCCACATAGTCATGAAGAAAGGGTTCATGAAGGCACATTATCTGGAACTTAAAAGGGGGAAACTGAGGCACACTAACTTTAGAAACAACAAGCTTGATAGGCCAATGGTCAAACCCCCTCCAATCCAAGATTTTTGAACTAGAAGACCATAATCCACCAACCCAAAAATAGGAAACCAAGAACCAGTCAAGTCTTTCGAAGATGCAATTATCCCCAATCCTTTGATTATTCTAGGTGAATAGACCATTATTAGGCTTGACATCAACAAGATTCAAAGAAGAAATATTATCTTGAAGAAGTAGCGCTAAAGGCTCCAACCTTCCAATACCCCCCAACTTCTCATTCAACTCATAAATAACATTAAAGTCCCCAACCATAATCCATGGATGAAAAGACACCATACTCCAAACAAGTCTAATATGAGCCCACAGAATTTGCTTACCTTGAAACTCGATAGGCACATAGTATTAGAGAGGAGGATAGACTCCCCAGTCTCAAAACAAGAAGTGATCATCGAGATAGAAGACTTGTTGGACATCCACCAAAGAGGGTAGATCCTCTGAGGATTCCAAAGGCAAGCAACCCCACCTTCAGATCCTTGAGCACAAACACACTGACATTCACCACTACCCCACAGCTTAGGGGATAAACCAAGCATGCATTCCATAGATAACTTAGTCTTGTGTAGGAACAAAATATCAAGAGATTGACTTCTAACCAACTCACGAATATCCTTTTATCTAGGGCCACTATTTAGGCCCCTTACATTCCATGAAAGTACAATCATTTCAAAGAGCTCAAGAAGTGTGAATCCAGAGTCTTAACCGACCTTGACTCCACCAGAGTTTCCCCAGCTAACTTAATCTTTTCCATATCCTTTTTCTTGCCAAGCTTTGAAGATTTCTCCCCCAACCCTTTTTTGATATCCTTTTGATGGAGACCCAAAGGAGAAGGAGAAGACCTGCTATTTTTCCCTACATCTACTCTTGTATGCAAATCCAAAATAGGACCATCTCCCCCATCCTTCTTCATTTCCACAGTAGGAGCCAACACCACCTGGACATCCATTTGAAGGTCGGTCACCATTTGCAAAGATCCAATAACTTGTGCATCCTAAGTATCCCCAAACAGAGAATCCTCCTGCCCAGAACAAACAATACCTTGATCCAAATTCACCAAACCTGGGTTCACTTCTTGCTGACCAAGATCATCCAAAACCTTGAATCTATTAAAAGAGTCTTCATCTTGTATTTCCTTCAAGGTCCTCTTTTGACCTCGGTTTCTATTATGATTCTTTACAAGGGCGAAGCCATCTAAACCATCCCCATCCCCAGGAATGGGATTCTTTCCCTTATCCTCCCTAGGTGGGTTGCAGGGAGGTTGAGAAATTGGAGGCTCCACAGGCCTAGCCCTTGGACATCTTTGTTGCAAATGACCATATTCATGGCATAGATGGCATCAGAATGGAAGGGTTTCATAGTCCAACGATTGTACCTAAGAGTAAGGACCCACAAACATATCCAAAAAATATGGTAATGGCTTACTTAGATCAATTTCCACACAAATGCAGGAAAAAGTTATCACCTTTTTAAACTAAGTCTGATGCGAAGAACTAACTAGATTCCTAAGCATCAACCCTAACAAATGCAAAACATGATCCCGCCAGCATTCCACTGGAAATCATAGAAATTGAACCCACATCGGGACACAAGATGGAATCTCCTCAGTAGGGTTAAAACCAACATGCCACAGTTTAAGAAACATACCAACCTAATTATAGAAATAGGGCCTCCCTTCAAAAACCTTATTGTGATCTACCATGCAATCAAAGGTAACCATGAAATAATTGTTTGCCAGAAGCTTTATATCCATCTCACCCTTCGACATCCAAGTCTGTCGCACCCAAGACTCCAAAAATTGCATCGATATCCGCATACCCAAAAACTTGCAATAAAAATAGTGCCTCGAATAATATTCAATATCCTCTGCAACCATCTCCAATGGGATAACCAGTTTCAACCTCTCCTTGCAACATTCCAAGAATCCCTTGATTTTTGTGATCTGAGCTGCACTAGATGAGCCCACTCCATCTAGCCCTAGTTTTGGCAAGAACAAATTATTATTAAAGACTTTCAGAGAGTGCGAAGGAGACTTTGCACCAATCCCTGAATGAAAATCCATGATAGGGTTAGCACCTAAGGTCTCTCCAGGCAACATAATACCCAACTTACAATGGGCATGCAAAGCCCTCGAGAAATAAAAATCCAAGACAAGGGTTTTGAAGACCCCACCCAACGCTCACCACTATCCATTGGAAAAAGAACAAGAAGCACCATTGATAGGAGGCCACACGAAAGAAACTAGGCAGCAAATTCCCACTCCACACCACACACCCATGGCTCCTAACAACACCCCACTCACTGATCGACGCCAAGAAACTACTCCACATGTAGGAATAGAAAGATAACATCCCCCGTAGCAACAAAAAGTAGATCCTCTCCCCCAAACGTAGGCATAGACCCCCCTCCCAATGCAAATCTATGCAAGAAACAGGAATCAAGCTAGGGCATGGAAGCCCTAGCTCGGCAAACAATGTAGACGAATGCCATCTCATCCCTAGGTGAAATTCTTTTGATGAAAATGAAAGCTTCAAGAGTCTTCAAAATAGATAATTTAGTAAAACAAGGTATTTGAATTTTTTAATTTAATCAAGATGAAATAATATGATAAAGATAGAAGAATTAGAAGTGAACTATATAAATAAATATTTCTATTTATTTATAAGTAGATGAATTAAAGGAGTCACTTAATCAAATAAATCGTATTTAATTAGTTAGATTATCTAGACCATTTTTAGGTTTATACATTTTCCCCCTCTTTGAAGGGATGTGTTTACACATTACTTCAAAGAAAATTTTGTTGCTACTGCTAGTAGTGACAAAAAAAAATTGATATGCCCCAGATGTTCATTGTTAGGTGATGATGGATATATGCCCCCTTGGGAGATAAATCGATGAATTTTTTTATTGTTTTGGAAAATTTCAAATTATTATGATTTTTTGATGATTTGGTAAATAATTTCAAATTTAATGATGCAAAATTGATTTATTTCCTGAAAAAGAATACTCATTCTGCTAGTTGATTAAATGTTTCCCTACTTTTCCTCCTTGTGTTTGATTATTTTTTATCATGTCATCCTTTGATTTGATATTGATTGATGATCCTGATAGATTAGAAGATTATTGATTTCATGATAGGTGAGATTCAATGATTAATTTATTGATTGACCTCATGATAGGTGAGGATCAATGATAGATTGATGATTGGCCTCATGATAGGTGATGTTCATTGATAGATTGATAGATTGACCTCATGATAGGTGAGGTTCAATGATAGTTTGATGTTTGAACTCATGATAGGTGAAGTTCATTGTTAGATTGATTGTTTGACCTCATGATAGGCGAGGATCAATAATAGGATGATGTTTGACCTCATGAAAAGCAATGTTTAATGATATTCACTCACGAGATTTGATCAAAGTCTCACTAGAGCAAATTAGATGATGGGCTGATTGATTTTTGATTGATTGATAATATTGCTGATTTGTGATATGTTATGATCATAGGAGGATTTTAGAGTTCTTCCCGAAGACATGGGGCATGATTCCGCATCTGGTTCAAGCTGATATAGATATCATTATTCAATGTGGTTTATCATCTTTGATTGATATTCCCCAGTATAGGATTGATTAATGCACTCAAACTTGATAATGTTCACTTACTCAGTCAGATATTTTATCATTGCTCTATCATGTTATTGATTCACCAGCCTTTGGAACAAACTACTCTGTAGATGCAAAACTAACATAAATGCAATCTAACTTAACCATGCAAAATATACATATGCTTTATTTGTCACTTTAATAGTCCATTTATCATGCTTTTTATCATCATTGAGCCTTTAAAATGTTGAAAATGAGTACAAGCATCGATGGTATAATTAGACCAATGATGACCCGAGTACTACTTTCATGATTTTTGATATTGCAAGTTAACACAAGAATTGAGGTATAATTAAACCAAGATGACCTAAGCATTTCTTGCGTAAATAGACAAGAATCAATCATTTTCCTATGTGAATTCATAATTTCATCAAGGATACTTTGTAGAGCACATCTCACGACAATT
>VDFB02000017.1:61134630-61259508 GCA_007258455.2 Sequoia sempervirens
CAAGATGAAGAACTTGAGGAAACTTGTAGGGTGGGCTTGCCCAAACCGTCAACCAGTGAGGCAGTGCAAGGCCTGCAAGTAGAGCACCGAACCTTGGAGAGCTTGAGGCAACTTGTAGGGTGGGCTTGCTCAGAACTTCGACCTTGAGGTCTAGTTGCAAGTACTTGTAGACCAATCACCAAACCAAATTGAGGAGATGATATTGGATTTGATGCAATATAGATCATAGTGAAGAGGCTCACTTTTCAAATAACCCCAAGAGTCTAATGCAGGGGCATCCATAATTTTTCAAAAAATTGAAGCAGTTGAGAGTGAAGTTGCATAGATGTAATGTACCATATTACTAAATTTGATTGTTAGAGGTTGTGGATTAATGGGTTGATTGTTGATGGTGTCTAGTATTTCCATGTTAGGTTTTAGGGATCCACATGAAGGATCGATCGAGTTGTGAAGATCTATGTGTTGATGGTTGTTCAATTATTCTAGTTGGTGTTCCTGAGTGAATATGATGTGATTCCAACATGTGGAGTTGGTGCAGATGTTTATGTGGTGATTCATGATGATTGTGGATGTTTCTAGATCATGTGTTGTTGGTCCACATTGATCTATGTGCTCGTGATTGGTGATTTTCTTTTTTGAGGTCTTGTTTACCTTGTTCTTTGCTGACAAGGAATTGTGGTGTGTTGTGGATCTTCGAGGAGTAATTTATAAGGTTTTTTCATCATTGAGGATTTTGTTTTAGATCATGGCTTGGTTGTGTCTAACCTTGGTTGATTCACAATGTAATTTTTTATTGTTTTAGGCTGACCTATCTGATTTGGCATGTTATTTTACTAGCCATTGTAATTGGGATGACATGTAGAGGGTTGGATGATTCATAGATGATATAAGTAGAAGCAAGAGGATTTTTTATAAAGGATAGAAGACAAATAAATTGACATGGTGCTCAATAGTGTATAGAGTGAAGCACGATGATGAAGTATTTTGATCCAGAAGAATCTCAGAGCAGAGAGTGTGTGGAGCAGGAAAATAAGTCGATGTAAATTTTTGTTACATGAATCATTTGTAATCCCTGGGCTGCGACCTAGATCTTGTAATCCTGTGAGGCATTTGTAATGTGTTTTGAGATTATAATATAATTTGGATGAGCTTTGAAGGCTTGTTTTTTTCCTGTTAGGGTTTTCCCAGGATAAGTATTGTGTCTGATGTTGATGAATGTCTTTTATCTTTTTGTTGATTAACTGTTAAATTTCGTTGCATGTCTATGTGATCATGGAGTTGGTAGTCTAGGCTGCAAGGTTGGATAGTCCTTAACTAGATCTTCCTACCTTGACTGCATCAATCTCTCTTCTTCATCATAGGCTTTTATTGTGATTTTCCTTTTGGCATCAATAGCATTATCAAAATATCTTAGTGCATGGATTAGTTTTAAAGCGCAAATGTTTAAACCAACTCCACCATCTATTAAGATATGTTTAACCCAATGTTTGTGGATTAATAATTCAATGTGAAATGTAGCATTGTGTGGATGAGTAAATGGGCATATGCAGGATCATGAATGGCCAAAAAGTGGTGATATGATAGGTATGTGTAGGGTATGTGACTGGTGGATTTTTTGTTACCTAAAATAGATGAATCAAAAAGGGTTTTTAAAGGAGATTCTTAGATTTTCACCAATATAAATTATGATTTACTTTGAATTTAATTAATAATTATTATTCGTTTTCTATTTGAATTACGACTAAAGTCCTGATTGATAGGATGATTGAAAAACATCTATAGATTTCAAATGGTATCACATTTTTTGAATTCAAAAAATGTGTCAAATTCTATGCTTCACATACTATAGGATTAAAAAAAGAATATTGAATTTGATGAAGTTTTGACCAATTTAAGGTGGTCAGACATACAAGTTTCTTATATTTTTAAAAAATTGTAATAAAAAATTCATAATTAATTATTTACTTGGAAAAAAATTACAAAAAAATATGCATCACATCTGAACATGATCCTCTACTTATATCTAAAATATTATAAAAAAATATTATCATTTTATTGTGGTTAGGGTGGTCAGACAAACACCTATTTCTTATTTTTTCCCTGAAATTGAAGTACTACTACATTGAAATTTGAAATTTTCACCAAATAATTTAAAAATAAATAAATAAACCTAGTAGTTTAGAAACTACATTCAATTTTATATAGATTATATTCTTACATATTTTTGAAATAATATAGATAACTTATTAAAAATTTATGCCAAGTTTCCTAACTCTAATTTTTCTGATGTTTTTGCCACTTAAGGGCCTATTTTTTCCATGATGATCCTGCACATACCCAAGTGATACATCATCTTGTTTGGAAAATGATAGGCAGTGAGGCATAGTTAAGTGTCCCACCATAGTCTAGAATTGAAAAACTTCCAAATTATTGGGTACTGTGGTGGCCACAAGAGCTTGTTCCAAAACTTCTTAATGAGATGGATGAGTAAGTAATACGTCATCTTGTTCAAAAAACATAGGCAGTGAGCTATGGTTAAGTGTCCCACCATAGCCTAGAATTGAAAAAAATCTAGATTATTGGGTATTGTGGTGGCCACAAGAGCTTGTTCCAAAAATTCCTTATGGGATGGTGAGATTTTAAGGAGTTCTAATATCGATATTTGGGCTGGTATTTTTTGTAGTTGATCAACAATGTTATACTGATTGGATGGGGTAGCTATTTTTTTAGATGGAACTCCTTTCAATATTACTTTGGATTGCCCCCTTGTTGTCATGTTGATTGGTTGGGAATCTTCCCTATCCCTGATTTTAATGACATTAATGTGATTGTTTGATGGGACCATGTTTGGGATTAGATTTAATGGCATGATGTAATTGTTTCCAACATTATCAATTTGATTATTAGTGGCACCATTATTCTCAACCATAGAAACACAACAAATAATGTCATCATAAATGTAGTTTACATTTTTACCTTTACCATTTGCAAAAGAAGATTCTCCCTTTTCATAATTTGGTAAGGGATTTTTAAATGCACCATGATCATTGTTGGTTTGATGTCCTTCTAGGGATATTGTCCTGTTATCAATCAAATCTTTTACTAGATGCTTCAACTGCATACAATCATTTTTTTGTTTCCTTTATTTTTATGAAAGTCACAGTAATCTGGGTATGTGCAGGATCATGGTGTGCCAAAAAGTGGCAATATGATGAGGGTATGTGGCTGACGACTTTTTTTCACCCAAAATTAATGAAACAAAAAGGGTTTTTAGAGGAGATTCTCAGCTTTTCCAAAAATATAAATTATGATTTAATTTTAATTTAATAAATAATTATTATTCATTTTCTATTAAATTATGACTAAAATCTTGATCAATAGGCTAATTGAAAAACATCTATAAATTTCAAGCGGTATCATATTTTTTTTGAATCAAAACATGTCACATTCTATGCTACATACTATAGGATTAAAAAAATAAAAATTAAATTTCATGAAGTTTTGACCAAGTTAAGGTGGTCAGACAGACGAGTTTTTATATTTTCTAAAAGTTGTAATAAAAAATTCATAATTAATTATTTAGTTGGAAAAAAATTACAAAAAAATATGCATCACATCTAAACATGAGTCCACTACTTATATATAAAATCTTACAAAAAAATATTATCATTTTATTATGGTTAGGGTGGTCAGACAAACACCTACTTCTTATTTTTTCCCTGAAATTTAAGTACTACTACATTAAAATTTCAAATTTTCACCAAATAGATTTTATTTATTTTTAAATTAACCTAGTATTTTAGAAACTACATTCAATTTTCTACAAATTCTATTGTTACATATTTTTGAAATAATATAGATAACTTATTCAAATATTTACCTCAAGTTGCCTAACACTAATTTTTCTGAATTTTTTGCCACTTAAGGGCCTATTTTTTGCACAATGATCCTGCACATACCCATCTGCATCATTCCACCAAGATTTCTTGACTCTTGGTTCCTAATTTCTTGCTTCAAGTAATGTGATAAGTCTACGTGTAATAATTTCTTTCATTGTTAATTCTAGTGTATGTCCCAATGGTGTGAATCTTCTTCAATTTGATGGTTTTTGATATGATTGTGGTTTAGATTCACCATTGTTCAGATTTTTGTTTTGATTGACACTTTGATTGATGTTTTGGTCATTTTTTTATAGCTCTTTGCAGTAGTTTCTGTCAAATTAAATATTGGTTTCGTGTTTTTTGTTTCATTTTCAGCATCATTGTTACCAGTATTTCTATTCTTTTTCCAAATATTTTGTTTATCATTCTTATTTTAGTGATTCAAGGAGTTTGTATTATTTGATCCTTCATTGTTTATTTTATTACCCCTCTTAACCAAGGATTCTTCGATCTTGAGCCCATTTTCAATTAGTTTCTCAAATGTAGGGGGAATTGTAGTTCAAGCATCTAGCTCATCTCATCAGTTAGGTTGTTAATGAATAGTTCCATCTTTTCCTCTTTAGGTATGGAATGTGGATACCTAGAAAACAACCTTCGCCATCATTGTAAAAATGAGATGAATGTTGCACCTTTCTTTTGTTTTGTATTGTAAATATCCTTTATTGTTATCTCATGTTAAATATTATAGAAGTATTATGAGATAAACTTGTTTAATAGTTTCTCAAAGGATCGAATTCCTGGTTGTAGTTTAGAGAACCATTGCATACATTGACCTCCTAAGCTTCTTGGAAACAACCTCATCAAATAAGTTTCCTCTTGTGCAAATTCTAAGCTCATTGTTCATAATTCCCTCCCATGATCTATTGGATTAGTTTTGCCATTGTATTTGTCATATTTCAGGAATTCACAATGTATAGGAAATGGTATTGATGAGCTTAAAATGTGCTCATAATTTGGATGTTATGATAAACTTTTAAATGCCTTTACTTTTGTTATTTCATGGATGTTTAAACTTTGTTGAAACCTTTTATTGGATATCCTGTAGCAACATACTTTTATATTCCTGTAGCTCATTATGTTGACTTGATTGCATTTATTGCCACGTTGACTCCCTAAAATGATTGGTATATCGTATACAGTTTTTGAATGATGAAGTAGATTTAAAATGTGTGATTAATGAATAGATATCATGTATGTGCCATACGCCTTTACTTTCGCAGGCTGTTGAAGAATGATCGAGTCAAGTGCAGCTGATCTCAGCCTTGCAACAAAGTCCATTTCCTGCACGACTTCGAGGGAGCTCCGGTGAAGACTCTTTGACCGAAAGCATGGGAAAGAATTTTAATGATAGTCAATCTAGAAAGAGTGGAGTGCTAGATTCTCTCCGAATTGGGTTGAACGCATGAATTCATTATGAAGTCTATTCCTTGATTCGGGGATATACTTTACTTCCACGTCTTTCTTTGATAGGGTTAGTTAGTTAGTTGCTCTCCTGTTTTTAAATAAAGTTCTCCTTCTGCGCAAGTGAGAAGAGAGAGGAGAGAGATGATAGTTAGAGTAAGATAGAAACAGAGTAGCAAATATCATGTAAGAGCTAGTATGATAATAAAAAATAGAATCTGTTTGATAAGAGACAGAGTTTGTTGTTAGTTTCCATATCAACAAAACAATGTATATCATTCTGTTTTCATGAATAAAGTTCAATAAAGTTATGAGTTTAGCATCTACGTAATCAATAGATGCTTGCTAAGAGGGCCCACTTAGTAAGTATCTGTAGCTAGTTAGTTAGTTGTTCTTTCCTGTTGAGCTTCAGTTTGCTTTCATCTTTAAAGTTTTTATACAAACTCATCCTTATATTTCTCCTGCAGCATAGGGAATCCATCATTGTGCCTGTTCCTATAGCATAAGGCCAGTTCATAGTTTGTGTTTCAGTCGTAGTTATTATGGTTTCTGTTTTAATCAAATCATAGTTGAGTTAAAGAACTTTGCATTACCTTCCTGTAGCATAGATAGAAATCCTTTCCAGTATTTATTTTTGCTAAGATTTGACCTAAACTAATTCCTAGTGCATATATTTTGCTGCACCATTTAAAGTATACATCCCCTGGTTTGACAAGTAAATGAACGTCCACTGAGAGAGATATTAGTCGCCTGTTGGAATGTCCAATTCCCAAGAAAGGTTTTACTCTGATTTTCATATCCTTTTGTGGGTGTGACCATTTTTAGCGCCGATGTCGGGGATGGCGTCTAGCTAGGAGTTTTTCAGAAGTCACTTTTAGCATTAGTTTAGCTTGTTAGTAAAATTTTCTAGATCCTTCAAGCCACTACTCACCATATTGCATGCATAGAAGAAGAAGAGATGCACTGGGAGGGTTCCTCCCTAAAAATCTATTTATTGAACTACCATTTGACCCAGCTGATAACGAACCTGAGGAAAATCCATTCACTCTGTTATTCCAACAACCAAACATGGAAAATAATCCACCTCCTGCATTTGAGTTTCCCATTGTTCCCCAGAGAGATACTGATAATCTTAAAAACATTCCCTCTTCCTTGCTTCCAAAATTTTATGGCCTAGTTATGGAGGACCCAGAAACTTTTCTGTTTGAATTTGATGTCCTCTGTCACAGTTATGACTACAACAGAGATGCTCATAAACTGAAGTTATTTTCTTCCACCTTGAAGGAAGGAGCTCTCAGATGATTCATGAGTCTAGGAAGAGGTTTCATCAATAGTTGGGTGGCCATGCAGACGAAATTCCTTGAAAAGTATAAGGAATATTGTAAGAGCGCTAGCAAAGGTGATGACATATTCTGAATTCAGTAGAAGGATGATGAAAGTCTGGAAGATTATATTTCCAGGTTTTTGTTTTCACTAAAGAGGAACTCAAACCATACTCTCAACGAGGATTCTCATAAACTACTCTTTCTAAGGTGAATTAGTGATGCTTATATAGATGCCCTGGACCTGATGGGAGGAGGTGATATAACCCAGCTACCTTGGGATGATATAAAAAAAATATGTCTTAACTACTCTCGAGCAATAGTTAAGAAAGGTCAAGGTCATCATGCTACAGTGGGGAAGTCTTCTTCTGGTGGAGTTTCCCAGATGGAGATAAAAAATTTGCTATCTGACTTCAAGCAAGACATCATTAATAATATGGCTATGCAAGTCCGGAGGAAACATGAGGAGGTTGAGGCAGTTTTGGTTTAGTTCTGTACATACTGCAGAAAAAAGAAGCGTGACTACAGATGTAAGATGGTGGCTAATTTGGAAGCCAGACAACTACCTACTGACTTCAAGCCAATAGAAGGTGATGATGATCAAGTGTTCTTTGTTGCACAAAGGAGACCAAGGGCCCAAAGACAAGGTATGCCTCAAGATCCTTTAACTTTTGGTAATCCTTATTCTGGCTATAATAACCAATGGCAACATGCATATGGACCACCACCACCCTAGAATCAACCTCAACCATATTGGCCTAATTATCAGACCCTGCAATGGCAATCTCTTCAAGGAGGTTGGTAGAAACTATAAGGGCAATGGATCCCACCTTCAGGAAATTGGTAGCAAAATCCTCAATGGTGAGACCCTCAGCAATGGCAAAACTAGTCCTCTAGATTCTTGCAGCTTCCACAGCCACAACCATAGGCCCTTATGCCACCTCCTATAGCAACTGCCACAAATCCTGGACCTGCAAAACAAATGCCTCTGCCTACCCAGCCACTGCCAAATCCCAATAATAAGCAACAACAGTAGCCACAACAGCCTGCGTATCTTGCTGAAGCCAACCAATATCAAACTTATGCCTTAAATGTTAATGACATCCATTTGAGGTCTGGAAGCACTTTACCTACTCCAAAACCACCTCTAATTACTGAAATATCAAATTCTCCCCTTGAAGAATCTATTGCACCTACTGTTCCTATTGAGCATATGCCCATAACTGATATAGTTTCTAAGGATCCTGTTTTGCAAAATCAAGATAACCCAACTTTTCCTCAAAGGTTGCAAAGTACTGTATCTAAATCCATGGAAGAACCCACTTTTGACATTCTGGATTAGCTCAAGAATGTGCAGATTCAAATCCCTTTATTTTAGGCTATTAAAGATATTCCCATTTTTGGGAAAGCTCTTAAAGAGGCCTATTTGAAGAAGCTTGGACGAAAGAAAAATGATCCTCAAACAATTCATGTCTTAGGAAAATTGGCTGATATAATGTTGGGAAATGTAGTCATTCCAAAGTATATTGACCCTGGAAGTCCTATGGTGCAGATACATATAAATGGCCAAGTTGTAAAAAATGTTTTAATTGATTTAGGTGCTGCCATTAATGTCATGAAAAAGCATACTATGGACTCCCTGAATATTTTAAACATTAGGTCTACACCCACAGTTCTGCAGCTTGCAGACAGCTCCATAGTTAAACCTGATGGGATAGTGGAAGATGTAATTGTCACTCTTGAATCTTGGGAGTATCCTGCTAATTTCACAATATTATCAGTTAAGGCAACTTTAGGAGGGTATCCAGTGATTCTTGGTAGACCATGGTTAGCAACTAATGATGCTTTTATAGGATGTCGTTCTAGAGATATGACCATTTCTGATGGACAGTCCACAAAGAAATTGGCTCTGTATCTGCCTACTAGACCTCAACCATATTTGTCCCAACCTGTTTGGCCAGATGTGGAAGAAAAAATTGAAGAAGCCAATTCTTTGGCTCAATTAATAATGATTCAAAATGACCCATTCTCACAACTTCAGAGTGAGGATGCTTTGTTGTTTCAAATTCTACAGTACAACTCTAATGTGGGTAGTTCATCTGATCCAAATGGTACTCATTTACAATATTTCCTACAACAACTAGATTCTGAAAGTTCACTGTCTAAACATCCAGCGATTTTTCATAATTTACTTCCACAAGAGGTACAAATATCACCTGTAGACTCTATAAGTAATCTCATTAAGTAGACAGAATTGTCTCCAGGTCATTATTTGAATGTCAATAGCAAGCTGTCACAATCTCAAGAGGCTATCTTATTAAAAATGCTACAAGAATAGCATAAAGCTTTTGCATGGGAATATGGAGACATGCAAGGAATAGATCCTCAAGTTTGTACTCATAGGATATATATCAAAGAATATTGTTCACCAATTAGACAACCTCAAAGAAGAGTTAACCCAACACTTAGAGAAATAGTTAAAAGTGAGCTTCAAAAGTTATTTAATGCTAGTTTTATTTATCCAATCTCTGACAGCCAATGGGTTTCTCCACTAGTCATTGTTCCCAAGAAAGGTGGAAAATGGAGAGTATGTGTAGATTACAGAGAATTGAATAGTGCCACTAAAAAAGATCACTTTCCACTACCTTTTGTAGACCAAGTACTAGACTCACTGTCTGGCAAAAGATATTTGTCCTTCTTGGATGGTTACAGTGGGTACAATTAGATAAAAATTGCCCATGAAGATCAAGATAAGACCACTTTTACCTATCCATGGGGAACATTTGCTTATTCGGTCTTGCTTTTTGGTCTATGAAATGCACCAGCAACATTTCAGAGAGCAGTAATTAGTATCTTTGCTGATATATCTCATGAATGTATGGAGATTTATATGGACGATTTCACTACCTATGGAGTCACATTTGAAGAAGCACTGGTGAACCTAGAAAAGGTATTGAAAAAGTGCAGAAAGCAAAAAATTTCTCTAAACAATGAGAAGTGTTTTCTAATGATGTAAGAAGGTATTGTTCTAGGCCATCATGTTTCAAAGAATGGAATTCAGGTCGACCCTACTAAAATTGAAGTAATTCAGAATTTACAAACTCCTGTAAAACAAAAAGATGTCAGAAGTTTTCTTGGTCATGTAGGGTATTATAGAAGGTTTATAAAAGATTTCAGTAAAATTACCAGCCCACTTTATGCCCTGTTAACAAAGGATTCCTAATTCGAATGGATAGAAGCCTGTGAAAATTATTTCTTGCAACTAAAGGACTTGCTTACTAAAGCCCCTGTTCTTCAAGGTCCAAAATAGAATTTTCCTTTTCAAATACATGCTGATGCATATGATTTTGGCATAGGAGCAGTTCTAAGTCAAAAAGAAAATTCGATTGAGCATGCTATTTACTTTATCAGCAAGAACCTTCAAGGTCCCGAGCTCAACTATACTGTTACAGAAAAGGAATTGCTTGTAGTAGTGTATGCTTTGAATAAATTTAGACATTATGTCACAAGTTATCAGATATTTATTCATACTGACCATGCAAGAATCAAGTATCTGATGAACAAACCTGCCATCTCTGGTAGGTTGACATGATGGCTCTTGTTGTTACAAGAATTTGACATTACAATTATTGAAAATCTAGGAAGAGCTAATGTTGTAGCTGACTTTTTATCAAGACTTCAATTAGCTGCACCTGTTGAACATGAGGTCATTGATGATAGGTTCCCAAATGAACACTTGTTCTCCATTGCTGCACATACTCCATGGTATGCAGACATTGCCAATTATCTAGCAGCAAACAGAATACCAGCTCACTTTTTTCCAAAAGAAAAGAAGTTGTTAATTGAGAAAAGTTTTAATTTTTCATGGATTGCAAATTGTCTATTTTATACTGGACCTGATCAAGTAATGTAAAAATGTGTAAGAGAAGATGAGACTTATGATATCTTGCATGCCTGCCATGATGAACCATGTGGGGGACATTTTGCAGCAAAAAGAACATCAATGAAGGTTCTTACAACAGGGTACTACTAGCCAACATTACACAAGGATGTTGTGGCCTATACAAGAAAATGTGACAGATGCCAGCGTATGGGAAGACCAACTAAGTCTGATGAAATGCCAGTATATCTGTAGGTAATAGTCACCCCTTTTGATAAATGGGGGGTGGATTTTGTGGGGCCAATTGATCCACCATCAAATGGAAAGTCGTACATTCTAGTTTTCACATACTATGTAACAAAATGGGTCGACGTAAAAGCTATGACTCATGCCCGAGATAATAAAGTTGCTGAATTTCTGTATAAACAAATTTTCACAAGATTTGGAGTTCCCAGAGAGCTTGTAACTGATCAAGGCGCTTAGTTTACATCAAATTTGATCACTGTACTAATGAATGACTATAAAATCAAACATAGGAAGTCCAGCCCCTATCATCCTCAAGCCAATGGTTAGGCAGAGGTAATAAACAAGGAAATCAAGGTGATCCTCACAAAGATAGTGTAGATCCATAGAAAAGATTGGAGCAATAGACTTCCTGAAGCAGTTTGGGCCTATAGAACTACATGGAAACAACAACTGGGTTTACACATTTTGAGCTACTTTATGGGAAAATAGCCATGTTACCCATAGAATTTGAGCACAAAACTTTAAGGATAGCTCTTGAACTCAATATAAACATATCTAAAGCATAGAAGGACCATCTCCTACAGCTAAATACTTTGGACGAAATGAGAAAAGCCGCTCTGTAACACACAAAAGCAATCCAACAGTAAAGGAAGAAATGGCATGATCAGCACATCAAAACCAGGAAATTTTCTGCTAGAGATTGGGCTCTATTATATGATTCTAGATATCAAGAAAACTAGGGTAAGCTCACAACACGCTAGCTTGGCCCCTATGAAGTTGAAAATGTGTTCGACAATAGAGCTGTACAGTTGGTGACAATGATCCAGTCTGCTTCAAATTGCTAGTGAATGGCCACCAACTTCTGTTGTACCATAAACTAGTCTCAAAGGAAGAATTCATGTAGTAGTTCATTCAGGTTCCTCCTACTACTCTTTCTGCAGCCGAAGACTTTATCCTTTCTTCTGCAGTGTTACCGTAATTTTCAAAAAGGCATGCCCATAATAAAGGTTTTCTTTTTTTTTAAAAGGGAAACCCCTTTTTCTCCATTTTCATTTATCACCCCCATCTCACTTCTTTATATTCGATCCATGCATCCCATCCATCCATTCCATCCATTCATCTCATCCACCCACATCACCCATCTACTTCATCCGTCTGCATCAACCTTAATTAAGATATCTTTGCCACTTGTCAATTCATGCGATGCTGTCATCTTTCTTCACATGTACGTGCAACTATCAAAGGTACACCATATCTTTTCTTATCATATATTTAATTTATTTCATTCTATTCATTTACTGCTATGCATGTACCAGTCATTATTACCTGAATCTCTACCTGTTCTTTAGTACAAGTGAGGACACATGTCATACTTTAAGTAGGGGGCAGGGTAATCCATCTTTTAAAACCTGTCTTTTCGCTGCTACCATAATTGAACAAATAATCTTTCTTTAATACTTTTCTAGTACTTTCCAAATATGATCGCATGTCCTTCTTTATTGCATGTTTTTCTTATAAACTACGATTAAGACTGCTTGTTCAAAAAGTTTATTTTTGGAAAAAAGAAAGAAATGTGACGGCACGACAGAAGAAAAACCAGAGCAAAAAGGGAAATAGAGAATTTGAATCTTCAGCAAGGAATTGAGCTCAGCTAAGGAAAAATTGCAAATATGGGTGGTCAGTTGGTGCGACATGAGCCTGTAGCTCATGAATTATTATTGCAAAATCTGCAAACAGTCCACGCACTCAGCCTCTGTGGATGGTTAAATTATTTCTTAAGCTTAAATGATTTTGATGAGGAGGCTACTGGAGAATTTTTGAGAACCCTTTCTGAAGGGGAAGCCACCATATGGGGTCTAATGGTTATTGCAACTAAAGACAAAATTACTAAAGTAACCGGGCTTCCAGCCATTGGAGAAAACTTTTCTTCAGACGCTGCAACTGCAAGGGATGATTTTTCAATGCCCACTGATGGACCTCTAGAGGTCTCCAAGCAGGGATGCAAGCGCATATCATTGCCTCCTCCTTATTTAGAGTATGTTGCTTACATAATCAGGTATTTAACCTATGGAGGCCATTTCTCCTACTTGCATTCTCATTATTTCAAATTATTAAGCCATATGAGGCATGGGTTAGTTGTAAATGTTCTGAATTTCTTGTTAAAATTTTTAGAACAAAGTGCCCATGGAACTCAATGGGGGAAAGACAATTTTGTTGCTCATCATGGCCTTATTAAATTATTGATTGAGCGCTCTTTGAGGGATGTCTCACCTCTCTCCTGGCAACAATTTGTTGCCCAAAAAAGTTTACAAATTCCACAACCCCCTAGGGTACTTACCCCACGGCCTCAGAGAAAGAAGAAAGAAATTGCATCTACTAGTAGAACAGGGCAAGGGTCATCTACTCCTGTAGCACCTAGTCCTGCAGCTTTCACACCTGAATCCTCTACTAGGATACAAACTAGGTCTACCACTAGGAGAGAGAAAGGAAAAACAAAGGCAGAAGGGTCCCCAGAATCTAACCCCCGTTCTTAGAAAAGGCAATGCTCCTCTCCTGCAGCACCTTCCCCTATAGTTGTTTCTCCTACAGCAACACCTGTTACTATTACTAGTTCACCATCATCCTCTGGTAGGGTAGAGCCCTTTGAACAAACAAGAAAGAGGAAAGCTACCAAAACACCTCCTGCAGTCGTACCTATGCCAAGAAGGGTTTCCACAAGGAAATAATCTAAGACCTCCCCTACTTCACCGCAACTAGAGGTGATTGTAATTTCAGAGGGGTCTATTGAGTCTGAATTTAATGTTTCTCAGAATATGTCTGAGAATGCTGTTCAGAGTTTGTTCGTTCCTAAAGGGGAACAAGTTGAGGAAAAAGAAATAGGGCATAACGAGCAAGGGTTACCAAATCTTGATGATTTGGCTACTACTGCTATGCAATTTTTGGAGAAAGCACAGACTTCTCCACCATAGCAACAAGAATTTATCTTGTAGCAAGAGCAAGAACAGACTGAACAATTGAATGTGCCTAGTGAAACTGTATTTCACCCTACAATTTGTAAAGCCATTGTTGTGTATAAGAGGACATTTTTAATTGAGTATTTGGAATATGTTAAAGCTAATTGGGAAACAATTACATTGCAAACCCTGAATTTCTAACACAGCCCAAACTAACATGCAACATAGTCTATGGGAAGTAGAAAAGAGGAAATTGAAAAAGAAAATTGAAAGTCAGAAGTAGGAAATTGCTGAGTTGAAAGCAAAAATGGATGAAATGTTAAAGGTAACTGGTCAGATTATGGAATGCAGACCGCCACCCAGAGTTTATGCTCTGTGCCTTAAAGAACAATTTTTATGGTTTCAATTGATGAGAATTTCCAGAAACCAAGATCCTATAATTCATACTACCAAAGAATTTTATGAAGCATACCAGGCAGCCCCTAACTGGTTAAGGAATTCTCTGTGTGAATTCTATTTGCATGGATTTTTAATACCATTTGAAACATAATGGAATCCTCTTCTATATATTGGTGATATTCATTTGAGAGCATTTATGTCATGGGAAGCAAATGAAGTGAATTATGGCAGGCAATGGGAAACATATGAGGAAGCTGAGAAAATAGAGTCTGTTCTATTACACTCTCAAAGTTCAAACCCCCATGCAATGTTGAAAGATTGGTTTGCTCTGACATATGGTATTAATAATGTTTCAGCCAGAGAGAAAATATTTGATATCAAAAAATAAGTATATGATGAATTCCAGGGACAACAATATTCATTTTGGAGACTGGCATACACCAGAAGTGAGAAAAAATTGGAGAGATTAACTGTTGGGTTAAGAAAGTTAGAACCACATGGTCCCCTAAATTTCATAGCAGCTTTCAAATGAACCAGTAGATATATTCAATTGGGACTTCAAACAAGATTTGAACTATGGCTGCCACTGACATTCAGACCCCCTGTGCTAATGTGGCCTCTCTATCCTCACTAGGCTACAAATCTTAACAATGAATTAGAAGACCGAAGGTATGAAAGGTGCCGGGATTTCAGAGGATTTTATTACAAGTTTGGAAATCAATTCCAGAGTCATGCAGCCACCACTAACTTCAGAGAAACCACCAGGAAAGTTAATGCTGGAAGACCAAGATTGGGCTAAGTAGGGGGCAATGTGAGCTTAAAATGTGCTCATAATTTGGATGTTATGATAAACTTTTAAATGCTTTTACTTTTGTTATTTCATGGCTATTTAAACTTTGTTGAAACCTTTTATTAAATATCTTGTAGCAAGATACTTTTATATTCTTGCAGCTCATTGTGTTGACTTGATTGCATTTATTGCCCCGTTGACTCCCTAAAATGACTGGTATATCGTATACAGTTTTTGAATGATGAAGTAGATTTAAAATGTGTGATTAATGAATAGATATCGTGTATGTGCCATACGCATTTTCTTTCGCATCTGTTACCTTTTGTTTCGTAGGTTGTTGAAGAATGATCGAGTCAAGCGCAGCTGATCTCGGCCTTGCATCAAAGTCCATTTTCTGCATGACTTCGAGGGAGCTCCGGCGAAGACTCTTTGACCAAAACCATGGGAAAGAATTTTAATGACAGTCAATCTAGAAAGAGTGGAGCACTAGATTCTCTCTGAATTGGGTTGAAAGCATGAATTCATTATGAAGTCTGTTCCTTGATTAGGGGATATACTTTACTTCCACATCTTTCTTTGATAGGGTTAGTTAGTTAGTTGCTCTCTTGTTTTTAAATAAAGTTCTCCTCCTGTGCAAGTGAGAAGAGAGAGAAGGAGAGAGATGATAGTTAGAGTAAGATAGAAACAGAGTAGCATATATCATGTAAGAGCCAGTATGATAATAAAAAGCAGAATCTGTTTGATAAGAGACAAAGTTTTTTGTTAGTTTCCATATAAACAAAACAATGTATATCATTTTGTTTTCATGAATAAAGTTCAATGAAGTTCTGAGTTTAGCATCTGCGTAATCAGTAGATGCTTGCTAAGGGGGCCCACTTAGTAAGTATCTGTAGCTAGTTAGTTAGTTGTTCTTTCCTATTGAGCTTCAGTTTGCTTTCATCTTTGAAGTTTTTATACAAACTCAGCCTTATATTGCTCCCGCAGCATAGGGAATCCATCACTGTGCCTGTTCCTGTAGCATAAGGCCAGTTCATAGTTTGTGTTTTAGTCGTAGTTATTATTGTTTTTGTTTTAATCAAATCATAGTTGAGTTAAAGAACTTTGCATTACCTTCCTATAGCGTAGATAGAATTCCTTTCCAGTATTTATTTCTGCTAAGATTTGACCAAAACTTGTTCCTAGTGCATATATTTTTCCGTGCCATTTAAAGTATACGTCCCCTGGTTTGACAACTAAATGAACATCCACAGAGAGAGATATTAGTCACCTGTTGGAATGTCCAATTCCCAAGAAAGGTTTTACTATGATTTTCATATCCTTTTGTGGGCATGACCAGGTATCATGTCCACACTTGGATGAAAAGGGTAGGGAAAAATGTCTTGTAACATGTATCATTTCGTGGTCCCATTTTGCATATCATGAATTTGTTGTTGTAAATTTTGAATTTGATGTGTTAGGAAAACCACTTGATCTGTGTTTTGTGGTTCATTTTCAACTCTTTTAGGTGCTTATTTTAATCGATTGACATCAAAGTGCTTGGAAATTTTTACACCTAAATCAGCTAGTATCAAAAGGTATTTTCCTCCATCCTTTTCCAAAACTTTTTCCATGAATTGGTGAAAATTCAGATCTTGTTGTGTGGTTTGAATGTCCTCTTCAATTATTTCATTTTTGTCTTTTTGATGGAATCTATGAAAGGGATTTTCTTCAGCCATGGTATTTAGTGTTTCAATTTCTTTTTCTCTAAGTTTCTGCCTCTATAACCTTGTCAAAATTGGCATACAAGTATTGTTATTTTTACTAAAATTTTGATCTTTTTTATGGATAAGTGCCAAGGATATTAACTAAATCAAATAAAATGATAAATTCTATTGATGAGACTAAGTTAAAAATATGATTATTTTTCTTTGTTTCCTGATTGTAGGATGACAAATCCTGATAAAGAAACTTAAATTAATAATCAAGAATTGTGTTTGATGATATGGCAGTTTAAAAATGTAAGATCTTTGTTTAATTTGGAATTGTTTCACTTGAAAATTTTAGCTTTTGGAAAGTTTGAGACACTATTTTGACTAATTAAATGTTTTTTTTTTGATAAAAATCTGGATTTTGATGTCATTTGTCTGACAGATGGGGAAAATAACTCTCTAGTTTTTGGTTCTTTGTATGCGCTATAACAGACCATAGATGCACTAAAATTTTTATCATATGCACTGGAACAGAGAATGTATGCACTGATAAACTAACTGAATGTGCTAAGAAACTGGGTACATGCACTATAAAACAAGGTATATGTGTTGTAAAATAGGCTATATGCATTGAAAGATAGAGTGTATGCACTGAAATAGAAGTTGGTTGTGCTAAAATACTAGGTAAATGCGCTAAATTCTAGGTAGATGCGCTGACAGACTAAGTATATGCGTTGGCAGATTGGGTATATGCACTAAACTAGAGGTTGGTTGCACTAAAATTCTGGGTGAATGTGTTGATAGATTGGGTGTAGATGCGTTGTAATACATGACATATGTGTTGAAATAGAGTTTTAATGTGTTGTTTAAATAAGGAAGATGTGCTAAAAGATTGGGTACATGCACTAAAACATATTTTGATTGCGCTAATATGGAAGTTGTCAGTATTTTCATAGTTTTTTCTATTTTTTCTACTTTTTATCAATTAAAAGATTGATTCCAAGTTGTAATTTTTTGGCCAAATGAATATTTTGGAGGGGTTCTTTTCTTGTAAATCATGGAACTTGATGATCTCATTTGATGATACCTTTGGAAATAATTTTACACACAAAAAGATAGATTTTAAATAGTTGTTCAAATTCTATGTATTAGACATGTAGTGAGTGTTCTAGAATCAAGTATGATTCTTTCAATTTCCATTGGTTTGATGCAAATAAAGATAGTTCAAGTACATTTTCTAATTGTCAAGTAGGTCACTTAGAATATCATAGGCTCCCACAAATTTCAACTATGTTAGCTCACATAGCCATGTCACCCCCTAGAGGGTGCCCTTGCTTTTTCCTTTCCTGAGTCCTAACCAAAGTTGAATCCTCCACTTTTTCCTAGGGTCTTTGATAGTTATATGGTGAGTGTCTTGGGGGAACATTCTTCCCTCCCCTTGCACTGTGATATAAAAAATGTTCAGAAACTGACACAATTGGATTCTACACTAAATTTCTTAGAAAGGGTTTCCGTTCGAAGCAACAATTGATAAACTCCCTTAGGAGATCTCTTAATATTTAGAAAAAATATTTTTGGGATGGTTATCATGCACACTTCTGGTAAATGTGGGTTTCCCTAGATTCACTTTTTTTTTTAGAGTGGGTTGGAAAACCTAGCTTTGGTTGTTCCACGTAGGTCGTTCACGTACAGTGAGTACTTTTTCCCACTATGGAAGCCCTTCTAAAGGTGTTAATAAAATAGGATAGCAAGTCTAGCATTCTGATCACCTAATTAAAGGGAGAGCATAAGACTATTGCTTTCGAAACATAGTGAACATGGGGTTCAAACTATTTCTTTATTTAAGCTATATGCACTATCTTAACCAAAGGAAAAAGAAATAATAAAATAAAATCCCTACAAACACCATTAGTAATTTGTAAATTTTTGTCTTTTATCGGCATAAGTGTTTTTCGTAATCATCTTTGAAAAGTGTTATTTTGTACCTGCAAGACAGACAACATGGATTAATTCTCAGAAATTAAAATTCTACAAAAATAGTAAGATACACCATAACAGTCCTTAGATGCACTAAAACAATATTTCAATGCACTAATGTAACAATTTTATGCACTACATAAATTGATGAATGCGCTAAAAGAAAAGGTCCATGCGCTGAAAGAAAACCCCCTCACTGGTAAAATATAATACTAGATGCACCAGAACAGTAGTCGTATGTGCTAGAATATTTTGTGGATGTGTCAGAATATTTTGTGGATGCACTAGAATAGTACTTGAATGCGCTGATATGGAGGTTATATGTGCTATAAAAACTCTCGATTATGCCAAAACAAAACACATCAAAAACCTATGGACAAAATTTTTCAAAAAAAAAATGTAAAAAATGGGGTTTTTGGCCCCACGGTGGGCGCCAACTTATGTGTGTGTAAAATATGCATAATGCAATAACAAACACAATCAATAAGACATTATATCAAGAGATTTAAATAACAATTAATCTAATTAAAACAAGAAATATGTCAAAAGGATCTCATTGAGCTCTCTATCTCCAAAGATTTATTAAAGCACAGGGGCTCTTAGATTTTGTAAGCACTATGATTGTTAAAATTCTAATCTAGAGAATGAGATGATGCAAAATGCAAGAATCTAATCCTATATGATGATTCTTGAATGATATGCTGATGATATTGTGGATGAAATTGACATGAAAATGATAAAATAAACTACTATAAACTAAGATGCAACTAAATGAAAAGCCATGATTGCTATCACTATATGATTGCTAAAAACTAATTGCTATTTGTTCAATGTTCAATTGTTCTAATGCTTCTAATGCTATTTCCACAAAGTAAGATTGCACAAAGTTGGGATACTTTCTCCTATAGAAATAAGTTGTATTTATAGATTCATGGTAGCATATTTGTGATGTACCAGCAGGTAAGGGTTTGTATTTCATTTGAAAGATTGAATGGAAAAGGATGAATAAGCTAGAGAACATTATGGAGATTGTTCCTGCCCATAAAAACATTCTTCCAGAGGATAGGAAGAATCAATGGAAGAAGATGAAGTTTTCCTATAATTTGTCTCCAAGTTATCTCTGAATTTTTCTGTGAAGGCTAAGTTGAATTAATTAGATATGAAATATCTAATTTTATTCATGGATATGATGTGTGAAAAGAGGAAATAGCTGTAGAAATATGCTTTAATTAAATTATTGGATTTATTCAATTTAGTAAAAGAGGATATTTAATTTAATAAAACAAACTATAGAAATATGTTTATTAAATAAAAATGGAAGAAATATGGTAATCAAATAAAGCAAAGTATGTGAAATTGTTTATTTAATTTAGATGAAAGAAAATAGATAGTTAAATAAAAAAAGGTATTTGAATTTGTTTATTTAATTAAGATGAAATAATATGATAAAGATAGAAGAATTAGAAGTGAACTATATAAATAAATATTTCTATTTATTTATAAGTAGATGAATTAAAGGATTCAATTAATCAAATAAATCATATTTAATTAATTAGATTATCCAGACCACTTTTAGGTGTATACAATGCATATTAAACCTTTGTAAAATAGTATCAACATACTTCCTCTAACTTAACAAAATCTTTCTATAAAACTAATCTCTAATGATCTATATCCCAAGAACATATTTTGCAGCCCCAAAATATTTCATATCAAATGTGCTAGAAAGTTGAGTCTTAAGATCCTTAATTATCACCTTGTTGTTACCCATAAGCAACATGTCATCAACATACAAGACAATGATTGGAATATGATCATCAATAACCTTAATGTAAGCACAATGATCCTCATCACTTCTAACAAAACCAAAATTCAATACAAAAGAATAAAACTTTTGGTACCACTTCCTGGGTGACTATTTCAAACCATATAAAGATCTCTTTAACTTGAAAACCAAGTGTTATTTTCCTTTCACAACAAAACTGACAAGTTTTCTGGTGATCCCACAATAATCGGTTACAATTTTTGGCCAAACTTGACATTAAAATAAAGATTTTTCACCAGACATTCACTTTCTTACACCTATAGTAGCTAAACCATTAAGGTTTTGAAGATGAATCAAAATAGTTATTTGTTAGATATTTTGTGTAGATTCTAATTATATTTTTTTAAAAAAATTAAAAAATAAATTGTGAATCATTTTATGTAATTTTTAATAACTTATTTGTTCTACTAATTAATATTTTTAAAAAGTAATGTTTACTTCGGCCCACATAACTTTTTTTATAGATAGGATAAAATTCTAATTTTTAAAATACAAATTTTTTACATAAATACCTAGGGGATGTATTTTTTTTCATAATTTTTTGTTACATATTTTTTTTTAATTAATTTTCCAAGTCAGCATAATTATAATTTGGACAGAGGTGTACTTTGGCATGCATAAATTTTTTTGTATTCATTTGAATTAACTTATTCTTTTTTTTTTGGAATAAGGACATCAATACCTAGGGCACATGTATTTTTTAGAATTTTTTTCTCTATTTTTCTATTTTTTCGTATGTGTGAAATAAAGAACTTGATGTTCATTGAAAATCCTATATTCACAAGAAATAAAAAATAAATATAATAATCAAATTAAACATATTTAAAATTATACTTTTTAGGAAGCTTATAATAAGGAATATAGGCTTACAAAGCATAAATTTTAAATGAATTCGTTTGATCACCCAAAAGGTAAATCAAAAGTGGCTTTTTATCAACATTTTGATAGGTGTAGAGGAGACTCGATTATAGGTATGGTTTAAATCTAACAAGGTTCTATCCAAGGGGGTTTGATCTAAGGGGATTTGATCAATCCCTTTTTAATTAAAATAATTTAAATGGAACCTTTAAAGTCATAAATCATTGTATTTTCTAAAAATATGTGATTTTAGGAAAAAATTAGGATGTCCCAAAAAGTGTAACCCATTATTGTGGCAACATCACATATAAGTTTCTTCCTCAATATTCTAATGCAAGAAATTAGTTTTAACATCTATTCTCTCTATTTCAAAATCATAAAGATCAACAATAGATAACAGGAATCTAATAGAAGTTAACTTAGCAATAGGAGAGAAAATCTCACCGAAATCAACTCCTTCTCTCTGGGAGTAGCCCTTGGCTACCAATCTGTCCTTTTACTACTCTAATTGACCTTCAGCTCCAAATTTCCTTTTAAACACCCACTTGCAACCAATGGGCTTCATTCCTTTTGGAAAACTCATAAGATGCCAAGTATCACAACTATCTAGAGATGTCATCTCCTCCTGCATGGCTTGCATCCAAGACTCACTTTCTTCCAAATAAAGAGCCTCCCTAAAGGATCTAGGTTCATTGTTAGTAGTCAACAAAGCAAATACACAATGAAAATCAGGTTGGCTATACATGTAAATTGGATTACATTGTCTTGTGGATCTTATCAAGGTGGGAGTAAGGGGATTTTGCTACTATTCTTCTTGTTCATGCTCATCATGCACATCATCTAAATTTTTTGAACTCTCTCAACCCTCTTCTTCTTCTCCATCCTCAAATCCACCTAGTTGTTCTTCCACATGTGCATCTTCCTACTTCTCAGTCTTTTTCTTGAAGTGCACTATTTTTGTTTTATCTCTCTCCTTTGGTTGTTCTTCACTTGAGTAAGCTCTAAACTCCCTAAAAATCACATCTCTAGAGAAAACCATTTTACAAGTAAATGGATTTTGAAGCTTATAACCTTTTACATTCTCACCATAACCAACAAATATGCATTTATGTGCTTTTGGATTTGACTTATAACACTTCTCTTGAGGCACATGAACAAAGCCTCACAACTAAAGACCCTTAAATGTGAAATATAAGTTTTTCTACCTATCCACACATCATAATGAGTTTTGTCAACAAGAGTTAAATAGGGAGATCTATTAAAAAATAACATGCAATAATTATAGCTTCTACCAAAAAGCATCTATCAAGCTTAGCACTAGTTACTCAACATGCTCCTAGCTCTTTCCATTAAGGTCTTTCTACTACCCCATTTTGTTGAGGTGTATAAGGTGTAGTCTTTTTTCAAACAATACAAGTTGCATGCTTACATAACTCTTCAAATTCTCTAGAACAATATTTAACCCCATTTGACAAATCTCAACACCGTTATCTTATAATCCATTTGCTTCTCAATTAAGGCTTTAAATTCCTTAAACTTAGTGAAAAATTAAGATTTTGCATGCATAAAATAAATCCAGGTGTATCTTGACACATCATCGATGAAAATAACATAATAATGATATTTTTTTAAAGAGTCAACATCCATTGGTCCACACACATCTAAATGAATGATCCCTAATATAATCTCTTAGCTTTATTAGCCCCATTAGGAAATGATCATCTATTGTTTTACCAAACATACAATGCTCACAAAAATAATTTTTGCCAACAGAATAATGAAAAAGACCTAAATCCATTTTTTTATTAAAAATAGTCTTAAAACCTTTTTTGCTTATGTGACTGTTATGAAATTTTCACCACAGCTCAAATTGACAAAGCTCGTTATTCAGATTCATTTTAAGGTGAAATTTTTTAGTTATTTATGCTATTATTTAAACCATGGCATGTTCTTAGTTTTTAGTTTAAAAGGAGTTGCAATGTGTTTTAGTTTTCCATTCATCATTTACAACATTTAATATTACATGAAATGTAAAACAAAGTACTTCATTATGTATTTAGTTATTTATCACACAATTTTTCATACATTTGCTGCAAAGAGAAGTACAAAATTGAAGAACAATTACAAATGTTGTTTTGTAGTTATTGGGATAAAAGAGAACCAAGTGTCCCACACAAGCCATGGGAGTAGTTGAAACAATGGACCATAAATAGTACGTTGCACTACTCAAGATTAAAAAAGAGAAAGGAACATATAGGAGGGAACATAGTCATCATTTCCTGAGCTTGTCTTTGAGTTTCCTTCATTGTTGAGCATTCCTCTTTGCCTCCATCCTCCGAGTGAACCTGGAAGTTGGAGAATTTTTTTGTTAGATCTCAGGTTATGATGTCTCCTACATGATCTATCAATAGTAGTGTAGAAGATTGTTTATGATGCATTGAATCAATTGATCAAAGAAAAGAGAAGTGCAAGAGAATACCAAGGAGAAAATATCATAAGAAAACTCTGAATTTATTGTTTTAATCTAACACTATTTGTTTCTTGTGCAGGCATAAGAAAATCCATGTTGTTGTTATGTTTTGAAGATTTTAAAGCATATGGTGTAAAACAAGCTCCCACAAGGGTTGAGCTCAGCATGTTTCCCCTCAACATTCCATAGAGAGGTTGAGAAAAGAAACAATTCAGTAAGGAGTACATTAAGTGTCATAAGAGCTAAAGCAAGTGATCAAAGACAGTCAAGTCTAAAAGTGCAATGAGTTGAAGATCATATATGATCAATTGCTCAAGTCAAGCGTCATGTGGAGTACATCATCACGGAATGAGATAGTGAACAGGAACACATAATGCCTTGTTTACAAGTCATCAATTGCAACTAAAGCAATTTGAAAAGCTCCAAAACACATTCATCATGGTGTTGTATTTCAAAATCTTCAATCCATAAATCAAGATTTCATGTCAACATTTGTTGTCTAGGAGATAAAAATGCATCAAGAGTACAGAGGAAAGGTTGTCTCCATCAAGAAATACAGTGAAAACTGGCTACAAATAAAGCATGAAAGATAATAAGTGAAGGAAAAGAACCACTTTGAACCGAAATGCAATGCACTAAGTGCTTGAGTTGAGTGTAAAGTGAAGCAAGATGATTCATGAAAGAAATTTGTAGAAAATCAATGCTTGTCTCAACATTATGAGTGCTATAGACACAAAGGATTATTTCATTGCAATTCCAAATGAGACAGTGAAGAAAGTGAAAGCTTGAGATGCATTTTTTAAGTATTCAAGTGCATGAAATAAGTTACAAAAAGAAATTAAAAAATATATAGCTACACCATAATGGTTGAGTGAAGCCTTACAAGTAAGTAACTGAAATGAAAGAATCAATATACAATGCATTTGAAGATCAAAAGAAGATTTTGAGTGTTTTCATTGAGCAAGAATGTGTGCAAAATTCATTGTCAAATCATGCTAAACATTTAAATTGCATGGAATTAAAAGCATGTTTTGATAAATAGCTAGAAAGCATCAATTAAGTTGAGTTTCATTGTATCTATACACTTCAAGCAAGAATGAAAGACAAGTAATTGCTAAGATTATGTGCATCATGTTGGAAAGATACAAATAGTGCAAGGATGATAGTTTGTTCCATTAAAGAATGATCTCTATGTTAAGTGAAATATGTATTATGAGAACAAGTAAATAAAGATACCATACAATAGTAGGTGTTTGAGCTTGAAAAGGTGAAGTCATTTTTCTTTTAGAACATTGAGCTTATGCTACAGTAAACCAAGGTTTCATAATTGAGACAAGTGCAAAATTTCCCAGTTTTGAACTTTAAAGAGAAAATCAACATTGGTTCATATTAGGAAACTTCAAAATGCAATGATAAAGGTATTTTGATCTCATAAATGAATGTTAGATGGGCTCAACTAAACTCTCATGGCCGCTACCTAAGAGAATTTTTCTCTCACAAATGGTGATACCTATTTAGGGTATCAGGCTCTAGATGCAAATACAAAAGAAGACAACCATGGTTTGAGCTCATGCCAACATTGGAGCTCTATAAAATGAAGTTATTGTTCAAAGTTAATGGTTTCAGCCATGATGGGTTTGTGAACCTAGAAAATGAAATGACATTTTGCTTGTGTATATTCAAAAAAGTATCAGAAATAAAAATGCATTGAAACCCTAGGTCTAGTGCTCTCATGGTCGTGGCCTGAGAGAAAGATTTCTCATCACAAAACAACATACCCACTTGGGTTTTTGTTTTCCAAATGTAAATGCAACGGTAAATGACTATAGTCAAGCTTGTGTCATCATTACACCTCATAAATGAAAATATAACAAGGGTTTGAGTGTATTCAATAATGTAGACTTTCATAAAATGGAGATTTTATAGCTAATGGTCATGGCCATGAAGGGTCAGCAAGCCCTTAAAAACAAAAACAAAATTCTAAATTTTCTCCAGATTGTGTCTTCTTTTCAAATAACATTCATTTCTACATCATGGGTCGAGCCCAAAAAGAAATATTTTTTATAGGAACAAGAGGAACACATGATGAAGCTACAACCTGTACAATGGCCATTCTTAGAAAAAAATATTTTTCACTTGTTTTTCTCAATAATCTCACAATTCGAGCTTTTTATATTGTGTCATAGAAAAATGGCCCCTTGTCATTTTCATGGCCTTATAGGTCTTATTTCATGGTATTTGATCTATTTTTCTTTGATTTTATTTTGCAACATGGCTTGACCATGCATATTTAGGTACTAAAATTCAAATAACGACATCTTGTGAAGGTGCTGCATGAAGTGTTGTAAGAGATCTCTATATTCTTCTACACTCTATTCATTACAATTCTCCTAAAAATCACCTTTTTACACATCATCAAGTCCTATTTTGAAGTGTTGTAAAATCTTGTTACAAGACTTTATAAAACTTCAAAATAGGACTTGATGATGTGTAAAAAGATGATTTTTTTAGGTGAATTATAATGAATAGAGTCTAGAAGAATGTAGAGATGTCTTACAACACTTCACAAAACCTTCACAAGACATCACTATTTTGAATTTTAGTACCTAAATATGCATGTTCAAGCCATGTTGCAACATAAAATCAAAGCAAGATAGATCAAATACCATGGAAAAAAACCTAAAATGCCATGAAAATGAGAAGGGGCCATTTTTCTATGACACATTTAGCCCCCACTTTAGTGAGAGGATGAACCTACTTCAAACTCACACTAAAGTAGCTATGCACATTGAGAGGAGGGTTCAAATGCACTTACATTAGCAAGATGGAATAACAATAATAAAGAGGAATGATCAAGCCCCTAGGATGGAAATCCAATGGAAAACTAAACATAAGAATAAAGAACACACAAGTGTTGAGAATTATATGAAGCTTCAATCATCAATCCAACTAGTTGTGGATAAGATCTAGGCCAAAAGAGAATGTATACTCACTATGGGGTGACAAAACACATGATGGTCTGCTAGGTGAGAGGGCCCAAATCATCTTGATATAAAACCCTTTTTTGATTGGACCCAAAAGTGAGATGATTGGTTTGAAGAATAATGACTTTTGTCTATATGAAATTGTTATATACATCATAATATCATATACAGTGTCAAAATGGTATATGAGAGCTAGACCCCTTAGGATTGGCACTCGTGATCTAGTCCTTGGATCTCATGAGATGGTCGTGTGTGACCCTAACTCTGAACTGCTGAGTCTAAGTGCATACTCCAGACCCTATACTCAACCAATAGCTACAAGCCGCTCATCTACCATAAAATCCCTCTTTGCTCATGTATATGCCAACTATGCCTGTAGTCTCTCTAAATCTACTAAGGATTTTGCTAACTGTAATGCACTCTTAGCTTGATGGAGTCACCTTTTCACACTCTTGTACACTGCTTGTAACCTCACAAAATGTCTGAGCGACTCAGGCTCTTCCTCCATGATTGGTGGGGGCACGTAGTCAGAATCCATCTCCTCCTCATCGATAGATGCATGCACTATCTCTATGGTAGCTTGATGATAGAACTCTCACCGCTCTCTCATTGCTCCTATGAGATAAACAATGTACACAATCAATAACAAACAAAAGTATATAAAATGAACTTAAATAATTACCATTGATTTGCATATCATAGTGTGTTTTCAAACCCACTATAACTATAACAAAATGCAAACCTTAATCTGAAGATAGAATGAAAATGGAAGATGGAATCAATAGGAAACCAAGTCCTTAGGTGTGATTTAGTGGCTAGTTGCACCTTCACACCTTATATTTCTTCATTGCATTTAATTTACTTCATTGTTTGCATATCATAGTGTGTTTCCAAACATACCTTAAATCTCACTTTTGCATTCATTTTCATCCATTTAAATCAATCAATCGCATTTAGTTTAGACAAAATCACACATGAGGTAGCTCAATATCATTAGGGTCACAACAAAAGGAATTTATTTTCCTAGTCTTTTCCCTAGAAAATTGGACCCTCTTGAGAAAAGAGACAATTTCATTCATGATTGGACCCACTTTTGAGTCCCTTTACATCAATTCCCTAAAAAAACAACATTTATAGGCACCTTAGACCCAAAATTTTTGATCTAGAGGCCTATTTTACCTGAGAAATCACATAAAACCCAACAAAAAACATGTAATTATCTTATACCCCCACAACCCACCTTCAAATAGTAGTAGTGGGACCCATTAACCACCTTGGGTGAATGAGTCCCCTCTGGTGGGACCCATTTGCAAAGGGTGGCAAATGAGTCCCATTTGAGGGAAAATTCAAAATTAAGCAGGAATTTAATTAATTTAACTTTAATAATTTTTGGTAAATGTCGGCCTCTTAGTTTTAATTAATGGGAAAATAAGGTGTTTTTGCTTATAAATACTTATTATTATTCATTTTTCACATCATTTTTCCATTTTTCAAGAGCAATTTCTAGAGTCAAGTATTCTATCACAAGTTTCATAAGTAAAGTTGAAGTTTTAGGGCAGCAAACTAGAGTTTTTACAGGTCTTGAAGCTCACTATTTTGATCAAGATTCAACATTGGAAAAGGTTGATGATGGATTCCTATGGTGAATCATGAAGAAACATAGGGTGAAGAGGTGCAACTAGCCACTAAATCACACCTAAGGACTTGGTTTCCTATTGATTATGTCTTCCACTTTCACTCTATCTTCATATTAAGGTTTTCATTTTGTTTATTTATTATTTCCATGTCATTTCATTCCTATTCTCTCATGTGTTGTGAGATTTCTGGGGTTGAGATCTTGCATTATATAAATCATTCTTGCACGTCTTATTCTAGATCAAAAGAATAGGATTTTTGTTATAATTTAGACTTTCCTTGTCTTTAACACATCTAAGGCTAGGGTTTATGTAGATTTTTCTCTATTTAAGGTTTAATTACCCAAATAGGGGTTTGACCAAGGAAAAAGCCCCATTAGAAAAGAAAATTTAAGTTGTTTTGCAAGAATTTTGTGAGATCTGAAGTCAGGGTTCCATCAGAAATTGTTGTGCTGGTGTCAAGGTGCAAGACAAAGTTTTGAAATTGTCGAAATAAGAAAGTTGACTAATTTTCCATGCATGGAAAATGAGTCCCTCCTGAGATGAATATTTGAGTTAGATACAGATCCAAGTCCCCAACTATTAGAAAAAAAAAATTCAGAAAAGTCTTGATCTAGGATTGATTCACCCAAGGTGGTAGATGAGTCCTAGTTAGCCCAAGTTCAAATTTCATCAGTTTTCTAGATTATTTTCTAGTCTTCTCCAGTTTACCAAGTGCACTCATTCTAGAAAACAATCTTTAGTTTGGTCTGATTTGCATTTTTGTTCATTCTTTAAAGCTTCTTTGCAAACAGCATTATGTTTTCAAACATAGCATAGATCTTAGTCTTGCATTCATATTTAGTTATTTAAATCACTTAATTACATTTAGTTTACTTCAATTAGCTTAGAAAACCTTCCACATTGCATAATTTGAATAAAACCTATATCTTTTTTGGCCTATCTCTCTCCTTTTAGGTGAAAAGCCCTAGAAGAGTAAGAGAAGTCCTAAGAGCCAAAAATTGACAGTTCATTTTGGTGAACCCAATGTTTGAGCATAACATCATTTTGATTTACATTTTTATTTGCATCTTCAGATTTCATTACTTCATCATTGTGCATTGTTTTACATCTTTAGGTTTCTTAAACTTTGCATTAGTGAAAGCATTATTTAGCTTCCATCATTGAATTTCATTCAATCATTCTAAATCTCTACATTTGCATTTTGTATTTACATTGTATAAATTTGAAATTTTATAGAAAACAAAAAAAATTAGAAAAATATCAAAAAATTCATATCCTAGGACTCATTAGCCACCTAGGATGAATCAGTCCCTTTATAGTTTTGCATCAGTACTTTTAGATTTCAGTTTCCTATATTGCATCCTTATGTTTTCTATCATTACTTTTTTGTTATAGTTCAATTGTTTCTATTTTCATTAGCATAAATTTCATTTCTTTTCATGGCATTCATGGATAGTTTTAGATCTTTGAAAATTTCCTTTTCTATTTCATCCATAGTTCTTTTAAATTAGATTCATCAATACATAAGGACACAAAAAATGAAACATCAAATCATCCCTTCAAACACATGATTTAAATTAGAAACAACATCTCATCGAAGCCTCTTAGTAGTTGTTGGTGATTTTTCTTGCAAACCAGGTTTGTCTCCTATTCTACGTATGGAGTAGCCAACTCCAATCAAAGGCAGCTCGAAGGACCTGGACCAACTGACAAGATTCAGTGCTAGACTGAAATCTTCTACACTTTAGGCTCTGCAGAACTAGAGCGGGTGTACCCACACAATGCCTTAAAGAAGACCAGACATTGCTTTTTATAGCAGATGACTCTTGATGCCAAGTATTAAGAACCTCAAATATGACTTGATTCTCAATAACACAATACTTGCAGCAACCAAAAGGTAGGGAAAGACATCAAACAAGATTGATTAAATAAAATGATTGATCTTGAGCAAGAAGACTAGAACCCTAAATACATACAACAAATATTAGATTAGGGCCATTATTCTTGGGATAGGAGTCACAATAACCTACAAATAGAAGGAACGATTACTCTGGACATAAAAATTCTTTGCAAGATTAACCTTATTAGTCTCACAACTAGTGATTAGATCTATAAGACTACTTAACAAATCCTCCTATCATACATATGAATCTCTGATATGATTAAAGCATTTAACTTATTCCTTGAATAAGAGTAACAACCAGAACAGACAGTAAAACATTACATTAAAATGGTTAATGAAATGATCCTTGATCAACTTTCATTAACAATCCATATGCACAATATAAAGGAGAGACTTAAAGACCCCAATCTATACATTCAGATTCATACATATGTCTAAGACCTCAAAATTTAACTGATTCCAGACCCTAGACCCTAAACTTTGATAGTAATCTGACTCTATGACTCAGTGCCCTTCTCTTCAATTTTTTTTTATTTCTACCTATGGCCGAAGACCCTCACAAATGATTCAAAAATTCCTTTTAAAACAGACCAAGGGTCGCCATCTAGCTCAAAACCACATCAACATGCTATGTCAGACCCCAACTACACTGTGACCAATCAAAACCCTCGTTGTCACCCTCAACAACTTCTCTGGTCACATAAATGCCTCTAGTCAAATCTCTGTCAAGAGAGACATTCCTACACAAACAAAGATCAATCAACTTGCACCAAATATGCCACCAAATCTGCACGTCAATACTTGATCCATGTCATCCTTGTCCCAAAGTTTTGTCGCCATGAATGCTAGCTCAGCAGAGCTAGCAAACAACTCTCTATTGCCACTAATGCTCCAAGCTTCTAGTTTTTCACGTGCACCATTAATACCAAACCCTGACCATGGTTTAGTTTGAAACTCAACCATTGATCGTCCATGATCAAACGATCGCCTTTTAAATCTCCAGTAGCCATTGAAGTAGGCTACCACTCATGACTCCCGCACCCACCATCGATCATCTGTGATCGGACGACCATCGCACTCCTCGCAAGATGTAGTGATCGATCACATTGTATCAGCAAGCCAAACGAGAGCCTTTGATCTCTATCATCGGCCACCATGGGCCATTGATCTATGTGGTCCTCTGCATGGCATACCTGACATTCGGCCACTAATAACCATCGAGCACATGTATCATTCTAATTAAAACATCACCGTTCACATTTGGCACATGCACATTTGTGGCCTTTAAGTTGCTCGGGTTTTACCTTACCTCATCCTGCAGCCGAATGAGAGTTGGACTCATGGTGCAATCTCGCTGAAGGTAAAACCACAACCGTTATTAGTCACATGTTGGGTGAGGGCGGAGAAGTCATGGAGAGATGGTCATGTCGGCAAGAGATCTTGGTGAGGTAAACAGTCACATCGAAAGCACTACAGGGTCGGGGGGACAAAAGGAAGTCGCTAAGAGATCACCCCAAATAGATGCCAACATACTGAAGGGAAAAGTTAGTCGGTGAGACACGAAGGGGTCAGGGAGACATCTCCCTAGCACAAGCAACACAGGTCAAGAAGATAAGGCCTTGGGGAGAGAAGAAGGGTCACTGAGATCTAGTCCTGAGCTCCAAAGGTCATAGCGAAGGCAATGTAGGGCTGGTGATAACGGTAGGGGCCGGTCAATGACAAGACAAAGGGGCTCAGGGGGAACTTAAGTTGCAAGTGTACCAGCCAGGCAGGTCAATGAATCAAAAAGCCAGCGGAATGGGAACCAAACAAGGTCAAAGTCAGAGCCGGAGCAGGGGAAGAAACAAAAACCAAAATGACCATCCAAGACCAAAACCCAACCCAGACCCGCCTCCACAAAAGACAAAGGAAGGGAGACTGGAGTAGAACATAACCTGAAACTGGAACCCTGAAAAGGTTCAAAAACCTATTCTCATTTTGATCCCATGCCTGCCAAAGAAAACAAAGAAAAAAACAAAGGGAAGAACGTGGAGAGGAAAACAACCAGTGACCAATGCAAGGCAGAAAGGAAATGAAACTTCAATCACACAGAATCAGAACCGGGATAGATGCGTGAACAGGAACTAGAACTTCAGAATTTGGAAAAGTTCTAGTTCCATTCAAGCATCCATTTTGCCTTTGATAAAACAAAAGAAAAGCCAAGGCAAGAAAAATAGAAAGGGGAACCGAACTAAAAGCCCAAAAATGGGAAAAAGAAAATCCAAGAAAAACCCTAACATAGGCCACCCCAACAGAGAGATGAAAACTAGCATGCTAGGCTCAACCCTTGTGGGAGCCTATTTAACCCACGTGCTAAAATGAATAGCACCCCATAGCCAAAGTTTTATCATGAAAAACAAGAGTACACAACTAGACAATGAGAGAACCATAAATGGCACTAACATAGGCTCCAGTTGGGGGATGTATGCCCCTAGTGGGCATAGCAAGAATTCAGAACACTGGGAGAGTAGATCAAAACAAAAGGAAACCCAAAATAGTTAGGAGCTAACCGGACAAGGTTAGTAGACACAACAAAACAAAACCGACTAGAAAAGCAAAAACCTAACCTAATGTTCATGGAAAAAGAAATGCTTCAGATGAAGCACCACATCAAGAATTGTCCATGAACATGCAATTCAAGAGTCACATTGTTGATTCTTTATTTCATTTGATGACACTAGGCCACCAAATGAAAATGTGAAACCACAACTCTCCTCTGTCAAACACTTGGTTTGCTATCACCTTCCATAGGCCAAATTTGATAACATTGTCATGAACTGCCCATAAACTAACTCAGTCACTGTCAAGTTCCATTGAATTATTGTGCTTTCCAATGTCACCAACTGACTTGTCAAACTGCAACATGCAATTAGACATTGATTTGAGATCAAAATCATCATCACATATCTCCCTGGACAATTCATGGTTATGTTTTACTGAATGCTCATTTGCTTGGACCAGGAAATAAAAAAATTCATAATCTAGCTGATCCTTGACATCACAAAATTTTTCATCAAAATCAGTCTATAGTTCAAACTAAAAGATCTGATAAACAACCTCTTCATTAAACATGTAAATCATCACTGCACATGTCAATGGAAAAAAACTCATATTCAGGAGTATCTGTGTACTGGTTATTGCAACATATGCACATATCTTGATGTTCTTGTTCAATGGTGTGCACTGATTCATCTTTCACATCTGCACTCAACTCAAAGTCAAACACCCCGAGTGAGGGATCAAATAAATCAACATCAGCAGGGACAGCAGGGAGGCAACCAAGTGCATTGGTACTCAAAAGATTAGGAGCATCAAATAGCAAGCAATTGTATTTAGCTTCATATTCATCAACATGACATTCACTACTATTCTCACTTCTCAGCTGCTCCACACATGGATCAAGTGTTTCTACAGTGTCAACACAACTTTCATCATGCTCAACAAGAGGAGGAGGCACATCATTGGTGCAATGATGGCTTCAACTTCTACTCATGCTTCCTCTCTTTACCTGGCTCTTTTCCTCATCATACTAGTAGTGGGAATAATCAGAGAATTTTGATTCATCCACAGCTATTGTCCAACTGTCATTATCTTCTGAACACAAGGTATGATCACCTTCTGTATCATAAGCTTGCCCAATATGGTTCAGAAGCATAACCTGATCCCTTATTGGAATCAACATCATCATCCATGTGAAAAGACTCATGCCTAGGCTCATCTAAGTCATCAAGTAGGAACTGTACCTTGTCATACACAACATAATCAACTGGTTCATCATCAAAGATAGAACTAGACTCACTTGTATCATACCTTGCTTCTTGAAGGTCATCATTAGTGTCAAGGTTGATAGGAGTTGCCCACAACAATGGAGGGTTGTTGTGTGTATACCTCTAGTATTCTATGGTCAATAAATCTAACATTTGCTCAATGCTCAATGGGTCACTACTCTGATCCATCTTCTCAACCATGTCCTCTACTTGACCTTCACTAGAACTAGATGCAACACCAAACATAAAAACAGGATATCCCAAGATATCTTCAAAAAGATAATCTTCATGAGAGTGGAAATCCACATCTTCACAGTCAAACCTGATATCCTCCAGAGCACTCCCTGAATCAGCAACTTCATTTTTCTTCTAATGAAGACCTGTGTCAAGACTGAACTCATTTGTGCACTTGAACTACTTAACTATCTCATCACATTGCTTATTACACTTCCCTTCTCCAAAGGGCCAGTCTAACTCATGTTCCTCTTTAGGTTCTTGGCTTGAGAGACTCAAATTCTGATCTTCTGCTTAGGGCATCACCTCTGCAAGTTGTCCAAAGACAACTTCCTCATCATCTAATGAATTAGCACCTTCAGTCTCAATTTTCTCAACTATGTACCTATCTGAAGAAGAATGATCATCCATTTGTACAAATTTGTTATCGTTATCAGCATGAGTGCTGACAAATGAAGACAACCGGCTCTGTATATATTCATTTCTCTACTTTTCAAGACTGTCTAGGACTGTGTAAGCCATCTGCATGCTGTATATCTTGAACTCTTTCAACAATGCACTAGATCCCTCTTCATAAGCTTCAAAATACATGTGGATACAACTTGGAATGCTAGGTTTAAAATTCTCTGGGATTAGTGACAAGGCAGTAGAAAATATATGACTGAAATCGACACTTGACTCCTGATCTTGTTTCCTAATTTGCTTTAACCTTTTTACCAGGTCTAAAGGATCTCTTGCAAATTTTTCTCTATAAGCAGCCACTAATTCATCCCAACAAGGAAAAGATATATCAGGGAAACTCAAATACCAGTCCCGAGCTCTAGCTTTAAGGGACCTGAAAAAAAATCTCATCCATGCATCTTGACATTTAAAGGAATATTTTTCCATGAAGTTGGAAAAACTCTCGATATGTGCATCTCCTCCATAGACATTATATCCATAAAATCTAGGCATCTTCTCATACACTTGAGCTGACATACATTCAACTTTGTAGTCAACCCATGACAAATCTAACTGAGCATACAATGGGTCAAGAGAATTAACAACTGGTGTGACAACCTAACAAGTAGATATAGTTTGACTATCTCTAAGCCATTGAAAAATCAGGTGTCTCTCATCCATTTCTCTGAGTCCTCTTTCATACACAGCCTTCCATTTAGGCCTTATCTTAGTCTTGTATATCCTTGAGTCTTTATCAAACTTAGGAAACCTTTTGACAATATTTTTTATGGCTTGATGATCCATAGATATTACAAATCAAGACTCACTAACTGTGCACAATTACAAAAATGACTAGCATATGACAGTACAAGTGGATGAACACCCTTAGGGTGTACAAGTACATTCTAATCATCCACACAAATTGAAACTTTGAGCACTAGACAACAATCTTACAATGGAACTGCAACTATATTCAACAGATCCAACAAATGGAAATGTGCTAACATCATTTACTATCTTTCCCTCTGGCAATGCTAAATCACTAAATAGGGAAACAAAATTTCTTTCTCAAATGTTCAAATACATGAAGAAAACTTGGAAACGTTGTAGCTCTGGAACATTCTTCAAATCTTCAATGGGTTTACCTTGATAGAGTCGCCACCTCTTTGTAGAGGACTGGGCTTCAAATGGTATGAAGCTCACACACATGTACATTCTTCTCTGAGTTCGTTCCACTAGTAGAGCACCATAAATATTTCAGGCTTACTGCAACAAGACTTCCTCCAGGCCTAAGATTCTTCAAAATTTGAACCTAACCAACATGGCACACAAGGATATGAATCTATTTAACACAATATGACTCATAAGGCCAGACTCAGTTTGTCCCCAGCAGATTCGCCATCTTGTTGATGATTTTTCTTGCAAACGAGGTTTGTCTCTTATTCTACCTATGGAGTAGCCAACTCCAATCAAAGGCAGCTCAGAGGACCTAGACCAACTGACAAGATTCCATGCTAGACTAAAACCTTCTGCACTTTAGGCTCTGCAAAACCAGGGCGGGTGTACCCACACAATGCCTTAAAGAAGACCAGACATTGCTTTTTATAGCAGATGACTCCTGATGCCAAGTATTGAGAACCTCAAATATGAATTGATTCTCAGTAACATAATACTTGCAGCAACCAGAAGGTAGGGCAAGACATCAAACAAGATTGATTAAATAAAATGATTGATCTTGAGCAAGAAGACTAGAACCCTAAATACATGCAACAAATATTAGATTAGTGCCATTATTCTTGGGCTAGGAGTCACAATAATCTACAAATAGAAGGAATGATTACTTTGGACATAAAAAGTCTTTGCAAGATTAACCTTATTAGTCTCACAACTAGTTATCAGATCTATAAGACTACTTATCAAATCCTCCTATCATACATATGAATCTCTGATATGATTAAAGCATTTAACTTATTCCTTGAATAAGAGCAACAACTAGAATAGAAAGTAAGACATTACATTAAAATGGTTAATGAAATGATCCTTGATCAACTTTCATTAACAATCCATATGCACAATACAAAGGATACACTTAAAGACCCCAATCTATACATTCAGATTCATACATGTGTCCAGGACCTCACAATTTAACTAATTACAGACCCTAGACCCTAAACTCGAATAGTAATCTAACTCTATGACTCGGTGCCCTTCTCTTCAGATTTTTTTTATTTCTACTTCTGGCTAAAGACCCTCACAAATGATTCAGAAATTCCTTTTAAAATAGACTAGGGGTTTCCATCCAGCTTAGAACCACATCAACACACCATGTCAGACCCCAACTGCACCGTGACCAATCAAAACCCTCACTATGACCCTCAACAACTTCTCTGGTCACATAAATGCCTCTGGTCGGATCTTTGTCAGGAGAGACATTCCCACAGGAACAAAGATGAATCAACTTGCACCAAATTAGCTGCCAAATCTACATGTCAATACTCGAGCCATGTCGTCCTTTTCCCAGAGTTGCATCACCATGAATGCTAGCTCGGTAGAGCCAGCGACCAACTCTCTATCTCCACTAATGCTCCAAGCTTTTGGTTTTTTGCACGCATCGTCAATACCAAACCCTAACCATGGTTTAGTTTGAAACTTAATTGTTGATCGTCCATGATCAGATGATCACCTTTAAAATCTCCACTAGCCATTGAGGTAGGCTACCACTTATGACTCCGCACCCACCGTTGATCATCCGTGATCGAACGACCATCACACTCCTCGCAGGATGTATTGATCGATCACATTGTATTGGTGAGCCGAACGAGAGCCTTTGATCTCTATCATCAGCCACCATGGGCGATTGATCTATGTGGTCCTCTGCATGGCATACCTAACATTCAGCCATTGATAACCATCGAGCACTTGTATCATTTTGATTAAAAAATCACCATTCACATTTGGCACATGCACATTTGCAGCCTTTAAGTTGCTCAGGTTTGACCTTACCGCATCCTGTAGCCAGACGAGAGTTGGACTCATGGCACAATCTCGCTGAAGGTAAAACCACAACCATTATCAGTCACGTGGAGGGTGAAGGCAGAGAAGTAGTGGAGAGATGGATGTGTCAGCAAGAGATCTTGGCGAGGTAAACAGTCACATCGAAAGCACTCCGGGGTCGGGGAGACAAAAGGAAGTCACTAAGAGATCACCTCGAACAGACACCACATACCAAAGGGAAAAGTTAGTCAGTGAGACACAAAGGGGTCGGGGAGACATCTCCCTGACACAACCAACATAGGCTGAGAAGATAAGGCCTCGGGGAGACAAGCAAGGGTCACTGAGATGTAGTCCTGAGTGCCAAAGGTCACAGCGAAGGCAACGCAGGGGTGGTGATAACCGTAGCTAGGGGCCGGTCAACGACAAGACAAAGGGGCTTAGGGGGAACTTAAGTTGTAGGTGTAACGGCTAGGTAGGTCAATGAATTAAAAAGGCATCGGAATGGGAACCAAACAAGGTCGAGTCAGAGCTAGAGTAGGGGAAGAAACGAAAACCAAAATGACCATCTGAGACCAAAACCCAACCCAGACCCACCTCTGAAAAAGAGAAAGGAAGGGAGACAGGAGCAGAATAGAACCTGAAACTGCAACCCTGAAAAGGTTCCAAAACCTGTTCTCATTCCGATCCTGCGCCCGCCAAAGGAAACAAAGCAAAAAATAAAGGGAATAATGTAGAGAGGAAAATGACCAGTGACCGACGCAGGGCAAAAAGGAAATGAAACTTTAATCACACGGAATCATAACTGGGCCAGATGCATGAACAAGAACTAGAATTTCAAATTTTGGAAAAGTTCTAGTTCTGTTCAAGCATCCATTCCACCTCTAATAAAACAAAAGAAAATCCAAGGCAAGAAAAAGAGAAAGGGGAACCGAACTAAAAGCCCAAAAATGAGGAAAAGAACAGCTAGGAAAAACCCTAACATAGGCTACCCCAACAGAGAGATGAAAACTAGCACGCGGGGCTCAACCCTTGTGGGAGCCCATTTAACCCACATGCTAAAATGAAAAACACCCCATAGCCAAAGTTTTATCATGAAAAAAAAGAGTACACAAATAAACAATGAGAGAACCAGAAATGGCACTAAAAGTAGTGATGATGTTGATAAGTTAGATGAAGTCCTTCAAGACTTCCTCTCACTCACTCCATCCTCTAATGCTTGGAATGAGAAACATAACCCTATTAATGATAAAGATTCCCTCCAACCCTTTGCTTGTGATGACACTGATTTTTTAGATGAATCCCTCCAAGACTTCATCTCATATAAGCCATCCACTAAGCTTTGTGGGGACAAACTCATGATATCAAACATTACAACCTCTAATATTTCTCTTGAGCATCTTAAATCAGTTGACAACAATTTTCCTCTCAAACCCTTTAGTAGTGATGATTGAAATTTGATAGATGAATCTCTTCAAGAATTCATCTCACCCAACTCATCTGATTTGGTTTACTGTGAGACCTCTAACATCAAGGATGTTAATTTTATTCAACCTAAGCTTATCCTTTACCCACCCTCACATCCACTTCACCCCTAAAATCGACCCTCATACACCCTCTACCCTTCTAATACCAATGTATGTCAACAATCTAGCAGCGATATTGTTGTTCATACATATAACACCCGAAACAACCTGCAACCGCCCCAATCAACCCCACCCTCTTTACCTTTACCCAATTCCCCTAGTGCTCCTTATTATAGTCCATATGGAAAGGAGTATTATCTTGTTGAACAACTAAAGAATACTCTTGCCAAGCTTTTCCTTTGGGATTTGCTTCAAAAATCACCAAATTATCACAACATTTTTCAAACCACCTTAAAACAAATCACAATTCCTCTTGGTACCACTCTGAATGATGTGGTATCTCTCATACACAAAAATAGTCTTGACATTACCTTTCAACAACATGATCTCTCTCCTTTGGAGTTGCGTAATCAACATGATGCCTTTATGATAATTTCTCGATTCAATTGCATAGGTATCAAGTGCACTCTCATAGATAATGGTTCTACCCTTAGTGTGTGTAGTGTGAGTCTCCTTGATCGATTCGATGTTTACAAGTCACAAATAATACCTAATTCCATCTCCATTCAAGGATTTGATAATAGAACAAAGCAACCATTTGGGATAATTACTTTGCCTATTACAATTGGGGTGGCTACTTTCCAGTGTAGCCTAATTGTTTGACAAATTTATAGCCTTTTCCATAAATTATTTCCATTTCACACGAACTAGGTGGGGATTGATAATCTATCTCATCAAAATTTGTTGTTTATGTTGCATTGTCATCCAAATTATAAGAGATAGATGTGTATGAAGATTGTTCAGGATTTTAAGTGGACATGATTTTTAGTTGATCTTGTTTCCAATATTTCTTTTGCATGAGTATGTATTTTCCCATCAACAAGGGTGTGAATTCTAAGGTTCCCCAATCATCACCAAATAATTTAGATATTGATTCCTTATTATTGTACTCAATTTGAAGAGGGTCTATATTTGATGTTGGAATTAATGTTTTCAAAGGACTTGTCACCCCTTTGTCAACGTCCAAGCAACTTTTAGGCTCAAGATTTATTTCAATTTGATAGATGTGATCATTGCAGACATATTTCATGATACAATGAAGGGTTGAAGGCACTGCATTCATCTCATGAATCGTTGGTCACCCTAAAATAATATTATACAAAAGATCATAAGGCATGACATGGATAAGAGGCTACAAAGTAGCCACCCCAACCATAATAGGAAAAGTAATTATCCCAAGTAGTTGCTTTGTTGTATTATGAAATCCTCAAATGGTGACATAATCAGGTATTATTTGTGACATGTCAACATCTACTCGATCAAAGAGACTCACACTACACACATTAAGGGAAGAGCCATTATCTATGAGAGTGTGCTTGATATCTATGCGATTGAATCAAGCAATTATCATAAAGGCATCATGTTGATTACACAACTCCAAAGGAGGGAGCTCATGTTGGTGAAAGGTAATGTAAAAATTATTTTTGTGTATGAGAGCTGCCACATCATTTGAAGTGGTACTGGGAGGAATTATTATTTTTTTAAAGGTGGTTTGAAGAATTTTGTGATAATTTGGTGAGTTTTGAAGCAAATCCCAAAGGGAAAGCTTGGTGGGAGTATTCTTTAGTTGTTCAAAAAAATCCTCCTCCTTTGTGTGTGGGCTATAATGAGGAGCACTAGGTGGATTGGGTAAAGGTAAAGAGGGCGGGGTTGGTTGGGGTGGTTGTGGGTTGTTTCGAGTGTTATATGTATGAGCAACAGTATAATTACTAGATTGTTGTGATACATTGGTGTTTAGGGGTGAAGCAGATGTTAGGGTGGGTAAAGGATAAGCTTAGGTTGAATTATATTAACATCCTTGATGTTAGAGGTCTCATAGAAAACCAAAGTAGATGAGTTGGGTGAGATGAATTCTTGAAGAGACTCATCTATCAAATGCCAATCATCACTACTAAAGGGTTTGAGAGGTAAATTGTCATCAATTGATTTAAGATGTTCAAGAGAAATATTAAAGGTTGTAATGTTTGATATCGTGAGTTGGTCCCCACAAACATTAGTGGATAGTTTATGCGAGATGAAGTATTCGAGGGCTTCATCTAACAAATCAGAGTCATGACAAGCAAAGGGTTGGAGGGAATCTTTAAAATTAAGAGGTTTATGTTTCTCATTGCAAGCATTAGAGGATGGAGTGAGTGAGAGGAAGTCTTTAAGGACTTCATCTAACTTATCAACATCATCACTACTAAGAGGCTTAGATGAGATGTTTCTAATTTGAATCATGTGTTTGAAAGGATGGTTTGATGTTTTAGTTTTTGTGTCCTTATATATCGATGAATCTGATCTAAAAGAACTAGGAATGAAAACGGAAAAAGAAATTTTTAAAGATCTAAAACTATCCATGAATTTCATGAAAGGAACAAAAATTTATGCTAAGGAAAATAGAAACAACTGAATTGTAATAGAAAATAGAAGGATGCAATGCAGAAAATTGAAATTTGAAAGTATTGATGCAAAACTGTAAAAAGGGAATGATTCACCCTAGGTGGCGAATGAGTTCCAGGATATGATTTTTTTGATATTTTTTTGATATTTTTGTGTTTTCTGTAAAATTTCAAATTTATACAATGTAAATATAGAATGTAAATGTAGAGATTTAGAATGATTGAATGAAATGCAATGATGGAAGCTAAAGAATGCTTTCACTAATGCAATGTTTAAGAAAACTAAATATGCAAAACAATGCATAATGATGAAGTAATGAAATCCTAAGATGCAAATAAAAATGTAAATCAAAATGATGTTATGCTCAAACATCGGGTTCACCAAAATGAACTATCGAATTTTGGCTCTTGGGACTTCTCTTAATCCTCTAGGGTTTTTCACCTAAAAGGAGAGAGTTAGGCCAAAAATGCTATAGGGTTCATTCAAATTATGTAATGTGGAATGTTTCCTAAGCTAATTGAAGTAAACTAAATGTATTAAGTGATTTAAATAGATGAATATGAATGCAAGACTAAGATATATGATATGTTTGAAAACAAAGTGTTGTTTGCAAAGAAGCTTTAAAGAATGAACAAAAATGCAAATCAGACCAAATAAAAGACTATTTTTCAGAATCAGTGCACTTGATAAAATGGAGAAGACTAGAAAACAATCTAGAAAACTGATGAATTTTGAACTTGGGCTAACTGGGACTCACTTGCCACCTTAGACGAATCAGTCCTAGATCATGAATTTTCTGCACATAATCTATTTTCTGACATTTTGGGACCTAGATCTATATCTGACTCAAATATGCACCTCAAGAGGGACTCATTCACCATGCATGGCGAATTAGTCCACTTTCTGATTTCTACAATTTCAAAACTTTTTCCTACATTTTGACACCTGCACAACAATTTTTTATGGAACCCTGACTTCGAATCTCAAAAAAAATCTTCTAAAACAGCTTTAAATTGTTTGTCTAACAAGGGGTTTTCCTTGGTCAATCCCCTACTTGGGCAACTAAACCTTAAATAGAGAAAAAATTGCATAAACCCTAGCCTTAGATGTGTTAAAGACTAGGAATGTCTGTATCATAACAAAAACCCTATTCTATTGATCTAGAATAATAAATGCAAGAATTATTTATATGATGCAAGATTTGAACCCTAGAAATCTCACAACACATTAGAAAATAGGAATTAAATGACATGCAAATGATAAATAAACAAAATGCAAACCTTGATCTAAAGATAAAGTGAAAATGGAAGATGGAATCAATAGGAAACCAAGTCCTTAGGTGTGATTTAGTGGCTAGTTGTACCTCTTCACCTTAGATTTCTTCATGCATTTAGGTTACTTCATTGTTTGTATATTATAGTGTGTTTTGAAACTCACTATAGACAATGTGCACAATCAATAACAAACAAAATTATATAAAATAGTGACCAATTAAAGTTATAGTGGGTTTGAAAAAGGGTTTTATATAGTGGAAGACTAATGATAGACCTAGGGTTTAGTTTGGATATATAAAACCATTTTTCAATTGATCGTGCTATGATGTATATAAAACTTTGATAAGACAAGGTCATTAGTCTTCGTGAAGAATTAGCACATAGAACTTAAAAAAATCAATGTTTCATTTTGGTGAACTTGCGTTTTGAACACTTTGCATTTTTTATTTCATTCACATATTGCATCTTAGTTTACAATTGCATCAAAATTCAATTAGGTCATTGCTTTGTTTTTGCATTCTAGGAATTTTCATATTGCATTAGTGAGAACTTTATTTAGATTTCATTTTTTCATTGCATCTCATTGAAAAAATAGAAAATATGCATTCTACATCCTTAGTTCCATTCTGTAGAACATAAAACTCATTTTAAAATTTCTGAAAAACACAAAAAATTGCATACTAGGAATTATTCGCCACCCTAGGTGAATTAGTCCCTCTTCCCTTTTCAGATAGTATTTCTAGAATTTTTCTTGTATTTTTCTGCATTTCTATTTTTTGTAGCTAGTTCTCTAGTACAATTAGCAGCATTTCTATTATTTTCATTTTGACATCTTAGATTACCTTACATTTGATTTCAACCCCTCCTTTGTGGTACTTGTATGAGTTTTTGGTGCCTTGTTGATAATACTTTAGTGAGAAAAAGTTCTAGACTCATTGCTTCCCATGATATCACTTTCGTTGTGGACCTTGGGATCTCAAGAACTCCTACTCCTAGTATGGACAATGGTGTATTAGGAATTGATCATACCACTTCCATGCCTTCACCTTTCCATCCAATGAATGTTGACACACAAAAAAATTCTCTTCCTCAAGACAAGGTCATTAGTCTTCATGAAGAATTTGCAACAAAACTTGTCACTTGAAAACATTTCAACAACTGCCATAGTTTCCATTGATAATCTTCATTTTTAGACTGAAAGTGATGATGGCTTGGAAGTGATGAAGAAAATTGCTGAGATTTACAATAAACATTCCTCTTCTAATACCCAATCCACAAAAATTTCTGTAAGCCAAGGAGGACCTCAAGTTCCTCCCCCTTCAACCATAGCATCTATACCAACTTAAGCCAATCCACAAGTCACTACTACTATGCAACAGGTTAGTTATGTGGCTCCTTCCTTTGAAATTCCACCTGGCATTCCTACTTCTCTTGTGGCATCACAAGTCCCTTCGAACACCTTCACACCCCTTAGTATTCCTTTCACTTCTCCTAACATCACTTACACTCCATCGCCATTTTCTCTTCCATCTCAACCTACATATGATGATCTCGTTCTTACCCAACTCCTTACCACCATTTCTTCCATGCAACACCAACTTTCTAACATTAGTCAAAGTCAAACCGCTCCACCCACATATCATGTCCATTGTAACCCCTTATCCTTAGAAATCTTGTGTACCCCAATGCCACAAGGGATATAAATTCCTCAGTTTGATAAATAAGAAGGTAAAGGAGATCCTATCAATCATGTTAATTCTTATACAACTTTATGTAGTGATTTTGTCCTTGATGAGAAACTTTTAGCCAAAAAAAATTTGAGGACTTTGAAAGATACTGCATTAGAGTAGTTTTCCAACTTTCCTAATCATTCCATCTGCTCCTTCAATGAACTTGTGGATGTTTCATAAGTAAATTTCAAGTTCACATGACACCTAAAAAGACAATGGCTGACCACATGCGATGTAAAAAAAAACATAGATGAAAAAGTCATGGATTTTATCTCATGACACCAATCCTTGTATGCTCAAATAGATGTCAAGATTCCTAATGTACATCTGTAAAAGATGTTTATCAAAAAATTTCACACAAATCTTCAAGATAAGATAACTATGATGAAATTACCTTCATTTCTGTATTTATGCACAACCTTGTGTGAATACCATAACTCAGTTTCAAGTCATGATTCAAAATCCACTTCTCACTGAGTTGAAAGACTTGAAAACAACAATAAAAACCACAATAACAATAAAAAATTTTGCAAACCAAATAGAGGCTTCTTGTAGTTTAATCTTCTTCCTCAACCTCAACCTCAATCACAACCAACCCAATAAATTCAAAATCAAGTTGCTGCTATGAAGGAAACAATGCCTTATCATTATGGGGATGCCAAGAGACAATTCACTCCCCTACCTGACACCCTCCATAATATAATGAACCAATTAATTCAACAACAAATTCTCACTTTACCGCCCGTTAGACCCTTTGATCCAAACCAACCATTACCACCCACATTCAAACATAATGCTTATTGTCATTTTCATCACCAGAATGGACATGAAACTGCAAGCATCTAAAAAGTTTAGTTCAAAACCTCATTGATTCAAGAAATTTAACCATTATGGGTGTTAATGATCAAGGTAATAAGGCCATTGCACCCCCTAACAAAAATTTACAAATTTTCACCAACCCCATGCCTAAAGACACTACTTTATTTGTCAAGGCTAGCGAAACTTCAAATACTGATGTATTGATAGTTGATACAAACAATGAACAACATGGTATACCTCCACCTATTACTCAAGATAGTCCTATGGATGGAATTATGGCTATGATAGATGTTATCCCTTGTAAGGGCCAAACCACTAAATCTCTTGATATCACCTTTTCTGCTAAAGGCATACTACAAAAACTTCCTGATGGTCCTCTCTACATAGCTGGAAGAATCTATGATAAGCCCACTAATGGGATATTAATAGATCCTGATTGTGGCAAGAGCATGATCAAAGAGGAGTTTCTAGTATTACGTGAGCTATATCAAGATGATTATAATAAACTGACTATATGGATTAAGACACAAATTGGTTTTTGCATTCCCTACAATCAGATCAATTGTACTCCCTTTACAAATAGGACCTAGAGCTTTGGAGGTAACATTTTCAATTATTCCACAATCTGACCAATTTCATTTGTAGCTAGAACACCCTTGGCTTCGCTCAATGAAAGTTGTCCCACCAGTTGTTCACAAGTGTTTTAAGTTTCCACATGACGATGAAATATTTACTATACTCCATAGTGGATTTAATCCCCTATCCTATAAAGGTAATTTTTCCTTAGAATCCTTTTGGACTGAACCCATGGAACCCATCACATCTCAAAAGGAATTATTTTTCATAGCATATCAAAATTTCAAATCCAAGAAAATAAGTGAATTGTCTCTTTGTGGTATGTATGTGTCCACTTCCACACCTCCTATCATAGATGAAACCATACTTCAACATGAATCAGACATTGAGCAAACCATACAACCTCTTGAACAACAACCCTTCGACACTTCCCTACCATTGTTTAAATGACCAAGGGAAAATGAAACCAATCCTATCATACCTCCTCATGTTAAACAAGTGTATAAATCCAAAGAGAAAGTGGTTGGACCATCTTCTTTAGTTTCTTTTTTTATTCCTTCAGAAGAAGAAGACAAACCTATGTTCACTCAACCTGCTCTTATACCTCAAAAACTCTAAAACCAAATTAAACAAAACTATGGTGCTAGGGAATGTTAGCATCATTGTCATCTTCTTGCTTGTCAGTCTTGCATAGAAGAAAATAAAAACAATCCACCTCTTCCTTTGACATGAGCAATAGATGACCACCCTCCTTCTCCTAGCCTGCCACATGTTAGTCGAATACAACTAGAAAAACAACCAAAACAATTCCAACAACCACAAATTTTCATACATCCATCCTTAGAAATCACTCTTCGTACTCCCATTGTCATCAATCTTGATGATGATGATGATGCAAAGATTTCCAAAATAGATGAAAAAATACACAATAATATAAACTCTTTATTTTCATCGACAGCGAGCTTAAACGGTAAATCCTCTTCATCAAGTAAAGAACCTAGTACCACTCCTAGTTCGGAACTTGCAATTATTCCTTTGGACAACCAACCTCCCTTGCATTACACTAAACATGATTGGGAGGTGGATGACTTGTTATATGGTTGACTTGCATTCACCTAACTAGCCTATTTCTTTTTGCTTTTCTCTTTTTTGTTTACTTTTCATGTATGTATCATGTTCCCTTGTCATAGATGTTTGATTTTCTTTGTACAGTTCTTCTATTTGTACCTCTATTCTTCTATTTATTAGGCATCCTTGTCTTTTTCTTTTTTTCTTTTTTGTTTTCCTTTTGGGGATGATGCAAAGCGTAGAGAAGCCCTATGTCTCTTCCATGTTGACCCAAAAGGTCCTTATCTTTTTCTCCTTTTTTTTTGTTTTCCTTTTGAGGATGACACAAAGCATAGAGACACCTATGTCTCTTCCATAACCCAAAAGGTCCTTGTATTTTTCTCTTTTTGTTTTTTGTTTTCCTTTTGGGGATGATGCAAAGCATTGAGACTGAAATGTCTCCTTCATGTTGACCCAATAGGTCCTTGTATTTTTCACTTTTTTTTTGTGATTTCATTTTGGGGATGATGCAAAGCATTGAGACCACAATGTCTCCTTCATGTTGACCCAAAAGATTTTTCATTTTCTTTCACCTTTTCTTTTCACTTTCTTTTCGCTTGTGTTATCCTTTTGGGGCCAATGCAAGGCATTGAGACTGCAATGTCTCTTCTATGTTGACCCAAAACGGACTTTCTTTTTCCTTTGTTTTCGCTCTCTTAGTATAATTCTTCTAGTTCTATGTGCTTTGTGGAATGAGGACAATTCCAAGTTCTTTCATAAAAAAATTGCAACAACAAATATGCTAACCTCAAATCCATAGATCCCTTATGTGTTTGTTGTGCTTTCTTTTCTAGGGGGCAACTCCCTTTGTTTGTTTTTCATTTTCCTTGACATTACACAACCTAACTTCAAAACATATGACTTGGCATAGGGCTTTCCAAGTTGGCTCTCATGTATTGTTTTCTTTTTGCATTTTCTTTCCTTCTCAACTTTAAAGTAATTGCTCACAAACCAATGTGTAGCAATTCCTTTAAAGTGGGGGGCATACATTACCATAATTCATTTGCATTCTTAGTTCCTATTGTAGCCTTGTTATTTTTTTGATGTGTTTGTCACTTTGTGGACAACATTGGGTATGATTTCCTTCATAAGTGTGATCTATCTTAGCATATTGCATTCCTCTTGGTGGCCCGATGTGATGCACTCCACCCTCTAAGTTGTGAATATACTATTCTTTGATTGGTCCTCTCTTGGATACATTACACACAATTTTCCCTAAGTGGTTGACCTTGTATTAATTTAACAAGACTCCTTTGAACATCCCTTGCATTCCATTTTATATTTTTTTTTGCATTTTTACTTTTTTCTTGCATTTTTCCACCTTCCATAACATAACTTGCATGTCTGTGGTACCCATTACTTTTTGTTCGTGACATTCTTTTGCTTTGTGGCACCTTGTTAAAGTTATCAGGAGGTATAAATTTAATATGGTTGAGCAAGAAGCCCACCTAGTGGCATGACTTTTTCCCATAGCCACCTTTGTGTTTGTGAGTGCATACCAACTAGCGTATGTATCTTACCTTTTGGTTTTTCTCACTGCACAAACAACCATAAATTTCATGGCCCCAAAGTGAGTACATTTGGACCCTCTCACTTGATGGACCATCATGTGTTCTGTGACCGTAGAGTGAGTATACATTCTCTTTTGGCCTATATCTTATCCACAACTAGTTGGATTGACAATCAAAGCTTCATCTAATTCTCAACACTTGTGTGTTCCTTTGTTCTTATGTTTAGTTTTCCATCAGATCTTCATCCTAGGGACTTGATCATCACTCTTGATTGTTGTTATTCCATCTTGCTAATGTAAGTGTATTTGAACCCTCCTCTCAATGTTCATAGCTAATTTAGTGTGAGTTTGAAGCAAGTTCATCCTCTCACTAAATTGGTGGTAAAAGTGTCATAGAAAAATGGCCCCTTGTCATTTTCATGGCCTTTTAGGTCTTGTTTTGCAGTATTCGATCTATTTTTCTTTGATTTTATGTTGCAACATGGCTTGAACATGCATTTTTATGGATTAAAATTCAAATAACAACGTCTTGTGAAGGTGTTGTGAAGTGTTGTAAGATATCTCTACATTCTTCTAGAATCTATTCATTACAATTCACCTTAAAATCACCTTTTTACACATCATCAAGTCCTATTTTGAAGTGTTGTAAGGTCTTGTAACAAGATTTCACAGTTTTCAAGCCAGAACTTCTCTATTTATCTCTTTCTTATGACTTATTTGACCCCTTTATGCCTTCATATGCTTTAATAAAGTGTATTTTTGAAAATAAGCTTGACAAACAATATTAAATACAACTTAATTCTTGACACTTGTTTTTAGGTCTTAGGTGAGACCCATTCACCATGGCTAGCAAATGAGTCCCCCTTGGCCCCAAATTCAAAAAATTTTAAATTCCTTTTTTTATTATTTAAAAAAACTTGATGTCGGCTTGTGATGAGGTATGAACGGGTAACTAAGGCACAATTTTGTATAAATAGGAAATTTTTGCCTCATTTTACATCTCCCAACATCTCCTACAATTCTTCAACATTCCTACATCATATTCAAGCATTCAAATATCTTACAACATCAATTGAAACACTTTGAAGCATCCATTGACATTACTTCAAACTTGCATTATCAAGGGTTTGGTAAGTTGATAACATTTACATGTTATTAGTTTTTTATTCTCTTGCATTTCATTATTTTATTAAGGGTTTGATTACCAAAGTGGGGTTTGACCAAGGAAACCCCTATTTTCTAACCCTCAACCATTTTCCCCTCTTGCATGTGTGTTTGTAGACTTTAGGTATGTAGATTTGACAAGCTTTTTACTGTTGAAAAGTGGAGAATAAGTCAACTAGGTGTTTCAAGTCAACTCATTCCTATTTCAAGCTTGGAGAAGGTTTTTTGTTTGTTTCCTACAGAATTGACTTTGACAACCTGACAAGCAGATACTTCTAGATCTGGTGTTGCAGAGTTGTCTCCTAATCTTCCTAAAATTTGGGAGAGGACTGATTTTCCACCAATGGCAAATGAGTCCCACCTTAGGAATAAAAATATGAGTTTTGTCAGATTTCAGATCTCGACTATTAGAAACCAGTTTCTCACACTTTTTAACTAGGAGGAGGAATAATTCACCACCCTGGACGAATGGTCCCACTGTGAAAAATTAGTGATTTGAACCAGCATCCACAACATTCCAAATTCATCATAAGTTGTCCAAGTACTCAATTTATGCCCGTTTCTTTCTGTTTTGCATTATTTCATCACTTCATTGTTTGCATGTCATAGTGTGTTTTCAAACATAGCTTAAATCTCACTTTTTCATTCTTTTTCATCCATTTAAATCAGTCAATTGCATTTAGTTTACTTCATTTAGTTTATAAAACATCACACATAACATTATTTGAATGAACCCTTAGAATTTTTGGGCCTTATCTCTCTCCTTTTAGGTGAAAAACCCTAGAAGAGCTGCAAGATAAGCACATAGAATCCCAAAAATCAATGGTTCATTTATTTAAGAGGTAAATGCTTTTAAAATGGAGAACAAAACTTACCATGGGTGTAGGAGAGAAGACCAGTCCAAGCCCAAAACCAAACTTCCTCAAGAAATCTTGTACAAATAATTTTTCATGGTAGCCAAACAAGTGAAGAAGCAACACAAGCAAGGAAACAAACAAAATACATCAAAAACTAGTCATGGCCATGGCCTAAAGGCTCATTTTCCTTTGTCAAATGAAGGAAAAATTTATTAAAATTCAAACAAAAGACTCACCATTAAATGTAGAGAAAGATGAGTGAAGAATATTAAAAGGAAACTAGCTCGAATGGTGAAGTTTACAGCTCAAACCTTAGTTCTCCATGGTGGCCAATAGCAGAGCACTATTTTCTTCAAACTTGGCCAAGTGAAATGATGGTCAAAGTGTGAGATAGGGGTCATTTTAGTGTTAGGGTTTTTCCATGTGCTTAATTTGAATGTGATTTTAATCACATTCTTTTCAAAATAGAGTGACATATTAATGCCTTATGAGTAGTCATGCCTAGGTCAAACCTAGCCTTAATTCTCTTTTTTTTTAGAGAAAGTCATACATGCTTTGGTCCTTCGATTATAGGGTGAGCTTTCCTTGTGCCTTAGAGATATTTTAGGCTTACATAAAAATCATGTTAAGAACCTTAGGTCTCATAATTTTGTCTAAGTTTTGAGCACCCTAGATTTCCCTCTTTAGTTATGGAGTGGACATAATATGTGTCTGAATTAGTTTTTATGGTTTTTTATAGAAAAACAATTGAATAGGGTTCTTTTCTTTAATATTTTGATTTTACAAAATTAGAATATTTAAGTTCAAATTGAAGTCAAATAGAACTTTCTATTTCTAAAACTACAAATTGTAAAATATGTAATTAATCAGTATTATTATTAATTGCTTAATTAATTGTTATCTAAAGAATTACTTGATTCTTCATTGAAATTTTCTATTTCGAGTTAGATTTCTTGCATGGATTTGGGAAAGAGATGACAAACGCGACTTTCTATTTTTTAGTTCTTGAGTTGTATGCACCTGATTTTGAAGATTTTTGGATGGACCCTTTGGAGATGGAAAGTTTCCATCTTTTTGATGCATTTTGGAGTAGATTATGGCACTATTTTTTAGGTATTTTCCTTGAGATCAAAAATGGAAAAGGTTACCATTCTGAGATGCAAATGAAGCTAATTTTTCTATTGTCACCATTGATGTCACTTGAAGGCTATAATTTTGAGAAATTTTAATTTCTCAGAGGTTCAGAATTATGTTTCTTTCTCTCATATTCATTGCAGAGAGACTTGTAAACTCATTTGAATCAAATTTTGATCTTGTACTCCATCTTAATAAAAAAATAGGCTTCTCCTTCCTATTTTCTTGTCTAAAGTTTACAATATAAATAGATGTTGACTTTGATTCAAGAGTTGAATCCTCTTTATGTCTTTGCTGTGTGAATTTTGTTTCAAGAGTCTATTCTAGTTCGAGTTGCATTCTATGTTCCATAAATGAGCCTCTGTGCAAATTACTGATGAATTATGTAGTTTCAGGATGGGATTGTGAGAATCAAGTTTTAAAAGAGATTGTTATGAGTATTAAGTTTTCAAGACCACTGACTTTCTAGTTAATCATCTTAGGCTGCAAGATTTACTTTTCATTTTTCATCCTCCCCTTTTCTTGTGAAAGTCTTTAGATTAGATGGTGTACTAGAGGGAACTAGCCCACTCTAGAGACTCACTTTCACTCATTGATTTACCCAAAAATTAGATAGTATTACCATGTTCTAACAGGATAGCCAAGCTCAACTTGACTAAGGGTGCAATCATGATTGAAATAGTTTTTGGCACGCCCAGTGGGACTCTGGAGTCTTGTCTTTATTGTCATTTTTCTAAGTTGTAAGTTGTTGTTTGCTATATGTAGCAACATTTTCTGCCTATAGAGGTCTCAAAATAGACTCAACTACTCCTAATTTCTTGTTACATTGCAAATTTGGTGCAAACAACTTATGATAAGGATCCAAACCAGATCTAGTCCATCACATTTTGAGTATTTACAACTCTCCTCACCGAGAAGGAGAGGAAAAACACCAAGAAGGACCTTTGATTCAACAAGAAGAGCAAAGTCCACACCTCTAGAGCTTAGTCCCATTGTCTCTGTGAAGAGGAACACAACTCCAATATCTCAAGTACCTCCTATGGTGAGACAATTTTCCTTCACACCATTCAATGGGGGCAACCCATTATTGCTGGCTCAGAATGATGATATCCCAGTAGCAGCACTTAAAGGATTGCCTTACTTCAATGGTGAGGACCAAACTATGTTTGGTGCACAATATAACAAAAGAGAACATGGCTATAATATTGTTGGATGCTTCGTTGAAGGAGAAACCCCTTTAGTTGTTTAGAGGACTCCTAGCCAATTCCATTGCGACACGGGACAAGCTTGGCAATGGTCTTCACTGATAGTTTGTGGACAAGTCAAACCACCTTTCATTGTTTGAGCAGCTAAGCACCATCAATTAGGCTCCCCATGAACATATGGTTGACTTTAATTATAGGTTTCAGAGAACTTACGATAGGATACCTTTGATAGTCAAGCCCTCACCTTTAATTATAGGTTTCAGAGAACTTACGAGAGCATTCCTTTTTATTTTTACTAAAATCCTTGAATAGTGAAATCTTAGTTATGATATAGTCTATGGGCAATTTTACATTGCCAAATTCCTATGACCACCTACACCTATTTTTCTTTAAATTCGGCCACCTGTCCTTATGAATTTTCCTCCTATTGTTATTGTCTCGCTAGTCCCAACAATAGGTTATAAAGTTGTTGTTCAAGATAATGCCATTTTAGACTAGACTAAAGAAATCCAAGAGATTAAAAATATGCTAAATAACCTTGGTAAAACCTTTAGCAATGAATTTGTGAGCCTCAAGAAACAAGTTGGTCATGAAAATCAACCTTACCAAGCTCCTCACCAGCAAAACCAATTGAATAGGCCACCCTTTTAGAATGATTTCCAAGGACAGAAAAGGGGTTTTATCCCATGCCTTTTCCTCCTTATGATCCAAATATTGTTGAACCCTCAAGAGAGATTATACTGCAAAGACACTTGGCTCAAGAACACGATTGGTGCTATCTGTGCAATTAGCCACACAATCAGGTTGTGTGCATGAGTAGAATGGAGAATCAAGCTATAATGGTGCAGAATCATTATGTTGGCCTAGAAAATTTTCCAAGTGAGAATATGGAACAACCAAGTAACTCTGAGATTGTTTTAGTGAATTGTCAAAGTGTTGAATATTGTGGAATTAACCATTTCCAAGGTTAGAACAAACAAGGTCCACACATTGTAGAAAATACAAGGTGGAAACAGAGAGTAGTTGAAGCAGAGCAACAAGTTATAAGCTCACAATAAGAAGCTGCAAGAGATGAAAATCATGTCATTCCACCTCAAATTGTCCCCGCAACACAACCAAAGATGAAAATTATTCAAAGAGGATAGAAGAGGGTAAACGATATTGTTATTTCTTTAGGACAGAAAAAGGTAAGTCTTGTGTCTTTTCATGTGGTTAAGAATTTAAAGAAAGCTATAGTCAGCATGACCATTATGGATGCACTACATATTCTAGGCTAAAAAAGTTTTTTTGTAAGATGCATTTGCTGAAATTTCATCTTCGGATGTTGTTAATATAGAAAAGAGTAGAATGGTGCTTGTGAACAGCCCAAAGATCAAAGTTGGGCAACAAATTCAAGAGGTAAAACCCCTACCTTTCCATCTAATTCTTATTATAGGGGATAAAATTGTCCATAACTGCATGATAGACTCAAGAGCTAGTAGCTCGGTCATGCCTAAAAGCTTAGTTGATAAGTTAGGCTTAGTTTATGAACCCATGTCAAAAGGAGTTGTGCAATTAGATGGATTTGTTGTTCAAATAGAAAGAATCATTAAAAATATGGCCCTCACATTACATGCTTGCCCCAACTTTTTAGTTTCACAAGACGTTCATGTGATTGAGTTTCCTCCCCATTTCACACTGTGCCTCTCGAGAGACTTTACTGCCAAACTAGGAGGTTTCTTATTAGCTAATTGGTCTCACCTTTTCCTTTGAACTAGGTATGGCACAAAAGTAACCATGAGGTTTGGGCCATTAGAAAAAGACCACATTGAACCTTACATTCCTAGCCTAGTAAATGCTAACCTATACTCCACAAATGGGCTAGAGAATCAACCCATGACCGTGGACCCCAATGTACCAAGCAAAGAAGATAATTTGGATGAGTGGGCTACCCAAGATCATGGCCTTGATCCTTTCAGTCACACCGAGGAGGAAAGGTTAGGAATTAACACAATCCAAGAGTCTCGTATAGTAGTTCCTAATCTGGTTAAAGGCCAAGGTTAGCTTTTGGTCGGTGACACAAAGTTCCTGAAAGATGAGGAAGTGGTTAGAGAATGGAAGGAGTTTCTCTTTGAAGATCAAGTTTTAGATCTAGAGGAGGACCTTGGAGAAGATGAAACATCTTTCCAAGAGTGGATGAGACTACTTTTTGAGAATGAAGGTTCAGATAAGGAAGAAAGCCCCAAAGAATATGGAGCTCAGTTGATCAAGAATGGATGGAGATGTAGTTTGATGATGAAACCTTGGATCAGGGGGAGGTCTATGAAGAATAATTTCTCATTGAAGTAAGTAGGGCCATTGAGAACTACTTCGAGAGGGAAGATCACGTAACTAAAGAAAATCTATTTATGGAGGATTTTGAATTCCCTGGTGAAAATTGTGAAGATGCAGTTATTGTTGAACCACAACTTCCAACCGAATGGTCAAAAGGATTGCCTAATTTTGATGTTGAAATTCAAAGGAGTACAACCATGATGGGATCAATGGCTACTGGTGAACAAAAATTCCATGAAAATTACTTTGAAAAAGTTTTATCCCAGAAAGCTAACTTCTAGTTGGATGAAGAGATAAACAATAACATGATAAGAGAATTTTGTGAAGCAAAGCTCAAAGAATTTTTTGTTGGGCATTTTGTGCTCAAGTAGGATGAAAATAAGAATAAACCAGGAAGACACACCAAATTTGATGCAACTTCAAAGGGCTCGTATTTAATAAGGGAATGTAAAGATCATAATTCATTTCAACTCTCAAGGTTAACTAGAGAAGTGCTTCCAATACCAGTCAATAGGATCCATTTGAAACATTGTTTTTGAGGTTCTAAGTTCTAACCTTTTACTATAGTAGACTAGTTTATGTTGATGGGTGTTTTTGTGCCTACTCAACACAGGTAGTGCACAAGTGCACTATCTCTCTTGAAAGGTAGAAATCTACAAACACATTGCAAATCACTACCCCAAGGTTTCAGATGTTAGGTCATGACAAGCTTGGAATATCTCAGTTGGTTGATGTGATTTTTTTGGTAACACAAGGTTGGCCTTTATGGTTCACAAAGCATGGGAAGTTGGGTCTGCAAATGGAGTTTCAAAGTGTTGTAAGTAACTAAACTATGGCTGTCCACTCAAAATAGCAAGTTGAAACCCATCAATTTCATCAAATTTAACATTATGTTGATGCTTGAGATCCTACTTTAACAAAGGACTAAAACAAATAGCAAAAGTGAAAGGGTTGAGAAAGTTGTTCTAATCATAAGCTCTGAATGAATAGTAATAATGGAGGGTGCTATAGTAGACAGACTCCCACAAACTAGATTTTTCTTGACCAAGAAAGACTACTACTACACAAAATTAGTGCAATCTTCTAAGGTCTGTAGATTTTTAGATTGTACATGCACATCATGAACATAAAATTGAACTAGGTTGCAGCAAATAAATTAGATTAGACTAACTTTGCGAAGTGATTCAACATCAACAAACCATAAAAAGAATGAGCTAGAAGTGCATCAAATATTATAACATCAAACACCATTATCATAGCCGTTCAAAAAACTAGCAACTAAAACTAACATGGAAGTAGAACCATGCATGCAAGATGAGCAAACTCAAAGAGAACATCCATAAAATCATGCAATGTTGTCTTTTATTGTTGTAAATTCCCTTAGCACCAATTCTCCAACCATTTACAAATGAGCGGAAAGCCCTTATTTATAGTTTTCCAAAGCCCAAATGAATGCCTAGGATTGATTTACATTGTGTAGCCCATATATTCCTTACATTAGAGTTTCACCTACCCCCCACTATTTTCCCTGATTTGATGAGACCACTCCTAACAAATCACGATCATTTAGATAAATATAAAAAAACCTTTGGTCACTCCCAGTCTTAGAAAACAACCATCTGATTTCCCTTGTCACCGATTTGCTCCATCATGTAGCCTCATGTTTTTTAGTCCATCTAGTGAGTTTTAAGTGCATCACTTGTAAATTAAGGTCCTCCCCCTTGGTTTAGTCTTGTAGGTGACCTTTGATTATTGCTCAAACTTGGTAGGTAGTATGCCACTCCTTTTTATCTTTAGTTTTGGCAAACATCCCTTTGTTTTCTTAGTATTGATTTCCTTGGCCCCAACTGTCTCAGTCCTCCATCTTATGGAAATTAGTCACCCTTTGGCATACAAAAATATTCCTTGTTTTAATGGCCTTAGATCTCCATTCGCGTTCCTCGTATGAGGGCCTTTTAGACACAACATCTTTCATCTTTATCCCACTATGTGGGTCTTCATATGCATGCTATGGCAATCCTCCATAAGCTAGTTCCCTTGATAAACCTTAATTAGTTGCCCTGCATGGAAGATGAAATCAATTAGGCTTATTAAAACATAAAATAATGCAATCATTAATAAGAGCCTTTGGATTTTCCTTTAAATGAAACCTTGAACTATTCCCCAGTTTAAATCATCCTAAAAATTCCTTTAACCGGTTTTCGTCATCTAAAAGCTCATCCACCATATCCAGGCTAGCACACAAGCTACAGAGGAAGGCTATCCTTTCATCATTTACTTCATTACTCTTTGGACCCTAAATAGGCCAAGATCTTTCCTCCCTTTCAATTGCTTGATACATTCTTTGCGCTCCCACATTCATTTAAAATGACGTATCATTATTCTTAGATCATGGTTGGTCACCATATCACATCATCTTCCTTTGATACCTATAGGCTACTAAAATGTTCTTAATGATATTTTCAATACCTCCCCATTCTTCCCTGGTAAGTCACCAAATACACGACATGGATGACTATTGACGTGTGATTTATTGCTTTATGTTTCCTTAAGCTCTCAGCAGAACTGAGTGGTTATTATTACTACTTGAAATCACTCTTCCTTGAGAACTAGAAGGGATTAGGTACTTAGTGTAAAGATTGCAGTAAGTGGGTCAAGCAGGAGAATAAGCGTGGGGATACGTCAAGTGATAGCCTTTACGAAATAGTGTCACCTTGGCAGAAACCCACATGAAGCCCCCCATCAGAAAACGAGGGTGTGGGTTCCACTTGTAGGACTTTCATTCAGGTAGTGGTATGTGGGGAGTCACCATGAGAGAGATGTGAGGTCCATGGCAAAGAGGCAGAGCGATCCCTGCAACGAGTGCATCCAAAGCTTAGAACATAGATTTCTTCATCATCATGCAGAAGGAAAATATCAAGCATATGATGGAAGCCACTCCTTTGGCCTGATCCCCTTGGGTGGTGTAGTGATTGAACCAAATTAGAGGGCACATAACCACCATGTGGTGAACATTGCACACATCGACCATTTTAAGGCATTGCGCAGTTGGAGAAGCTATGAAACTTACCATGAAAAATGGATGTCATATGAATGATGTTGGCAAGGGAGTTACTTGCAAGTAGCACACAGGCTACCCTAACCCACAAGGCTATCTTCATTTGTACACTCCTCATAAATAACTAGGAGTTTAATTTTGAATGTGTTGATATTTTATTTTTCTCTTTTGTAGGATATTCGCAAATCATTAATACAAAATCGTGAAAGGATATCATGAATCAAATTTTGTGCACAATACCACCCCTCGCTAATCTTCACTCTTTCCGCATGACTCCACTAATAGAAAGCCACACAAGTAGCAACACTTGGTTAGTTTTTAGATTACCTACCACCACTCTATCATTGCAAACTACTAGTGTTATGCCTTCAATTGATTGGTACTGATCTCTCAGTCACACATCTCCTAGATTTTTTCATCATTTGGTTTGAGAATATTTAGTTTCTCCCCTTGCATTAAGCCTCTCAACTAACTATTCACTTTCAACCTACCACATGATGGAGTGATTAGAGGGAAAGTTTGAATGCATGTCTCTAGGAATTGTGGTATATCATGCATCCTTCATAATCTACCTTCATGTTTATTGCATACAATGATATTGAGTGAAGCTCAACTTGTCTCTTGGAATTCAATGATGCCCTCGTCATCTAGCCCTATACTCTTGAGACCACCCATGGATGAGAGCCTTTAGGCTCATGAAGGCATGAATTGTAGGGAATGCCTCCTCAGGTCCTACTGGGAAGAAGTCATCAATAGGCAAATGAAGGCAGGGAGCTAATAGGAGAATTCTATTGTTAATGGCAGAGATCAAGGAGGAATCACGGGATGCAAGATGAGCATGGGAGAAGGTTGTGGGTAGAAGAGTGTGGTGAGATGCTAGGTGATGGATGTCATCACAAAAATGATGGAGTAGACAACCTCCACCCAAGCAGAACCCACATTGGAGACTTATGTTCAAAACTATGGGCATAAAAAATGTGGGAGGCCGAGGTGAAGGTACCGTTGTGGTAACGATGGAATGTGGACAGCCACCCATGTAATGAGCCTTGTAAAAAAAATATATTCTTCTATTTTTATCAATTAAATTCACTTTGGATCTTGTTTGATGTTTGCTCCCTTCATTGTTACTCTAAATCATGCAAGCATCTCCTTTTCCTTGTAGCAAAGCTTGGTCAACCCACTAGTTACCCACCACCATAAAGAATCCCTCTTGTTGTATTAGCTCATATCATTACATGCTATGTCATCAGGTTTTACCTTCCAAGCTTCTTCATGGGGTGCTTATGAGAGGAAAGTATGTGGAGAAGTAAACCAATAATTGCAGACCAATGTCTCATGAGTTTTAGCTCGATATTGCTTCTCATCTCATCGCCGAAGATCAAATGCAAGGTGTTCATTTAGTCTAAGAACATGACATCTATTTGGTAAAGGTCCATAGGAGCAAAGAGGTGGGTAAAAACACATAAAATGTTGTGCATAGTTAATGATGAGGAAGAGAATTTGGGACCCTTTGATAGATTCATCATTGAACCCTCAGCATTGCATATTATAAGGTCGACTATGCTTCCATTTCTTTGCAAAAGGTGAATTCTACCACTAGCCCTTACTCGAATCATAAATTTGCTGCCATTTCATTTTATCATACCTTACATAAAGTCTTGAGTATGGGACATAGGATGCGAACAAAGTTTTGAAATGTCGTTGGTAGGCGGCCAATGGATTGACAGTCTTCATAATGCTATTTCTGGCATAAAATGAAATCTTCACAACTCATAGAATTTCATGGCTTTGAGCTCACGTGGTTCATTTTGAAAGAAGGTTTCACATTTTGATAAATTTCAACTGCACATTCCAGAACACCACCCATAGAAACAACACTATCCCTATCATTAGGTGATATTACACTTTCTATTCTAGCCCAGTCAATGGATACTGATCTCTCATTGTTTGCAATCCTTCAGTGCCACACCTCTTCATGGGTTTGTCCTTACCATCAATTCACCAATCGACAGATGACAAGCCTTGATTTTCTCCCTATTGCACTCCTTCATGTTCAGGATGAAAGAATACCGTAATATTGAGTTTGAGAAAGTTAGATCTTATATAACGCCTCATATTTTTAGAATCTTGTAGTTTTGGATCTCTAGGAATATCTTCCCGATGCCAGCTAATAGTAGAAAACTATTTTGACGATACTAGGAAAATATGCAGGTCCTCTGCTAGCGAGGGACGTTAAAGAATGAATTGTAGATGAGAGGCTTCATGGTGTGTGGTCCCCACAATAAAAATTCCTATCCAAATGGTATGCGGATGGTGGAGCACAAGGGGGACATTATATAGATGTTGTTTGAGTTGGCAGAGCAAACAACTTTGAAAAGCATAGGACCCACATGGTTGACATTCATGGAGAGGTCGCAGTCAAAAGAACATGGGGGGTGAACGTGTGAGATGAAATTTGTGGAACACTATCAAGAAATGATGATAGACATGGACAGACCCTCAATGCTTCCACATATAGGAATTCTATAGGGATAGGTGTGTGGAAAGACATCTCGGGAGGGCCATCAGAAAATTGGTGGGGGACAGATGGAAACTCACAATGCAAGTTTTGCATGAATGATGGATGACATCACAAATTTCACAAAGTGAAAGGAGAAGGAAGCTTGAATGAAAAGCTTTGGTATGTTGTACTACCTTAGACATAACTTCAAATTTTCTTATAAGCTCCACTTAGACCTCTCATTCATAGACTCTTTCCTTGTTGTTTTGGAATCATGAATTTATAGTCAGTAACTTTGCAATATTTCCTACCTCCTTTAGCTAGAAGAGAAATGTATAAACATATTGTGTAGGCCAATGATAGAAGACGAGTGGGGAACCATTAAGTAATTAATTCATTATTAGGGTAACAACGACAAAATGATAATGGGGACAACAAGACCAATTACGGTTCTTGCCATATGGGTGGAAGTTAGGAGTTGGCCATCGTGAAAATAACAAGATGGGAATGGAGACCTGCACAAGGTGACACACAATTGTGCATTTGCGATACATCAAGGGTGCAGCAGAAAAAATGGGTGTGGGGTCCACATGTCAAGTGGACATAGGGACTTGGTTGTAGGTGAACAGTGGAGTAGAATGGAGAACGGTATGAGGAAACCTACAAACGTGGGTCTACCAAGGTCAATGGACATCAAGGCAAGGACCAAGGGGAAACCCATAGGACTAAGCCTGCAGAAGCGAATGACTTGGTGAAACTCAGCTAGGTGATTTTGGCCAGTTGGATAATTGATCATTTTTAGGCTTAGGGCCAACTTGGGCTAGGAAACAGGGGTGCGCAATGTGATACAATGGAAAAACAACCTATCGGGAGCAAGAAAAACCCATGAGGAGCAAAAAGAGGGGGTCCCGACCTTTGGTGGGTGGGTGTGCAAAACATGCACAACAAATTGTGATTCGCTAGGGAAATGCTCCAGAGAATTTGATGAAAAACTAGAATCATGAGCCCATAATCTCTTGTTCTGATCCTCATGCTAGCAAAAATGAACTAGATGCTTGAGCAAAGGACTAAAGCCTCTAGTCAATCCAACCTTCAGTATGTTGAAAATCCATGTGTGTGCAATTACGTTAATTCCCATCCTTGAGTTGCTATAGGAACCTAAGCTTCGTCGAGTTAAGCTACGTAGTTTACTCTAACTCTAAAAGCATTTGGGACATTGCCTCACTACCAGACAGGTGTCCATAGCCCCAACAAGGTTGTCACTGTGATTCTCTCAAACATTGCTCTACTGTCGGCCAAGTGTCCATAGCCCTGATAGAGTTGCTCAGATCCCCCTGAAAAGTTGAATTTTTTCTTTAGATTTTCAATATTTTTTCTTTTTCTTTCTTTTGTTCATTTTCTCTTGACCTTTTTTTTCAATTCTTTTCATTTCAACCTACAAGTAGGGTATGTGCATGATCATCATGGGAAAAAAAGGCCCTTAAGTGGCAAAAAAATTAGAAAAATCAGAGTTAGGCAACTTGACGTAAAAATTTGAATAAGTTATCTATATTATTTCCAAAATATGTAAGAATAGAATCTATAGAAAATTGAATGTAGTTTCTAAACTACAAAGTTTTTTTAAAAAGAAAAAAAATATATTTCCTAAAAATTTGAAATTTCAATGGAGTATTACTTAAATTTCAGGGAAAAAGTAAGAAGTAGGTGTCTATCTGACCACCCTAACCACAATAAAATGATAATATTTTTTTATAATATTTTACATATAAGTAAAGGACTCATGTCCCAATGTGATGCATATTTTTTTGCAATTTTTTTCCAGGTAAATAATTAATTATGATTTTTTTCTTACAACTTTTAGCAAATATAAGAACTCATATGTCTAACCACCTTAACTTGGTGAAAAATTCATGAAATTCAATTTTTCTTTTACTTAATCCTATAGTATGTGAAGCATAGAATGTGACACACGTTTTGGATTCAAAAATTGTGATACCGTTTGAAAGCTATAGATGTTTTTCAATCATCCTATCAATCGGCACTTTAGTCGTAATTTGAGTAGAAAATGAATAATAATTAATTATTAAATTCAAAGTAAAGAATAATTTATATTGGTGGAAAGTTGAGAATCTCCTTTAAAAACTCTTTTCGTTTCATCAATTTTGAGTAAAAAAAAGTTGTCAGCAACATACCCATCATATTGCCACTTTTTGGCCCATCATGATCCTGGACATACCTAGTAGTTGAGCTTGCACTCAAGGCTGAGAATCACAGTGGCACTAAAGCAGAATTTTAGATTTTGACTTATCTTGACTTCACAAAAGCACCCACAATGATCTTTAGATCTTTAAAGTGTGTAAAAGATATAAGATTTCATAATACATCAGGACCAGATTAAACCAATGACTCATCCTCTTTGAACCAAACATCGAGGTCACTTGATACTAATAGAAGACCCTCACCATCCACTTTGAAGACTTGAATAGATTTTTATGAAGAAATACATAGCACAACCCTAGGCAATAATTATTTTTGTTTTGCACATAGATCTGCCCAGCTAAAAACAAAGGGAACCTAGTCAAAGTAGTAGTAAAGTGGAAGCAAAACTAAAAGTAAACAGAAAGTGAACACCTAAAAAAGCCAAAGTAAGAAATAAAAATCAAATAGAAGGGGTACTACTCTAAAGCAAACTAATCTACAACAAGCCAACTACTCTAATGAAAGTAGGATAGTGAGACTAGATACAAGAAACCTACACTATTCAACAACAACTATGTACAAAGATATTTACGAAGAACAACGTTCAAGAAAGGAAATATGACATTCACACCCATTGAATTTTGCAATGCATGCACAAGTAGTAGGGAAATCACTATAGTTCTAAGCCATGCAAATTTATCCTTATATTTAGAAAAAATAAATTCAACATTGCAGTATTCAAATTCAATCGCATAATTAGGGAAAATCAGCAATTGAGGTGATTCATTAAATCCATATTTAATCTATAAACACGTCCATCTCCCCTCATTCACATAATCAAAATGATAAACATAGCTAAATGTATTTATGAGAGAAAGGAAAGATAGAAGCTAGATATCACCATGCAGAGGTGGCAGCGTGTGACAGTCGAGAGCGAACACTGTGTCATTAGTCATGGCATTGGCAGCTTCAAGTAGAGGCATTGGATGATGCAACATATTTGATCTTAGGCTTACACAAGGTGGAGAGGATGAAGCAACAAGAACCTCTTCTAAGGCTTGTGTGAGACTCATAGCCTCCATTAGCTATTCTTCAAGGAAATATACTTCATCCTTTTTATCTTTCATGGTCTAGACCTCCATTTGATTGTTGTCCTCAAGGGGTAGTGCACCATCCCATATCCTTCCCCAGGTATTGACCTTATTTTTATGATGTTCAATGTCATAGGCAGATGACATGCACACATTTGTCCTATTGTAGCCTTCTGAATGTGAAAGAGGATCAGCTATCATCAAGGTGGCAGGACTCCTAGTTGCATCTTGTAAGTGGCTGGGTATGTCATACTGGTTGGAAGTCATCAAAACACCCCTAGCTTTATCTTCTTCTTCTTTCCATTTGTGTATCTCACCATGAAATTCACTCATCTCCTCTTTTGCACTATCACTATAGATGGAGAAGGAATTCCTCTCCCATTCTAGAGGCTCCAACATTTCACCAATGGAAGGTTCAGGTAGTATATCTTCATCGATGCCACCCTCTAAAATGTATTTTTCTTCGGTGTCATTATTTCTTTGTCACACAATTCCAAGTGGGAAGAAGGTGACAAGGGACATGGGCCCATCAAGGGGATCAATGTATGATGAGCGCTCCACCTCTGAAAGCCCTCTATAGAGCCTATCATCCATTACATACAAGTGCTCTTCAAGAGGGAAATGTTCTTGGTGTCTGATAGAAAAAACTCCTATTTTATTTGCTTCATCATTTGGAGGCTCGGGGCTGCATTGTTCTTCTTCCATTTTTGTCCCAACATCCTCATGAAGATGACTTTCAGCTAAGTTGTCACTTGGTTCCAACTCTTGGTCCTCTAGTTCGATCCTCGAAGCAACTATAGGAAGTGATGCACTTCTTTAACTTTCTCGATGGCCTCTTGGCATATTTCACACATGAACTCAAAATTTGGCAAGTCATGGAGCCTACACCAACCCAATAGCAGTAATACCTCCAAATCCACTTGGAATTTTAGCTCAGACCAATCCCTTGCTAGTCTTAACACTAGCTCATTATATCTTTCCACTTTCAGGTCCTCCTTGTTGGTTGGGAAGGAAGTCTGATGGTAGATATTCATGATCTGTGGTTGTTCCCACAACTAAAATTCTTCATTTTCAGATGCTAGATCACTATCATTCATGAAGGATATGTCCTCTAATCTAATTTCTCTTAGGCTTTCATCATCACCTTCCATTGCTCCAAGGATTTTAGCCTCTTCTTCTTTTCATTCTTCAACATTTGAGTTGTCTATCGCAGCATATGCTACTGCAAACTTTGTCAAGTCATCTTCAACTACCAACCATTCCTCTTCTTGAGTAGAGGACTTCCCTTTTCTTATGGAAAAAATTCCTTCTAATTCTCCTCTAATTGAACTTCTATCAAGACTCCTTGCCGCCTTAAGGAAATTAGCTCCTTCCTCTTGATTGTCAGCATCAGTGTTTGTTGTCGCATTACTTACTTGTGCCAAATTTCTTAGTTCAACTCTAATGTGTTGTTCCCCAAATTTTGACAGATCTCCTGCCTCATGGGATGAATCCCCTTCATTGGGAGTTGGTTGCTCCAATTTTTCAAAACAACCCTTGACTTGAGTGATGATGTTTGCACATGATAGAAAAGTAAATTCTGAATGGGGTGCATTGTGAAATTTGCACCAGCTAGACATCATTACCTCCTCCAACTTTAGTCCAACCTTATTGTTCAAGTATTCTTGGATTGACTCTTGAATTCCTTGGCTGGCATGTTGGAAAGCTCCTCTTCTAGCTCTACAAGAGCCAATGGTTGATATATTTCCCAGAAGGGAATTTCTCCTTGCAAGACTCTTTCAACTCTGTACAAAAATGTTAGACATCCCAATTCATTGTCTCTATGCATGCAATGGATTCTACATTTGTCTTCCAATGTAAATTTTTGCAACGGTCTCTTCAATCTCCTATTCAAAACTGCATGTAGTTGAGTAATGTTGATTTGCAAATGCTATTCCATCTCAACTTAACTCTTGTTTTCCTTCAAAATTTCCTGATTTCAAATTTCTAGCAAATAACTTGGAGATCTCCCTATCTCAGATTTTAACTTAAAGGTTCTCTTCAACTTCCAATTTTAAGCTTTGTAGCCTCAAGCTCAATCATGCTTTCCTTCTAGCACTAGTTCTGTTGATGGGTGTTTTTGCACCTTCTCAACACAGGCAGTGCACAAGTGCACTACCTTTCTTGAAAGGTAGAAATTTGCACATGAGTTACAAATCACTACTCAAGGTTTTGGATGTCATCTCATAAGCTTGGAATATCTTAGTTGGTTGATGTGTTTTGCTAGTAACTTAGAGTCAGCCTTTATGGTTCACAAAGCATGGGAAGTTGGGTCTGCAAATGGAGTTTCAAAGTGTTGTAAGTGAATGAACAATGGTTGTCCACTCAAAACAACAAGCTAAAACCCATCAAGTTCATCAAATTTCACATTATGTTGATGCTTGGGATCCTACTTTAACAAAGGACTAAAAGAAATAGAAAAAGGGAAAGGGTTGAGAAAGCTTTTCTAATCCTAAGCTATGAATTAACAATAACAATGGAGGGTGCTATAGTAGACAGACTCCCACAAATTGGATTTCACTTGACCAAGAAAGACCACAACTACACAAAATCAATGCAATCTTCTAAGGTATTTAGATTTTTAGATTGTATATGCACATCATGAACATATAATTGAACTAGGTTGCAACATATAAATTAGCTTAGACTAGCTTTGCAAAGTGATTCATAATCATTAAACTAGAAAAAAGCATGAGCTGGAAGTGCATCAAATATTGTAACAAAAAACACAATTGTCACAACGATTCAAGAAACTAATAACTAAAACTAACATGGAAGTAGAACCATGCATGCAAGATGAGAAAACTCAAAGAGAACATCCATAAAATCATGCAATGTTGTATTTTATTGCTGCAAATGCCCTTTGCACCAATTCTCCAACCATTTACAAATGAGGGACAAGCCCCTATTTATAGTTTTCCAAAGCCCAAATGAATGGCTAGGATTGATTTATATTGTGTGGCCTAGATGTTCCTTAGATTAGGGCTTCACCTACCCCCATTATATAGAAATTTAAAATAATTTTTTTTCTCATTCCTATTTTGTCTTATAGTGCCCAAGCAATGTAGCATGTTTTGTCTTCTAGCTAATTTCCCTTTTCCTATAGCTAAAACTATTTAAAGGATACCTATTGCAAGCCTCATTTACAGATTTGTGTCATTGTAAAATGGAGTAGTTGTCCCCGATCTGACGAGACCACTCCTGACAGATCACGATCATTTAGTGAAAGATAAAATAGCATTTGGTCACCCTTGGTCTCGAAAAATAACCATCTAATTTCCATTTTCACTTATTTGCTCCATCATGTAGCCTCTTGTTTGTCAGTCCATTTGATGAGTTTTAAGTGCATCACTTGAAAATTAAGGTCCTCCCACTTTTTTTAGTACTACAAGTGACCTTTTATTATTTCTCAAACTTGGTAGGTATTTTTCCACTCCCTTTTATGTTTAGTTTTGGAAAACAACCCTTTTTTCTCTCAGTATTGACTTCCTTGGTGTTGGCTATCTGGGTCCTCCATCTTATGGAAATCAGTCCCCCTTTGGCATACAAAAAATTCCTTGTTTCGATGGCATTAGATCTCCATTCACGTTCCTCGTATGAGGGCCTTTAGGACACATATTTCATCTTCATCCCATTAGGTGGGTCTTCATACACATGGTATGACAATACTCCATATTTCGGTTCCCTTGATAAACCTTAATTAGTTACCTTGTACGGAAGATGACATCAATTAGGCTTATTAAAACATAAGCTAATGCAATCATTAATAAGTGCCTTTGGATTTTTGTTTAAATGCAACCTTGAACTATTCCCCAGTTTAAATCATCCTCCAAATTCCTTTAACCATTTTTCATCATCAAGGAGCTCATCCTCCATGTCCAGGCTAGAACGTGAGCTAGAGAGGAAGGCTAGGCTTTCATCATTTACTTTGTTACTCTTTGGACCCTCAATAGGCCGATATCTCTTCTCCCTTTAGATTGATTCATACATTCTTTGCACTCCCACATTCATTGAAAATGACTTACCATTATTCTCAGATCATGGATGGTCACCATACAACATCATCTTCTTTGGATAACTATTGGCTGCTAAAAAGTTCTTAATGATATTTTCAATACCTCCCCATTCTTCCCTAGTAAGTCACCAAATACACCCAGTGGCTAACTATTAACGTGTGATTTATTACTTTCTTTTTCATTAAGCTCTCATCCAAATTGAGTAGTTATTATTGTTGGTTGAAATCACTCTTCCTTGAGAACTAGAAAGGATCAGGTACTTAGCATGAAGATTGTAGTAAGTGGGTCAAGCAGGAGAAGAAGAGTAGGGAGACGTGAGGTGATAGCCATTAGGAAACATTGTCACCTTAGCAGAAACTTGTAGGAAGCTACCTACCAGAAAACAAGGGCACAGGTACTACTTGTAGGACTTTTGTGTAGGTAGCGATACATGGGGAGTCGCCATGAGAGAGACACAACGTCCATGGAAAAGAGGCTAGGAATCCTCACAATGAGCACATCCAAAGCTTAGAACATAGATTTCTTGATCATCCTGCAGAAGGAAAATCTCAAGCATATGATGCAAGCCACTCCTTTGACCCCATCCCCTTGGGTGGTGTAGTAATTGAAGCAAACTAGAGAGCGTGGAACCGCCATGTGGAGAACATCACACACACAAGCCATTTTAAAGCGCTACGTAATTGGAGAAGTTGTGAACTTACGACGAAGCATGCACGTTGTTTGAATGACATTGGAAAGGGAATTACCTACAAGTAGTGTGTGGGCTATCCAAACTTGCAAGGCTATCTACCTTTGCACACTCCTTAGAAATAACTAGGAGTTTAACGTTAAATGTGTTGATATTTCATTTTACACTTTTGTAGGATATTCAAAGATCATTAAGAAAAAATTGTGAAAGGATATCATGAATTAGAGTTTTGCACAATACCACCCCTTGTTGATCTTCAATCTTTCCTCATGACTCCATTTAGAGAAACTCACACAAGTAGCAACACTTGTTCAGTTTGTAGATTACCCACCACCACCCTACCATTGCAAACTACTAGTGTTATGCCTTCGATCGATCAAGACCGATCTCTCAATCACACATTTCTTAGATGTTTTCATCATTTAGTTTGAATATATTTTGTTTCTCCCTTTGCATTCATCCTATCAACTAACTATTCACTTTCAACCTACAATAGGATGGAGTGATCATTGGGTAAGGTCATATGCACATCTCCCGAACTTGTGGTATGTCATGCATCCTTCATAATCCACCTTCATGGTCATTACATACAATGATATTGAGTGAAGCTCAACTTGTCTCTTGGAAATCAATGATGCCATCTTCATCTGTCCCTATGCTCTTGAGACCACCTGTGGATGAGAGCCTTCAAGCTCATGAAGTCACAAATTACAAGGAATGCCTCCTAGAGTCCTGCTGGGAAGAAGTCATTAGTGGGTGAATGAAGGTGGGGAGCTAATTGGAGAAAGTCATTGCTAATGGCAGAGATCAAGGTGACATCATGAGATGTGGGATATGCATGGGAGAAGGCCACATGTAGAGGAATGTGGGGAGATGTTGGGTGATGGACATTGTGACAATTGTGTTAGAGTAGAAAGCCTCCATCCAAGCAAAACCCACATTGGAGACTTTTTTTTGGAACTATGGGCATAGAAATGCAAGAGGCTGAGGTGAAGGCACCATCATGATAATGTTAGAATGTGGACAGCCACCCACATAATGAGCCCCGCAAAAAAAAAATGTCTTCTAGTTTTATCAATTAAATTCACTTTAGATCTTGTTTCATGTTTGCTCCCTCTATTGTGACTCTAAATCTTGCAAGCATCTCCTTTTATTTCTTGATGCAAATCTTGGTTAGCCCACTAGTTACTCACCACCACAGCAAATCCCCTTTACTATTTTATCTCATATAATTACATGCTATGTCATTAGGTTTTACCTTCCAAGCTTCTTCACAGGGTGCTTGTGAGAGGAAAGTATGTGGAGAACTAAACCAAGAATTGTAGACCATAGTCTCAAGAGTTCTAGATTGATATTGCTTCTCATCTCATCGTCAAGGCTCAAATGCAAGGTTCCAATGCAGTCTAAGAATGCAACCTTTGTGTGGTAAACTTCTGTAGGAGTAGAGAGGTGGGTAACAACACATAGAAGGTTGTGCATAGTTTGTGATGAGGAAGAGAAAGTGGGACCCTTTGATAGATTGATCATTCAACCTAGAGAATTACGTATTATAATTTTGACTATCTTTCCATCACTTTGCAAAAGGTGAATGGTGTTGCCAACCCTTATTCGAATCATAAATTTGCTACCATTTCATTTGATCATACCTTATAGGAAGTCCCAAGTATGGGACATAAGATGAAAAAAAAATTGAAATGTTGTTGGTAGGTGGCCTACAAAATGACAGTCTTCATAATGCTATTTCCCACAAAAAATGAAATATTCACTACTCGGGGAATTTCATGGCTCCAAGCTCATGCATTTCATTTTGAAAGAAGGTTTCACATTTTGATAAATTTTGACTACATATACCAAAACACCACCCATGAAAAAAAAACTTCTCCCATCATCAGACAGTCTCGTACTTGTTATTCTAGCCTAGTCAATGTATACAGATCTCTCATTGCTTGCAAGTCTTCAATGCCATGCCTCTTCATGGGTTCAACCTTATCATCAATTCACTAGTCGAAGGATAAAAATACCTGATTTACTCCCTCTTACACTCCTTTGCACTCATGATGAAAGAATACTATAATATTGAATTTAAAAAAGTTAGCTCTTATATACCCCATCATATTTTTAGAATCTTGTACTTTTGGATCTCTAAGCGTATTTTCCTGACACCAGTTGATAGTAGAAAATTGTTTTGAGGATGCTAGGAAAAGATGCGGGTCCTCTGCCAACAAGGGATGCTAAAGAATGAACTGTGCATGAGCGGCTTCATGGCATGTGGTCTCCACAATACAAATGTCCATTTGAATTGTGTGAAAATGGTGGAGAACAAGGGGGACATTATATAGATGTTGTTTGAGAAGGTCGAGCAAAAAAAAACCTTATGAAGTGTGGGACCCACATGGTTTACGTTCATGGAGAGGTCGCAAACAAAAGAACACGAAGGGGTGGAATGAACACGCAGGATGAATTTTATGGAAAACTGTCAAGAAATAGTGAGAGACATGGAGAGACCCACAATGCAGCTTCTGCATACAACAATTCCACGATGATAGGTGTGTGAAATGACATCTCAAGAGGGCCATTAGAAAAACAGTGAGGGACAAATAGAAACTCACAATGTGGGTTCCACATGAATGATGGATGATGGAAAAAATTTCACAATGTGAAAGGAGAAAGTGGCTTGAATGAAAATATTTAGTGTGTTGTACTACCTTAGACATAACTTCAATTTTTCTTATGAGCTCCTCTTACACCTCCCACTTGCAGAATCTTTCCTTATTGTTTTGGAATCATGAATTTATAGTCAGTAAATTTGCAATATTTCTAACCTCCTTTAGCTAGAGGATAAATGCATAAACATCTTGTGTAGGCCAATGATGGAAGAGGGGTGGGGCACCATTAAGTATTTAATTGGCTATTAGGTTAACAACGATGGAATGATAACATGAATGGTGAGACCAATTGCGGATCATGGCACACAGGCAAAAGTCAAGAGTCAACCGCTACAAAAATGGTGAGACAAGAATAGAGACCTGCATAGGGTGATGCACAACTATGGGTCAGTGATACATGAAGGATGCAATGACAAAAATAGGTGTGGGGTCCATATGTCAGGTGAACACATGGACTTGGTTGTAGGTGAATGGTGAAGTGTAATGGTGAAGAGCAGGAGGAAACCTAAAAACATGGGTCCGCCAAGGTCAATGGATGCTGGGGAAAGGACCAAGGGTAAACCCATAGGACTAAGCCTACAAAAGTAAATGACTTGGTGAAACTCAGCCATGTGATTTTGGCCAATTGGATAATTGATCATTTTCAGGCTTAGGGCCAACTTGGGCTAGGAAACATGGGGTTGTGCAATGTGAGACAAGGGAAAATGGACCTGTTGGGAGCAAGAACAACCCATCATGAGTGAAAATATGGGGTCCTTTCCTTTGGAGGGGTGTGTGTGCAAAACATGCACAATAGTTTCTTTTCCAAAAGTGCGTCCACACGTTTTTTGGCCACTAATGCCTTGTAGGTTTGCTTATGTTTGTTTTGGTGTTGGTTTTGCTGTTGTTTGGAGTTACAAGTTTCATATTTTTTTTAAGAGCTTTTGAGTTTCAAAAGGGAAGAATTGACTTCATTCCCAATGGATCTACATAAGGAAACTAGCCTAATGCTTAGCAGGCAAGCATCTAGCAGAGGTCACCAAAAGTGTTATCAATTTTTCACCACAACTCAAATTGATAGAGTTGGTTATTCAAATTCATTTTAAGGTGAAAATTTTCAGTTATTTCTATTGTTGTTTAAACAATTGCATTTTTTGAGTTTTTATTTTAAAAGGAATTTCAATGTGTTTCAATTTTCTATTCATCATTTGCAACATTTAATATTACATGAAGTGTAAAAGAAAGTACTTCATTTTGTCTTTAGTTGTTTATTCCACAATGTTTCATACATTCGTTACAAAGAGAAGTACAAAACTGAAAAAGAAATACAAATTTTGTTTTGTATTCATTGGGATAAAAGAGAACCAAGTGTCCCATATAAGTTGTGGGAGTAGCTAAAACAATGGACCATAGAGAGTACACTGTGCTATTGAAGATTAAAAAAGAGAAAGGAGAATATAAGAGGGAACATAGCTGTCATTTCCTAAGCTTGTCTTTGAGTTTCCTTCAGTGTTGATCATTCCTCTCTACCTCCATCCTCAAAATGAACCTGCAAGTGGGTGAAAATGTTTTGTAGAGCTCGAGTTATGAAGCCTCCTACATGATCTATCAACAATAATGTAGAATATTTTTTATGATGCATTTAATAAATTAAGAAAAGAGAAGAGGAGTGCAAGAGAACCCCAAGGAGAAAATTTCATAAGAAACCTTTGAATTTATTGTTTTATTCTAACACTCTTTGTTTCTTGTGTAGGTATATGAAAATCCATGTTGTTGTTCTATTTTGAAGATTTTAAAGCATGTGGTGTAAAATAGGCTCCCACAAGGGTTGAGCTCAGCATGCTACCCCTCAACATTCCATAGAGGGGTTGAGAAAATTAAAAAATCACCATTTCTCAAGAGATATATACATCTGAAGGAGTACATCAAGTGCCATAAGAGCTCAAGCGAGTGATCATCTAGGAAAGTCAAGTCTAAAAGTGCAATGAATTGAACATCATAGATGATCAATTTCTCAAGTCAAAAATCATGTGGAGTATATCATCATGGAATGAGATAGTGAATAGGAATACATAATTCCTTGTTTACAAGTCATCAATACCAACTGAAGCAATTTGAGAAGCTCCATAACACCTTCATCAAGGCATTGTATTTCAAAATATTCTATGCATAAATCAAAATTTCATGTCAACATTTCTTGTCTAGGAGATAAAAATACATGAAGAGTATAGAGGAAATGTTGTCTCCATCAAGAAACTGAGTGATAAGTGGCTGAAAATAAAGTATGAAATACAATAAGTGAAGGAAAATAAGCACTTTGAACTCAAAATGTAATGCACTAAGTTCTTGAGGTGAGTGTAAAGTGAAGTGACACCATTCATGAGAGAAATTTGTAGAAAATCAATGCTTGTCTCAACATTATGAATGCTACAGACACAAAGGATTATTTCATTGCAATGCCAAATGTGATAGTGAAGAAAGTGAAAGCTTGAGATTCAATTCCGAAGTATTCAAATGCATGAAATAAGTGACAACAAGTAGTAAAGAAATCTACAGGTGCACCATGATGGCTAAGTGCAGCCTTACCAGTAAGTGAAATGAAAGCATCAATATATAATGCATTTGAAGAGAAAACGAAGCTTCTGGATGTTTTCATTGAGTAGGAACATGTGCAAAATGCATTATCAAATCATGCTAAACATTGAAATTGCATTGAATTAGAAACATGTTTTGATAAATAACTGGAAAGCATCAATTAAGTTGAGCTTAATTGTATCTAAACACTTCAAGAAAGAATGAAAGGAAAGTATTTGCTAATAGTATGTGCATCATGTTGGAGAGATAAAAAGTAGTGCACAGAGGATAGTTTGTTCCACTAAAGAATGATCTCTAAGTTAAGTGAAATCTGCATTATGAGAACAAGCAAATAAAGCTACAATAGTAGGTGTTTGAGATTAAAAAGGTGAAGTCATTTTTCTTTCATAATAGTGAGATTATGCCACAATTAACTAGGGTTTCATAATGGAGACAAGTGCAAAAATGCCTAGTTTTGAAATTTAAAGAGAAAATCCACATTGGTTCATATTAGGAAGCTTCAAAATGCAGTGATAAAAGTATTTCGAGCTCATAAATGAATGTCACATGGGATCAACTAAACTCTTAGGTCTGTGGCCTAAGAGTAATTTTCTCTCACAAATGGTGATACCCATTAGGGTATCAAGCTCTAAATGCAAAGATAGAAGACAACTAGGGTTGGAGCTCATGCCAATAGTAGAGCTCTATAAAATGAAGTTATTGAAGTTAATGGTTTTAGCCATGATGGGTTTGCGAACCCAAAAATTGAAATGACATGTTGCTTGTGCATATTTAGAAAAGTATGATAAATGAAAATGCATCGAAACCCTAGCCAATGTTCTCATGGCCATAGCTTGAGAGAAAGGTTTGTCATCACAAAAAAACCTATCCACTTGGGTTTTTGTTTTCCAAATGCAAATCCAAAGGTAAATGACTATAGTCGAGCTTGTGCCAACATTACAACTCAGAAATGCAAGGATAACAAGGGTTTAAGTGTATTCAATAATGGAGCCTTAATAAAATGGAGATTTTAAAGATAATGGCCATGGCCATGAAGGGTATGTAAACCCTTAAAAACAAAAACAAAATGCTTAGTTTTCTCTAGATTATGTCTTCTTTTCAAATACCATTCATTTCTACATCATGGGTCAAGCCTAGAAAAGATTATTAGAAAAGATTATTTTTTACAAAAACAAGAGGAGCACATATGGTGAAGCCACAACTTGTACAATGGCCATTCTTAGAAAAATATATTTGTCACTTATTTTGCTCAACAAGCTCACAATTTGATCTTTTTATTTAAGAGGGAAATGCTTTTAAAATGGAGAATGAAACTTACCATGGCTATAGTAGAGAAGACCAGTGTAAGCCTGCGGCCAAACTTCCTTAAGAAAGCTTGTACAAAGAGTTTTTCATGGTGGAAAAGCAGGCGAAGAAGCAACACAAGTAAGGAAACACAAAGAATACATAAAAAACTAGTCATGGCCATAGCCTAAAGGCCCATTTTCCAATGCCAAATGAAGGAAATAATTCATTAAAATGCAAACAAAAGACTCACCATCAAATGCAAAGAAATATGCATCAAGAATCGACATGAAACCAGCTCGAATGGTGAAGTTTCCAACTAAAACCATAGTTCTCCATGGTGGCCAACAATAGAGTACTATTTTCTTCAAACTTGGTTGAGTCAAATGATGGTCAAAGTGTGAGATAGGGGTTTTTTTTGGTGTTAGGGTTTCCTCATGTACTAAATTCAAATGTGATTTTAATCACATTCTTTTCAAAATCAAGTACCATATTAATGCCTTATGAGTGGTCATGCCTAGGTCGAACCTAGCCTTATTTCTTTTTTTTTTTAATTTTTAGAGAAAATCATACATGCTTTGGTCCTTCCATTCTAGGGTGAGCTTTCCTTATGCCTTAGAGATATTTCATGCTTGCATAAAAATCAAGTTAAGAACCTTAGGTCTCACAATTTTGTCTATGTCTTGAGCACCCTAGGTTTCCCTCTTTAGCTATGGAGTGAACATAATATGTGTCTAAATTATTTTTTATGAATTTTAATAGAAAAATAAATTGAATAGGGGTCTTGTCTTTAATATTTTGATTTTGAAAAGTATGAAGTTTTATTTAGAATTGCAAAATTAGAATATTTAAGTTCAAACTGAAGTCAAACAAAGATTTATATTTCTGAAACTACAAATTATAAAACATTTCATTAAGCAATATTCTTATGAATTATTGTTATCTAAAGTAGTACTTGAGTCTTCATTCAAAGTTTCTATTTCGAGTTAGAGTTCTTGGGAGGATTTGGGAAAGATATGATAAATTGGACTTTCTATTTTTAGATCTTAAGTTGTTTGCACTTTATTTTGATGATTTTTGGATGAACCCTTTGGAGATGGAAAATTTCCATCTTTTTGATGCAGCTTGGAGCAGATTATGGCACTATTTTTTAGGTTTTTTCCTTGAGCTCAAAAATGGAAAAATTTACCATTCGAAGATGCAGATGAAGCCAATTTTTCTATTCTCACTAGTGATGTCACTTGAAGGCTATAAGTTTGAGAAAGTTTAGTTTCTCAGGTGTTTTGAATTTTGTTTTTTACTCCCATATTCATTGCAAATAGACTTGTAAACTCATTTGAATCATATTTTGATCTTGTACTCCTTCATCTCAATAAAACAATAGGCTTCTCCTTCCTATTTTCTTGTATAAAGTTTACAATATCAATTGATGTTGACTATGATTCAAGAGTTGAATTCTCTTTATGTCTTGGTTTTGTGAATTTTGTTTCAAGAGTCTATTATAATTCAGGTTGCACTTTGTGTTTCATCGGTGAGCCTTTGTGCAAATTACTAATGAATTAGATAGTTTCAAGGTGGGATTGTGAGAATAAAGTTTTAAAAGAGATTCTTTTAAGTATTAAGTTATCAAGACCACTGAATTTCTAGTTAATCATTTTAGGCTATAGGATTTACTTTTTCAATTTTCCTCCTCCCCTTTTCCCATGAAATTCTTGAGATTAGATGGTTTACTAGAGGTAGCTAGCCTACTTTGGAGATCCACTCTCACTCATTGATTTACCCACAAATCAGAGAGTGTTTACATGTTGCAATAGGATGGCCAAGATCAACTAGACTAAGGGTGCAATCCTGATTGCCAACAATGACCCAATCTATGGTGTCACAACATACATGCAATTTGAGTGCCACTTACATTGGAGAAATTACAAAAAGTGGAGGCATTAAGCCTAAATAAGGTCCCTATATCCAAACTCATTTAGAAATCATCAAAGTATCTCTTACTAAAATATAAACAAGCTTGTCAAATGTCACATGTGTCATGCCATAACTTTTTCAACCAATAACAAAAGTAAATAACCCAATTATCACATTAGTTTATCCTCAAGGTAAACTATTTAGGGGGAGTGGGGGCTCAACCAAACATGGGTAAAAGTGAATATATATAAAAACAAAACCATCTCCACAATAATCTCCACAAATCCCCACACCAACACCTCCTCAACTCCACACCCCTTATTCCTCGAATGCACATAACAAAACATGAAGAAGGGGATACTCATATCCCATAACAAAAAACAAGGGTACTCATACCCCAGTGATGGCCATCACCCAATGGGATACTCTTATCCCAACTAAAATCCCCTATAAAAGAGGAGGTCACCTCCCCTAAGAAAAGATACACCAAGCAAAATGCATCACAATTTCAAGACTTGCCATAGCAAGAATTCCACAAGAAACTCCCTAAAAGTAAACCCTCAACAAAAAACATTTTTTTTCAAAGATTCACAACTAAACACTATGAATACAAGAACTATAACATAAGAGGGGGGTATGTGTAGGATCATTATGGAAAAAACAAGGCCTTAAGTGGCAAAAAAATTAGAAAAAATAGAGTTAGGCAGCTTGACGTAAAAATTTGAATAAGTTATCTATATTATTTAAAAATTATGTAAGAATAGAATTTGTGGAAAATTGAATGTATTTTCTAAAATACTAGGTTTATTTTAAAAATAAAAATGTATTTGGTAAAAATTTCAAATTTCAATGTAGCATTCAAATTTCAAGGAAAAAATAAGAAGTAGGTGTCTGTTGACCACCCTAACCACAATAAAATGATAATATATTTTTATAATATTTTAGATATAAATAGAGGACTCATGTCCCAATTTGATGCATATTTTTGTATTTTTTTCAAGTAAATAATTAATTATGAATTTTTTATTACAACTTTTAAAATTTATAAAAAGTCATATGTTTGACCACCTTAACTTGGTCAAAACTTCATGAAATTCATTTCTTAAAAAATCTTATAGCATGCAAAGCATATAATGTGATGGATGTTTTAGATTCAAAAAATGTGATATTGTTTGAAATCTATAGATGTTTTTCAATGAGCCTATCAATTAGGACTTTAGTCATAATTCAAATTGAAAATGAATAATAATTATATATTAAATTCAAAGTAAAGCATAATTTATATTGGTGGAAATTTGAGAATCTCCTTTAAAAACCCTTTTTGTTTTATCAATTTTGGGTTAAAAAAAGTCATCAGCCACATATCCATCATATTGCCACTTTTTGGCCCATCATGATCCTCCACATACCAAAGGAAGAGTTACCTCCAATGTTATGATCCAACTAATGGTAGACACAAATGAAAGAGAGCCTCCTCCTACAATCTCCTTCTCCAAGGTCTCCTCCTCCTCACCAAGAATCTCCTCAAAAAAGGAACTCAAAATGCAAGAGAGAAAAAAGGCAGAGTAACCCCCTTCCTCTCCATAAGGAGGGGATTATAATGGGGAAGGAAGTTGTAACTTCCTCCAAAAATAACTCAACCACCAAAACCATTTCCCCATTTTCGCCACTTTTACAAAGGGGAGATAAAAAAGGTCATAAACACTTTTAAAAAGAACATAAATGGTAGAAAAAAACTTTTAACCCTTACACCTTAGGCATAGGGTATTACTTAGGCATAAAATACACTTAAATTACTCTTAAAACACCTCAAAGCCCCATTTAAATTACAATACTAAAATTTACACAAAATACAACTAAAATAAAAATAAAATACCAATATGGAACCAAAAACTAGGAAAAACACAATATAGACAAGACAAAATGTGGCTATGTGGATCCCCTTAATCCATCGGTATTAGAACTCCTACACACTCAAAAAAATGTGTTAGTACAATAGGAATATATATATATATATATATATATATATATATATATATATATATATATATATATATATATATATTTCTGTCGATTGAGGATATTAGTATGGGCTGACACACTTGATCCATGATGAATCGAAGCATAATGTATCCACTAATACTCAATCATCAAACAAAATCATTCAAATTAAAGATAAATTAAACATTTAGTGAAATGAAGCATTCTAAATTTAAAAACATTGAAATGTATATTCTATCCCATTTGAAACTTATCCTGTTTTGGAATTGGTTTCATGCTGATGTGGAACTACAACCTTTTCCCAATCCTATGATAAGTGAACTTGTTTCAATCAATTCTATTGAAGAGAATCAATGGAACTCTGATGATAAATGGATGAAAACATGGTTTATGCTAAATTGAACATGATGCAAGCTATATTAACATGATTTTATGCTAAAACTGATCTAAATATGCAATTTCTAAGATAATATAAGCTAATTCTAAGCTAAGAGAATCAAACCCTAATTTATAAACAAGCTAAGATGGATGCATGGAAGGAATTAATGGAAGATTGAAGCTAAATGATGCAGCTAAAAATGAACTAAAATATACTAAATGTGAGTAAAAATATGAGTTTGAGTGTGAGTGAATTCAACAACATAAGTTTACAATTGAAAGATGGATCCATTTGTCTCCAAATAGTGTTCTATTTATATGAAAGGAAATGAGAAATGAAGAGTTGAGATTGAAAAAGCTAATCAATGGTTAAGGATGAAAGAAAGAAGAGGCATGGATCATGGATTCTCATCAATAGGTGAGAATACAAGATGAAATTTAATCAAGGGTTCCAATTTGTGCTAAACAAACACACCTTTTGACTTGCACACATAGGTCACAAGGTAACTTGCTTAAGAGGTCATAAGTTTAAATTTCTCAAGAAGCCAAGTGAGAATATCCCTTTTTGAAATTATTGGAGGGGGGGAATATTCTTTGGAATATTCATGGGTGAGGAAATAGATATTTTCCTAATTAAAATAGAGTTTAATTATGTAATTTAAGGGGAGGGAATATTCCATGGGAATATTCCCTTTTTGGAGGAAAATTAGATTAATTGTTAATTAAAAAAGGTTTAATTACATAATTAGGGGTTTGTAGAATAACTAAAGCAATATTCATTAAATTAAATGATTTAATGAAAGGGGGAAAGGTGAAATGACATTTAATTAAATAATTAAAGGCTATTTAATTAAATAAGATGGCTTAGGGAATTAAATTAAATAGTATGATTTATTTAATTTAATGAGATGAAGTGTTAGCATGAAAGGGGATGAATTAACTTGATTAAATTAACTAGGTTAATCGATGAAATTGATGTAATTAATTAATTATCTAGGCTAATTTAATTAATTAAGTGAAAAGAGGATGAGTTTTGAAAGGAAATGATGTTAGTATACTAGATTTGAGTGCATGATATCATTTAGGATATTTGTCAATGTCTAAATTTTGTCCCTCTTTGAAGCGAGCTACCTGCTACTTCAGTTCAAAAACTAATGCTCTGTGAGTTAAAACTGTTGCTTAAATAAATAAAAAAAACTATTTGTTTAGATGCCTCAACAGAAGGATAAATCTGATTCTATGCCCCCTTGAGAAATCAGGTGGAAATTTTGAGTTTTGGGTTGATTTCTCGAGAAAGGTTAAAAGATGCCTCAGGGGTCCAGAAAGGCTCTAGGATGGGAGAATTATGCCAAAAATGCAAAAAATGCAAAATAAGCTCCATTTTGGCAAAATTGGTGAAAATGATGACAAACCCTAGCTTGAAGGTGAAATTAGGGAAAAAACCCTAATTTTCTAGCATAAATAAGCCAAGAAGGGTCACTTTCAATTAATTTGTGCATTCACACATTAAGGAATTCTTGTGATTTCAGCTCTGACACTTTGATGAAATGGTGCAATGAGAGATCCCATGACACATTTTTAACCGAGTTTGAGAGGACTAGTAGCTTCCAGGCTCAGGACCACTAGTATGTAACTCAAAACATGATATAAAATTTGAATTTTTGATGCATTTATTGCACTTTGAATTTTAAACTTTGGTGGTATCACTATATAGAAATGCCCATTCAAAAATCAATGACGCTAAAATGATTTTTAGGTGATGCAGTTCATGATTTAAAATTAGGGTTTCCAATTTTAAATTACACACATATGTATATAGCAATGCACTTCCCAATTTGAAAATTAGGGTTGTGGTTTCCAAATTTTAAATCATGACCCATATGTCTATAGTGGCACAATTTTTAATTTGCAATTAGAAATGCCTTTAGATGATACAATTTGTAATTTGAAATATAGTTATGCTATTGTGATTTTTGAGCTGAAAATTGCAAATTGAGTCAATTTATTTTTATTTTTGATGTTTTGTGCTTTGTGGGTGTAGGAGTTCATTCCACCACTAATTTCACATGCACAAGCCCACATTTTTGGAAAGAGTTAGTGGTTTATCTAAGTTGTGCCAGGAGCACCTAGAAGAGATTGACTTATGGTACATCATGAACATGCCCATTGTCCGAGGAAACTTAGCAATTATGACCATGTTATGCAAGAGATGGCATAGTGAGACTTCATTTTTTCACCTTCCCACTACTAAGGTGATGATGACCTTAGAGGATGTATGGGGGATTCTATGTTTGTTGATACACAATGAGTGAGTGGTATATGATGTTGATGCCAGATTTGATGCCTCTCAGATTGACCTTGAGTCATATAGAGGTCATGTGCCCACATTTTAATTGATCATTACAACCAACATTTCAGTTTTGGTCACTCTCAATGACAGAGCAAAGGGTTCAACCTAGGATGGGGCCTAACATGACACAAGATGATTTATAGGACTTTATTTACATGGGGGCCAGTGATGCTTGCCTCATTATATCATGACATACACAACTTTATCTATTGCAATGGTAAAGCCATTGGCGCAAGGGTGACCTTTCTTCATATTTGGGCATGGGAGCATATTGTTGTGCTTTGACCAATAGTACAAATGGTTGAAATTGAGCGAGATGATCTTGTGATTTGGAGGTACAAAGGTTCCATTACTCTATGGCACACAAGGAAAATTAGGATCTCATACTGGCAGTGAGTAGTGGATGACATGCCAGTGTTTAGATGGCGACCCTAGCTATAGATACCAGGGCAATATAACGATGCACAATAGTTGTTCTTTGCAAGAGAAATCTAGTACATGTAGGGTCATGAGCATACAATCATCTAGTGATACTTTCCAGAAAGAGTGGCATAGTAGTATGAAAAGTACTAGGATAGGCCCGATGATGACTACAAAGCCAGTTTTGCAAGGTCAATTTGAGAGGTTCCCACTTGGGGACCCACTATTCTAGCTCTAGAGGTAGTGGAGGGTTTTAGAATGTTAGTACCATAGCCATGGGCATATGACCAGGGTTAGGTGGTTGCATAGATGATGTCTACTTATGATGCATGGTTTACACCTGCTCAGAAATAGATAGATCTAGTGGGTGCTCCTCCGCAAGGGAGACCCAGAGGGAGAGGAGCAGGCAAGCATAAAGGATAGGGATAGGGTGGCTAGGATGGCCAAGATAGACATATTTTGGGTGCTCCACTAGTGGGTCAACAACCTCCTATACAATAATAGTCCATACAGAAGTAGCCAACATAACCACCACCACCTGATCCTAGAGATATAGATCTAGCAACAATAATAGGAGGTGCAAGTTATCATAGGTGAGTGGGATTAGGCCCACTAGCAATTTTTTGTGATCATTGTTGAGCAAGACCAGGCCAAACAGTAGGTGGTGGCCATTACAATAGAGAAAAATCATGCCAGGTAGCAAGTTCAAGTTGTGACTACTAAGAGGGACTAGGAGATCAAGCGGCAACAACAGTTAGAGGCCCTCATAGCAGCTACCCAAGGTAGGACTATATATGCTAAGTTGTATAGGGAGGCTATGACCAAGGCAACCTATTATAGGATGCATTACCATAGGGATGTTCCTCAAGCACTTAGATAGCCTGATTATTCATAGTAGAGTGATGCATGACCCAGGGCTGAGGATCAACCAAAGAGGTAGGCCAGAGAGGGGAGTAGCCATCAAGGCTACCTTAAGTGTGCAAACACCTTTTGATTTTGTTGCCCCATTGTTTGATACAAATATACATTCATGGGCTCCTTTTTGATAGCCTCATGGATATTATATTTATGATTGATATACATACACTGATCTAGATTTTTAGCATGACATTCATTTTCTGATATAAAAATGATATTGATATGGATTCTATATGACGTGCTCATTTTATTTCATGATTATATGTATGGATGTATATGATATGAGATGTGATATTCTTATATGTATGGATGCACTTTATTTTTGATGCCTATGTGATGCTATGAAATGAGATGTAATGAGGTGGATGTAATGTTGTATTATTTTTCATCATCTTTCATGATATGCCATGTGATATGATATGTTATGATATGTAGATGTTATACTATGATTATGTATGCAATTACTATGGATGCATTTCTATTTATTTATTATCTATGTAGTTTTAGGATGTATGTGTTGGAACTATAAAAATTTGATGATTTTGGATACCTCTCATACCCCCTGAGTCTCCATATGAGTCCTTCCTTATGCATATTTTCTTCATCTCATGATATGTTTGCTCATATTTTGGCTCATATTCATCCCATAAATCATCCATTTCTGCATTTTCCACCTTTTGGTCCATATCGGCATGAGTCTGTTTTGGGTCTCCCTGACCCATGTTGCTTGTGTGTTAATATTCATTTATTGCAGGTGTTTTGACAAGACCTTTTCTTTGTTACAACAACCGGAATTTTCCTGTGGGTGGCTATCGGCATGACATTTGTGCTGTTTTGGTGACCGAGCATGTGTGTATCAGCATAAGTTTGGCCATTAGGATGAGGTCTTAGCGATTTTTAATTGTCTTGGCAACTGAAAACTGAGGGATGCATGTCGGGGGGAGTCATCACTATCGTTGTATGGTCTTGGCGAGTGACCTTCAGTCTCGCTGACCTTACACACATAATTTCTTTAATAGACTTATCAATGAGAGATTATCTTCGATGCAATGTCATGGCGAAGCTCCCTTGTCTTGCCAACCGATATGATGGATGAGCTTTTCGGCAAGATTTACGATATCGATATAAGTCATAGAAAACTTGTTGGGTCTTGTCAACAATGTCTTATGAATAGCTTTTAGTGAAGGGTTGGATTTGTCTTGGTGAATAGGTGTGAGCTTGGGTGTTTCGGTATAACCCTACGATCTAAATAATGTCTCCCCGAGAGCGATAAGTTATAGCAACACATAGATGAGCAAAGGGCTTTTGGTATAACCTGATGAATTCTATGGGACTTCTCCCCAATATCTATGAGCTATAGCAAATCGGATGAAGTGAAAAGTGCAATTCGGTGAAAGACTTCATGTGTCTCAGCGAATGGAAAGCAGTAAAGATAGGCTATCGATAACACTTTGGGGTCCTCTGTGAGATGTATCATCGACATCACAGAGTCATGGCAAAACAAAAAGAGCAGGGGAAGTGATTAATGAGTAAATTACCTTCGACATAGCTGTTGGGCTGTCTCGTCAATTATCTCACTGATGAACAACAGAAATACAAATCACTATGGCTGACATGATTGGAGCCCAAATTCTGTGGAAGGCCAACTTGGTCATTCAATTTGAGATGTTTTTCTCATGCTGGTGTATAAATAGGCATTTTGTAATTGTAAATGACATCAGCTATTAGATTTCGATACACAGCAAGTAGGTTCAGTATAATAAAATTATCATATTAGAGACTATTGTTGCATGATTTCAGAATGGAGGTATTTATGAAAATCAGTTGATGTTGCTACATTTTTCTGGTGTCAATTGTCTATTGAATCAAATAAAAATATTGCTATGTTTTCTCCAAGACTGTTGCTTTCTGGTTGTTTAAATTGACATAACAAGTTTATGTTTAGTTTATCAAGGTATGTGCAGGATCATGGTGCGCCAAAAAGTAGCAATATTATGGGTATTTGTAGGGTATGTGGCATACTTTTTTTTCACCCAAAATTAATGAAACAAAAAGGGTTTTTAGAGGAGATTCTTAGCTTTCCAAAAATATAAATTATGATTTAATTTGAATTTAATAAATAATTATTATTCATTTTCTATTAGAATTACGACTAAAGTCCTAATCGATAGGCTGATTGAAAACATCTATAACTTTCAAATGGTATCATATTTTTGAATCCAAAACATGCCACATTCTAGGCTTCACATACTATAGGATTAAAAAAGAAAAATTAAATTTCATGAAGTTTTGACCAAGTTAAGGTGGTCGACGACGAGTTTTATATTTTCTAAAAAGTTGTAATAAAAATTCATAATTATTTACTTGGAAAAAATTACTAAAAAAATATGCATCACATCCGCATAGAGTCCTCTACTTATATATAAAATCTTAAAAAATATATTATTATTTTATTATGGTTAGGGTGGTCGAATGGACACCTACTTCTTATTTTTCCTGAAATTTAAGTACTAGCATTGAAATTTCAAATTTTCACCAAATAGATTTTATTTATTTTTAAATAAACCTAGTATTTTAGAAACTAAATTCAATTTTCTACAAATTCTATTCTTACATATTTTTGAAATAATATAGATAACTTATTCAAATATTTACGTCAAGTTTCCTAACACTGATTTTTCTGAATTTTTTGCCACTTAAGGGCCTATTTTTTGCATGATGATCGTGCACATACCCATCAATGCACATTTGTTGTATCTGTGTGATTAATCAATCGGTTCTTTCAAGCAAAGATTAAATCCTTTTGTTGATCATAGTAATCAGTGAGTTACGTCTAGATTATTAAAGTAGAACTTAGTAGTTACAGAATTGCATGTTTATACAAGTTGTAAACAGAATATATGCTAGATAATTTAAGTCTTCTCTAGAGAATGTTGCTCATCTTGATTTCATTTGACTCTGCATACCCAGTAAAGCACTGGTCTCTACACTTCATCATTTTGAACTCATTCAATTTCTTTATATCTGTTAATTCAACATTTTAGGATTTAGATCAAAATATTGTTACTATTTTCAAGTTGGATTTCATTTGTTCACCTCCAATTGCCATTATGAAAAAATTGATTTAAGGAGATAATCACAAGTTAAGTCTGCACTATTCAGAGAGGTACACCCACCTGGGTTTAGCAACACCTAAAGAGTAGAAGGTTGAATTCTTTTGACCTTGTATGTTACCTTGAAACGTATCAAGAGATTGGAAACCTCTTGAGGCATTCAGCCTGCATTTTTGAGAGCTAACAAACTAGTGACTCCGCTGGGGATTATATCTAAAAATTCAGTTGAAGACCATCATATAGAGTCAGTGAAGAAAATATTTTTAATTTGAGAAGATTTAGAAAGAGTGATTTCACTGGGAAAAAGATCAAAAATAATCATTTTCCTACTTTTGGAAAAGTAGGTGGTGACTTTGAAAGAAGTTTTGTAGTTGTTCATCATGAATGGAAGAAGATATGAGTTCAAGGGAGGTCATACTAGAGCCCCTACTGGCAGCAATAAGTGGACACAAAAAGATGATAGAGCTGATAAAGGAAAGAGGATTAATGAGGACATGTGCATAGCAGACAAAGGCAAAGCACCAAGAGCACATTGTGAAACATATAATTGCTATGATACATGGAGAGATGATTCAAGCACTGAGCCTTGTTCCCCTGATGATCAAAGAAATCATTTCCCTTCTATCGATCCTTAAAAATAGACTGAGTTCAAATATAGGAAGCAAGCTGAGTTTCAAGCTAGACTTGAGCCTGAAAGAATCAGAATTCAGCATGAATATGATCAGAAGATGGAAAATGATCAAAACTAGATTAATGAGAATATGATTTCTCAAACTGATTATGAATCTTTGACTTATGAGGAAGTCAAAGCATGGTTTGAATCTCAGAAGGAGTGAGAAGAATAGGAAAAGGCCCAGATGATACAAGCAATGAAAGAATTTGAATTGTAGAAAAATCAAAACATTGCTCAGACAGTTGATCGCCCCCCAAAGTATGTGCCACCTCATAATCAGGGCAATCATGGTGCAGGGCCTTCTAGTCCACCTGTATCTCCTCACCATCAGATGAGAAATCATCACTAGCAGCCAAATCATTTGCCTCATATTCCCACACAGCATACAAATGTGCATCCACCTCCTGGTCAGCATCACATCCCTCAGCATAATGCACAGTACAATAATCCTATGCATCAGTATCAATATCCACCTATCCCTCCCCCTCACCAATACGCAACAATGATTAGGCAGTTTGATTTGGCAGGGTTCCATCTATGCCCTTACCCTATGGATAGCAGCTGGAGAGGTCTGGTTCTCAAGTTTATAGGGAGCAATGCAGTCACTGCTGAGGAACATCTAAGGAATTTCAATGTGTTCATTCAAGACATAGGTATGCCACATGAAGATTTGCACATGAGGTTGTTTATGATGTCACTTATTGAAGATGCTAGGGATTGGTTTAACAACTTGCCAGCGTGTTCAATTAATTCTCTTCAAGTATTCCAAGATCGATTCCTAGAGCAATATGGGAATCTAAACGCACTAGATGCAGCTCTTCATGAACTGATGAGGATTCAGAAAAATCAAAATGACTCAGTTTATGATTTCAAATGAAAATTCAACAAATTGTAGACTAAGGTATCTCCTAGATCAAGGTTGCCAGATTCTATAGCTTTAAGTGTTTATTTAAATGCATTTGATCCCAAAATAGGGTACGAATTGAGAAATAGATTTCCAAGAGATCTAGTTGAAGCATAGAAGATTGCATTGACAATTGAAAATAACAGGAAGGCTGCTTGTATAATTAGTAAAAGAGACAACCCAAGGCCTCCTCAGCAAGGTAATAATTATCAGTACAAATAGGAGAATACATACAATAATGAGAAGAAAAATCAGAGGCTGAGGTTGCATGATATGCCTTATATTACAGACTGGAAGTATGGAAAACCTATAACAGCAAGGCCAAGAAACAAAGAGACTCCTGATCCATTGAGCAAAAGTGGAACTTATATGGTGAATGATAATTATTTCTGTGAAGTTTGTGATCAGCCACATTCCCTAGATTATTGTGTTGTAGCCTGAAGATTGCAAGAGGAGGGAATGTTAACATAAAACAATGGAGAAGATTGTGCAGTGTATTTGACTTCAAACATTTTTCACCATGTTGAGGAAACGTATTCATCTTCAGAGGATGAAGGCTACGAATATGATGTTTCAAATCAGAAGTACAATGTCCATATGGCTGAGTAGTAGATCTTCTATGACTCTGAAAAGACTATGAAGAAGATTATACTGAGCCACATTGTGTTGAGGCACCTATTCAATGCAGTGTGAGGAGACTCACTGAAGATGAAAAGGAAAGAATAACTACTGCTGTAGTTGACGGATCAAAAGGTAAATACTTGTTGAGAAACAAAAAAGTAAATGAGATAGAGGGTGTTCCTGGGGGAATTTTTATGAAGGATTAGAAGGCAACACAAGGAATTGTGAAAAGGCCAGAAAAGGGACAGCTTGATGAGTAAATAGAAGCCAGTCCAAAAATAGGAAGTGAAGGAATTAAATAAAGAGATACAAATGCCTAGCCAACCTAACAAAAAAGAAAAGGAAGAAAACAAAGGAGATACACCAAAACTAAAGAAAACTGTAAAGGTGGAGAGCTCTCCTTTTGATTTCACTCAGGCATTATCCCAGGTAAAAATGTTTGTTCCATTACTTGAGTTGATGAAAATTAAGGAATACAAAGACAATGTTGTTCAATTGATAACAAGTGGAAATGAAAATGTATGAATTCTGAAAGCAAGGTAGCTATTAAAACAGTCAATAGGCATGAGAAAACAAATGACTATGGAGTCTGCTTGAGTGATATATTATCAACTCCCCCTCAAGTTGATCCATTTTTTCACTACATTGCTTATCAATAATAAACTGTCGAGGAATTGCATGATAGACTCTGGTGTTGCTATAAACATTATGCCAGTAGGAGTTATGAAGCAGCTTGGCATGTGGGTTTATACTACTGGAGGCAAGTGTTATGCAATGGATAACAAGCCTATTCTTGTGGTTGGTATTATGAAAGATGTTGAATTCAAACTGGCTACTTATCCACAGGTGGCTTATAATATAGACATAATAGTGATTGATACTCCTCAATTCGGGATGCTCTTATCAAGGCAATGGACAACAACTATTGGTGGAAATGTTCAATTTGATATGCCCTATGCTACAATTCCAGTGAATGGTCAAGAGGTCAAGTTGTATAGGGAACCAAGAATGAATTAGCTTGTTGACTGTGTACCATAGAATTAGATCAATTATTTTTGTGATGTTGATCTTGGGAATTTTAAAATTGAACCAACTCAACAAAAATTAATCAATAGTGATCCAATTGAAAAACATGCTGCACAGAATTGCAATGGTGTCTAGAAGATGTATTTTGATGGAGCTTGCAGCCAAGAAGGTAATGGAGATGGGATTGTATTTATTTCACCTAAAGGTACTACTTTTAAATATTTATTTATGTCAGCATTCGAATGTACAAACAATGTGGCAGAGTATGAAGCTTTACTGACAGGCTTGAACATAGCTGTGAAACATAAGATCAAGTTACTAACTGTTTTGGGCGATTCTGAGTTGGTTGTTTCACAAATAAAATCAAAATATGCAGCAAAGAACAAAAGATTAAAACAATATAGGAATGTTGTATGCAGTACAATTGAATTGTTTGATGCGTTTTTGATTGAGTGGATTGATAGATCAAATAACATAATGGTTGATTTCTTAGCAAATGTGGTGCTCAAAAGATATGATATTACATAGGCTGGGGTATCACAGATTGAGTTCAAAACAAGGCCTACTATTCCTTACAACATTTATAGTTGGCAAGTCTTCAATGGTGATACTGACCTACTAAATTTTCTTCATTGTATAGATCAATATGAAGCATAGGAAATTTATTTCAATGCTTTTGTTGAAGAAGTAGATGGGAAGCAAATAGTGTTTGGAAAAGAAATATTCCAGCTCAAAACAAATAAGCTTCCTAAAGGCTTAGTGGCACTAAAAAGGGTGTATGACGGAAATGATCAGTCCCTTATGAAGCAAACACCAGTCAGAAAGGAAGATGTTGAAGAGATTAACTTGGGGACTGAAATAACAACAAGAAAGGTGTACATTGGAAAGAAAATAAGCCCAGCAATTAGAAGAATGCTGATAGAGTTGCTGAGAAAGTACAAACATGTTTTTGTGTGGTCTTATGAAGATTTGAAAGCATATAGGGAGGATTTATTTCAGCATGAAATACCATTGAAGTCATATGCCAAGCCTTTTAGACAGAAGCAAAGGCCTATAAATCCAACACTGGAGCCTAAGATGTAGGAAGAATTGACAAAGCTCAGAGATGGAGGAATTATCAAACCAATCAGGCACTCAATGTGGGTTTCAAATTTGGTTCCTATGAGAAAGAAGAATGGTGATATCAGATTATGTGTGGATTTTAGAAATCTGAACATGGCATCTCTCAAAGATAATTATCTCCTACCCAATATGGAGGCTATATTGCATAAAGTGACAAGGTGTGAACTGTTGTCAATGATGGATGGATTTTCAAGGTATAACAAGGTTAAAGTCAAGGAATCTGAGCAATACAAGACAACATTCACAATTCCTTGGGGAAAATATGTATATATAAGAATGCCATTTGGTCTTACAAATGCTGGAGCGACTTTCCAAAGAGCCATGGATGTAGCATTTGCAGATTTGATCAGTGTTATCATGGTAGTATACCAAGATGACTTGACTACTTATTTGAAGAAGGCTGAAGATCATGTGCAACATCTGGAAAAGGTATTTATTAAAGCTCTTAAATATGGCATTAATTTAAATCCAAAGAAGTGTCATTTTATAGTCACAGAGGGTAAACTCTTAGGACATATTATTTCAAAAGAGGGAATTAGGATAGATCCTAAGAGGGTTGAAGCTATTGATAAAATTCTTGTTCACAAAACTGTCAAGGCTATATAGTCATTCTTTGGACAAATTAATTTTGTTAGAAGATTTGTCTCTAATTTTGCTAAAATCATTAAGCCCATATCAAAAATGTTGAAGAAAGGACAAAAAATGGATTAGACTGTAGAGGCTTTAGATGCTTTTATATCTATCAAAAGGGCTATCAAGGAGGCTCCTGTACTTAATTCTATAGATTTTGCAAAGCCTATTTCAGATCTTTTCATTTGCTTCAATGCATACTATTGTTGTTGTTATGTTACAAAAGAATAATGATGATCATGAACAACCTATGTCCTTCTTTAGTAAATCATTACAGGGGTCTGAATTGAAGTATGACATAATGGAAAAATAGGGCTTTGTATTGGTAAAGGCCACAAAATCATTCAAACCATATCTTGTTGGAACGAAGGTGATTGCTTATGTTCCTTATGCTGCTATTAAGGATATTCTGACATAGTCTGAAGTTATAGGGAAAAGATGCAAATGGATCAACAAGATTCAAGAGTTTGACATGGAGATATAGATCACTAAGCTAGTAAGAGGTCAAGGCTTGGCTAGGCTGATCGCAAAATCAAATATTGAAGCAAGTCAAGTCTGTAATGTTGAAGAAGGGATTGCAATTGCAAGCATTGAGCATACCCCTTGGTATACTGATATCATGCATTTTCTTAAATACATGAAGTGTCCAGATGGATTGAATGATAGCCAGAAGAGAACTTTGAAGTTGCAGGCATCAAGGTATGTTTTCATAGATGGAGATTTGTTTTGGAAGAACATGGATGGTATACTATTATTATGTCTAGATGAGTCACAGGCTAAGCATGTCTTGAAAGAAATGCATGAAGGAGTTTGTGGAGGACATTATTCAGCAAAGACAACTACACAAAAAATTCTCAGGGCAGGTTATTATTGGCCAAAGGTTTTTAATGATTCTTTTACACATGCGAGAAAATGTGAGGCTTGCCAAAACTTTTTTGGAAAATTGAAGTACCAGGGTTCTTTACCACTTCGACCCTTGCAGGCTATTGCCCCTTTCCATCAATGGGGAATTGATTTCCTTGGAGAGATACAGGAAAAGTCAAGTGGAGGATACAAGTGGATATTAGTTGCCACTGATTATTTTACTAAGTGGGTGGAGGCAATCTCAACTAAGTAGGCTACAAGCAACGTAGTAGCAAATTTCCTGATGGACAATATTATCACTAGATTTGGTACACCAATGAGGTTGATCACAGATAATGGGATGTGTTTTAGGTCTGATGAATTCAAAAGCTTCTGTGATTATTTTGGCATTGCTATTTCTTATGTAGCCCCTTATCATCCACAAGCTAATGGACAAGTAGAATCTAGCAATAAAAGTCTTTTGAAGATTATAAGGAGAATGCTAGGGCAGAACAAGAAGGCTTGGGATTTAAAATTGAAACTGGCTGTGTGGGCTGATAAGATCACTGTGAAAAAGGCAATTGGAAAATCCCCATTTGAATTGGTGTATGGATCACAAGCCAGGATGCCTCTGCAGAATTTGTTACCTATCTACAAGTTTTTCCTTCAGGAGGATTTGGATGTCCTTGAACCTATGGAGGAAAGAATGGAGCAATTGGCTAAACTTGATGAAGGAAAGAGGCCCAAAGTCAAAGCATGAAGTTACAAACACAGATGAAGTATCTATTTGACAAGAGGGCAAAGGATAGAAAATTTGAAGACAATGATTTGGTACTGATGTGGAATGCAAGATGTCAGGAGAAAGGCAATGATGGTAAATTTGAAGCCTTATGGCTGGGACCTTTTGTTGTTGTTGGAAAGGAGGGTGACAACTCATACTATCTATAGAACATGGTTGGTGATGATCAGGAATATCCTATTCATGGGCAGTTCTTGAAGCTTTTCTTCTCTTGAGCAACATAGAGGATTAAGGGTTGCCAGTGCATGGACAACTCTTACTTATCCTCTTTAAAATTATTTTCCATGCATAGTAGTTTAGGATTTTTTCCATCTCCATTTCACTCTCATTTTCCATTCACCTCCATCTTGCATTCATTTTGTATTCATTCCTTCATGCTTTATTTCCATTTTCATTTCCATTCTGCCCACTGGTTCATCAGTTTGTGTCTAGTCTGCTCACCCAAGATTTTGGATCCTTGCAATGATCTTACTATCATTCATCCCCACATGAAGCCACTGTAGGAACTATAAAAAATTTGATGATTTTGCATACCTCTCATACCCCCTGAGTCTCCATATGAGTCCTTCCTTATGCATATTTTCTTCATCTCATGATATGTTTGCTCATATTTTGGCTCATATTCGTCCCATAAATCATCCATATCTACATTTTCCACCTTTTGGTCCATATCAGCATGAGTCTGTTTTGGGTCTCCCTGACCCATGTTGCTTGTGTGTTAATATTCATTTGTTGCAGGTGTTTTGGCAAGACCTTTTCTTTGTTACAACAACTGGCATTTTCCTATGGGTGGCTATCGGCATGACATTCGTGTTGTTTCAGTGACTGAGGATGTGCGTATTGGCATAAGTTTTGTCGTCGGGCTGAGGTCTTAGCAATTTCTAATTGTCTTGGCAACCGGAAACTGAGGGATGCATGTCGAGGTGAGTCATAGCTATCATTGTAAGGTCTTGGTGAGTGACCTATGGTCTCCCCAACCTTACACACAAAATTTATTTAATAGAATTATTGGTGAGAGATTATCTTCGATGCAATGTCATGTTGAAGCTCCCTTGTCTTGCCAATCGATATGATGGATGGGATTTTTGGCAAGAGTTACGATATCAATATAAGTCATAGCAAACCTATTGGGTCTTGCTGACAATGTCTTATGAATAGCTTTCGGCGAAGGGTTGGCTTTGTCTTGGCAAACAGGTGTGAGCTCAAGCGTTTTAGTATAACCCTACGATTTGCATAACATCTCCTTGAGAGTGATAAGTTACAGTGACACATAGATGAGAAAAGGGTTTTCGGTATAGCCCGATGAATTTTGTGGGACTTCTCCCTGATATCTATGAGCTATAGCGAAGAAAATGGAGTGAAAAGTGTAGTTTGGTGAAAGACTTCCTGTGTCTCAGCAAATGGAAAGCACATAAAGATAGGCTATCGATAACACTTTGGGGTCCTCTGTGAGATGTCTCATCAACATCATAGAGTCATAGAGAAACAGAAAGAGTAGGGGAAGTGATCAACGAGTAAATTTCCTTCAGCATAGCGGCTGGGCTGTCTTGCCGATTGTCTCACTAATGAACAATAGAAATACAAATCACTGTGGCCAACATGATTGGAGCCTAAATTATATAGAAGGCGAACTTGGTCTTTCAATTTGACATGTTTTTCGCATGTTGGTGTATAAATAGGTATTTTGTAATTGTAAAAGACATCACCCATTAGATTTCGATACACAACAAGTAGGTTCAGTAGAATAAAATTATCAGATCAGAGACTATTGTTGCACGATTTTGCAATGGAGGTATTTATGAAAATCAGTTGATGTTGTTGCATTTTTCTAGTGTTAATTGTCTGTTGAATTAAATAAAAATATTGCTAAGTTGTCTCCAAGACTGTTTCTTTCTAGTTGTTTAAATTGACATAACAAGTTTATGTTCAGTTTATCAATGCACATTTGCTGTATCTGTGTGATTAATCAATCGGTTCTTTCAAGCAAAGATTAAATCCATTTGTTGATCATAGTAATCAGTGAGTTACGTCTAGATTATTAAAGTAGAACTTAGTAGTTACATAATTGCATTTTTATACAAGTTGTAAACAGAATATATGCCAGATAATTTGAGTCTTCTCCATAGAGTGTTGCTCATCTTGATTTCATTTGACTCCGCATACCCTATAAAGCACTGGTCTCTGCACTTCATCATTTTGAACTCATTTAATTTCTTTATATCTATTAATTCAACATTTTAGGATTTAGATCACAATATTGTTACTATTTTCAAGTTGGATTTCATTTGTTCACCTCCAATTGCCATTGTGAACAAATTGCTTTAAGGAGATTATCACAAGTTACGTTTGCACTATTCAGAGAGGTACACCTGCATGGGTTTAGCAACACCTAAAGAGTAGAAGGTTGAATTATTTTGACCTTGTCTATTACCCTAAAACGTATCAAGAGATTGGCAACCTCTTGAGGCATTCAGCTTGTGTTTTTGAGAGCTAACAGTATGGATGGATAATGAAGATGTTTATGCTTATGATATAATAATTCTATACTTATGATATATGCAATGATTTAAGATGTTTAGAATAAGAAATATATATTATTCATCACAAGTTAATGTTAATGACAATGCAGAATGCATGATGTGATATGCAATGATGATGCCAGTTGTATGTATGTTGATAATTTTTGGATGCAAGATGGATGCATTTGATGATGTTTTTTTTACTATCATGATACCAGATTAGCACGAAGAGAAGATAAAAGAAACAAGATGATTGACCATTGATTTTGATGATTGCACCAAAAGATCCAACAAGTCTATGATCCAGCGAGACTTTATTGGAGAGGGTGATGAGAAATGCAGGATGATGATGAAGAATGCATGATGATGTTGTGCTCATTTTTAGAGACTGGGATTTTTTGTCATTCCTTATTGTTTGATATAATACATAGACAGGATGCATCAAGGTATTAGTAACCAGGATGACATTGCATCTAGTGTAATGGACTTTGACTTTGTAAATGGATAGGATAGTTATTTTTCACACCCTGATATATGGAAACCTCATTGGAATGTAAGTTAGAAGCTTAGAATATATTGGACCAAATCATATGCAATAGTCAACAATATAGTCCAAACAACTTCCCTACACACAACTAAGCAAGTATGCGCTAATATTATTTTACAAGAATACCCACAAGCATGGCAAGAAAAAAATAATGATCGATGCCTCATTCCTTTCTCTCTAAATCATTTGATAGACATCATCAAGAGGTCCTTGGAATGGGTCATTAATATAAATCATAAGAAAATATCAAAGACAAATAATTACTATTATCTATATCTCTTTCCAGTTTAATTTAGCTAAGGTGATTCCTAATATCGATGTCCATCATAGGAAGGATACATCCTAGGACATGTTGATCATATGGTTGTGTGATGTTATGATAATGATGAGCTTTATGATAAGTTGTTGATATAAACTTCACTGATGCATTTACCTATGATCTAGACTTTAGATTTTTACAATTAGGTTCTCACTTTATGGCTTGCTATACTTGTTTTCTATTTGTTTCACCAAAGGTTGAAGGTGATGATCGATTTATTATAGTGAATGTTTATTGTGCATCAAAGTGAGATGAGATGGGTGAGTTTGGATTTTCTGGAATATTTCAATATTTTTGGTATTTTGAAGATTCTTTGAGGTTGTTTAGGGTTTTTTAAGATATTTGAGGCTATTTAGGTCTTTTGAATGTTTTCCAAGGTTTTTGTGTTTTCAAATTTCAATTTTTTTTGGATTTTATGATATTTGGATGTTTTGATTTTTTCTAAGTTATCCAGATCTTTTGGGTGTTTCAGGAGTTTTTCAGACCAAGAACCTAACCTAAAGACCTATCCTAGAGGTATCGAGGGTTGATCAAAGATAAGCCTTGCCTACATTATACACACAAAGACCACGTAGTTCAACTGACTTGACTTATTGACAAGATGATCTATGAACATTTGAAAGATGTTAGTTTATTATGATGAACTCCTAAAGGACTGACCTAGGGTGTCTTGGGGGAACATCAATGATGGCCTTGCCAATGTTCAAGCTTAGAGATGACATAGTTTGACATGGTATTGTTTTTGGATTTTTTGTGTTTGATATTTTTAGGATTTTGATGTGTTTTGGATGTTTTGGATTTTCAAAGATTTTATAATTTTATAAATGTTTTTGGATTTTAGCTGTACAGGATTTTGGATGTTTTTGGAATTATTTTATGAATGTTTTATTCATTTTTTTGGTGTTTTCAATGAGAAATTTCTGATGATCTTAAGATATACAAGAACCTCATGCAATCCAGAATGAATTTCTCCTAGCATGACATGTTAGACTACTTTGATATAGGAAGGACAAACCAACCTTTGGAATATGCCAAGTAGTACTAAAGGGATTGTGGTACTTTACAACATCAAGCTATGATAAATACACAAATAGGTGATGGATGGATGGGATGAAGGATGTGATGAATGTTGATGCAAAGAATTATAGGATCAAGAGCCAAAGAATAGATGGAGGTGATTTTTATTTATGCAAGGTGCCTGTTTGCCAGGTTTTTAGCAAGGTACTTTCCCAAAGTGCCACAAAAGTGGTTTTGAATAGAGGATAATTTTTTTTCTTCACTTTTTCAATCCTTTTCCTCTTTTTTTTGGATTTTGATCATTTTTTGGTTTTTTTGTATTTTCATATTTATACCTGTCAAGACTAGGAATACATCTTTTTAAGATGCAAGTTGTTAGTTGGTTCCGACAAGGGTTCACCTTCAAACATTGACAATTGGTATGCTCCTGATCCATAGCTTGTTGTGATAATGAAAGAACCCAATTAGTTAGGCTCAAACTTCCCTTTTCTATCTTGATCTAGAAGGTTCTTCTCATTCTATTTTAGGACAAAATCCCCTACCTAGAAAGACCAACATTTGATCCTTTTGTTATAGCTCTATTTCAACTAGTTTGTTATACTTGCAAGTGATTAAGGGCATCAAGATGACACTCATACAAGAATTCTATTTCATTAAGTTGAGATACTCTATATTCTTCATTAGTAATCAGGTTTTGTAATGATACTCACAATGATGGGAACACAACCTCAATAAACAGGATAGCTATGGATCCATAGAATAGAGACAAATGGGACACACCTATTGGCATGTGGATACTAGTTCGATAAGCCTAGAGAGTGAGATTTATTTGTAGATGCTAGTCATGACCAGCCTCATTGACCATTTTCTTTAGGATTTTCAAGATGGTTTTATATGTAGCCTCATCTTGATCATTTCCCTGGGGATAATATGGGGTAGAAAATCAATGTTAGATGTTGAATCTTTAACACAGCTCTTTCAGATCCTAATTCTTAAAGGGGGTTCCATTATCTAAGATGAGGGTTTGTGGAACGCCATAATGGAAAATTAGATAGTTCAAAATAAATTTTGCAATTTGCTTCCCCATTATGTAGGTCATAGAAATGGATTCAACCCACTTAGTAAAGTACTCAATGGATGTTATGATAAACTTATGACCATTGGATGAGGTTGGCATGATTTTTCCTATGAGGTCAAGTCCCCACTACAAGAAAGGCCAGTGTGTGATCATGGGTTGCAACTCTTGAGCTAGAGCATGAATCAAATCTCCATGTGATTGACATTGGACACACTTTTTCACATACTAATGAGCTTCCTTTTCCATCATTACCCAATAGTACCCCATCCTCAACAGTTTCTTAGGTAACGTCATACCACTAGAATGGGACCCACATATGCCATTGTGTACTTTTGTTAAAGTGGTCAAGGCTTCCTCTTGGTTAAGACATCGTAGCAATTTACCCTCGATGCTTTGGAAGTAAAGGGTATCACCTAGGATAAAAAATTAGGATTCCTTTTTAACAAATGTATTTTTAAGGTTTGATGTGATATTAGATTTGAGGGTTCCTCTTGTTAGGTAGGTAAAAATGTCACGGTGCCATGGGGCTCCAGGGCCAACAATGATACATATGATTTTAGATTCTGAGATTTTGAAATTTGGTGCAAGAATTTGTTCTACAAAGAATTCACATTGAAGGACATTGTTTGGCATGTCTAAGAGTGCTCCAATTGTTACCATGGCAACTACTACTCTATTGTTCATGTGAGGAATTTTCTCAAAATTTATGTCTATAAAAAGTTAAGATTTTCCACCATCTTCTTGTAAGTAGTGAGCTTTTCATCCTTAGTTTGATAGTCATCATTGACTTGGTTGATAGCTAGCTACAAGTCTCCATAAACTTTCATCTCTTGTATTTGTGACTGAACTACCATTCTTAGACCTATGAATAGGGATTCATATTTAGCAGTGTTGTTAGTACAAGGGAATGATAGTTGGTAGGACTTTGGGATACAATCAACTTGAGGGGTGATGAAAAGAATGGCTACTCCTAATCCATGTTGAGTGAACTTTCCATCAAATTACATTTTCCAATGAGTTGTGAGATTGATAAGGAACATTGATTCATCAGGGAATTCAAATATCATAAGGTTCTCAACATAGATAGGTGCTTCTTCTAGTTGGTCTACGATCACTGGTCCTTTGATTTCCTTGAATTCTACACAGTCTATGTCGAACTCTATTAAGATCATCACCCATTTGGACATTTTCCCTGTGAGAGTTGTTTTGATAGTAAGTATCTCAATGGGTTGATTTTGGGAATAAGTTTCATTTGATGTGACAACATGTAGTGCCTGAAATTTTTTGAAGCAAAAAATACTACTAGGAATGCTTTCTTAATAGGTGAATAGTTCATTTCATATCCCACCAAAGTTCTCCTGATCTAGTAAATAGCTCTTTCCTTTCTATTTTCATCACATTGTGCCAAAAGAGCTCATAGTGTTTTTGGTGTGGCTGAGATATACAAAATCAATGGTTTGTTCAGTATTGGTGGCATAAGCACTAGAGGTGTTAGTAGATAGTCTTTGATCTTTTGGAAAGCTTTATCACAGTTTTCATCCCACTTGTACGTTATCCCTTTATGGAGAAGATGTGAAAAAGGGTGGATTTTATTTGATAGTTTTTCTATTAACCTCCTGATGCACTACAATCTTCCTTGTAACCCTCTCATCATCTTTAGTGTCTACAATGGTTCCATGTCTAGGATGGATCTTACCATTTCTAGATCAATTTATATCCCTCTTTGTGAGACAATGAAGCCAAGAAGTTTCCCTAATCTGACCCCAAAGACATACTTTTTTGGATTTATCCTTACTTTGTATTCTTCTAGCCTATCAAACATAGGTCCTAAGACTTGTATGCACTCACTTCTTTTCTTTTATTATTCCAAAATATCATCCACATAATCTTATACTATTTTTTGGATCATGGCATGGAAGATGAGGTCATTTCCCTTTGATAGGTTGCTCCTACATTCTTTAGCCCAAATGGCATCCCATTCTAGCAATAGGTTCCCCATGGACAAGTGAACATAGGTTTGTGTTGATCTTCCTTGGAAATTATGATTTGACTATAGCCTAGAAAACCATCCATGAATGATAGCATTTCATGTCCAATTGTTAAGTCTACAATAAGGTCAATATTAGGAAGATGGAAATCATCCTTCAAGCATGCCTTGTTAAGGTCTCTAAAATTAGTGCATATTTTGATGCCCCTAGTGGGTTTTGATACTGGTACCAGGTTTGAAACCCACTCAAGATAACCTATCAATCGGATAAATCCAATGTCAAGAAGCTTTTGTAACTCAAGTTTGACTAAGAGTGCTATCTGAGGGCACATCTTCCTTTATTTCTGCTTGATTGGCTTAGCTTCAGGATAGACTGCTAAGTGATGCACAACCACTTCTAGGTAAAGCCTTCGTATATTTGTGTATCACCTTGCAAATTTAGCTCTTCACTCTTTCAAGAATACTGGAAGGTTTTTTTTCTCTTCGCCCAACAAGGATTCAATATAGAAAGTGATCTTAGGCACTTCTTCAGTACCCACATTGACTGGTGTGGAATTTTCTGCTAGTACTGTTGAACTCTCTAGATGCATCAATGCACTAAGGGGGAGATTGAATTCATCATCCTTGGGTGCCTCAAATATGTTTTCACTATCGGATGCATCCATTTTATTTTATTTTACTTTTTTAGGATTATAAAGTGCCATGGTGTGGTTTTCACTTAAAGATCTACAACTTAGTTGCATTTCATCTTTTTTGTGACTGAAGGATTCAATTGTCACCCCATAGCATGCCTCTATATCTAGCTCTATGTCAAAAATTGCTTTATGATCTTCCAATGGTAAGTTGTCATAGAGTCCCATGAATTCAAAGATTGCTTCATTTTTTTTGAATAAATCAAGAATTGGTGGTTCTTGTTGGTCCATGTCAATGAGTTGTGGGTAAACTAGGTGTATTTTAGTTGGTTGATTGCTTTGTGCAGAGGATGTAATGGATATCAAGAAGAGGGATTTTTTTTCAAATAGGTTAGCAACATCAAGGGGGAAGTCATCTAAGGTTGTATCACATGATGGAGGTAACCAAGAGGAAGCCTCGGCTCGTTTAGTAGAAGTACCTTTTTCAATAAGGGTGACCTTTCTAGTAGTACAACCTAGGCCAAGATTCTTTAGTTGTTTCTTAGGAATGATGGGTTCTAGTAAACCATTATCATTTTGTCCTAGCTTCTCATTCTAGTTATATCCCATTCCCTTCATGAGCTACAAGCCTTTGTCATCATCTTCCATAGGAAGAGCGGGGACAGGTCGTTCATCTTGATAGAGGAGTTTAGAGATATTGTCCTCGTTGACATCTTGATTCAAATCCCCCCACTTGGTGAAGGTAGTGGCTGCCATCCTGATAGTTTTAGGCTTTGTACTATTAGTTGTAGGTTTTCCATGAGATTAAAGAGAAATAGGGATCTCTCCTAAGACAAAGGTGTTCTTCATTATCTTGTACTTCCCACAACAATCATCTTGGATCACTTCTTTGATATTAGGTATGTTCTGCACAATGAGTGCCTTTGTTTCAGAAGTAGATGCAAGGGATGATGGGTCAACAAATGAGGTGGAAGGTATAAGCCCTTCATCATTCTTAGGCATTTGAGGGATTTTATAGAACTTGGCTTCAAAGATTTTGCAGTAGTAAAAAGGCTTAGGATCTCCATGGATAGTAGTCTCTTTTCCCTTGAAAGGAAACTTCACACATTCATGATAAGTTGAGGCTACAACTTTTAGAGCATGGATCCAAGGTTGACCAGGTAGTATGTTGAAGGGAAGATCAAGGTCTAATACTTGACATGTAGTTTCTGTGATGAGATGGCTTATTGGGATGGGTAGTGCAATGATCCTTGTGATACTTGTTCTTGGTCATCATATTCCTTGATGGTTGTGCTCTTTGTACTCTCAATAGTATCCTCTAAATATCCTATATTTTTTATCAACTGAAGAGAGAAAATGTTCAATCTAGCACCTCCATCTACTAAGACTCTTTTGACTTTGTTCTTATGAATGATAACCTCAAGCTGTAAAGCATAGTTATGAGATGGTTGTGAGGGTAGATCTTTCTTGGAGAAGGTGAGAAGATGATTAGTGATATGGCCTACCATAGATTGAAACTAATCAGTATCAATATCCATGAGAATGGATGACTCTGATAAAGCTTTCTCCAAGATTTCCCTATGTACAAGTGATAGCCTCAATAGTTGTAAGATTGATATTTGTGTGGTCTTTTTGAGCTAATCTAAGAGATTTTACTTGTTGGTACTTGCTACTGGTTGAGTAGGTTGTGCCCTAGATTGGGGTGGGACTCCTTGGATGGTGATTTTACTAGGTCATGCAGTGACTCCACACTTTGCACTATGCTCTTTGATGGTGATGATGGTGATGACGCTATCATAGGAAGCAACTATGTTGGAATAGGTATGATGTACATTCGTGTAATCCTTAGCTTTCCCAGTGTTGTTTTCTTTATTATGATTTGGCATAGGGTTCTTGTATATCTTCAGATCCTAGTTTTCAGCTGGTACCTCAACAGATATGGTATCATTCTCTATGAGGTCTTGGATAATGTTTTTGAGCCTCATGTATTTTTTTTCATGTCCTTTGATCTTGTGAAAGTCACAAAGGTCCTTCTCGTTGCACCAAGATGGTTTATCTTGTGGTTCTTGGTAGTTTTCAAAGTTAAGAAGTGTGATTAGATTTGACTATACCAACTTTTTCATGATAGTTTTGATGGGTTTGGATAATTGTGTGTAATTACATATAGGATAGTTGTTTTTGTTAGGGGTTGGCCTTTGTTGCATGTTGGTGTTGTTGATTTAATTGTTCTGAGGAGGTGTTAATTTTTACATAGTTGGTTGGATGCTATCAAATTGATTGTTTTTTGGCCTCAGAGTACTTAGGATTATTGTAGCATCTACCACATCATTGTTTATCACATTCTTGTTCTTAGCCCAAACACAAGGCTTGTAATTTGAACTAGTTGATGGGTGGTTCTCTTTCTAAGCTTGAGTATTTCCCTGTAAGATTAGAGCTCTCTCAATGTTAAGGGATCTAGGGACAAGCTTGTCATATTATGTGATGCACTGCAGTTTCAAGTGGAATGATAGATCTAGATCTAGATTTGCTATTATGATTTCCACTTGTTGTACATCGAGAAGAGGTCACTTTCTTTTACTAGCTCTTTGTCTCCACCATTGTAAGAAATTGGCAAAAGATTATCCTTTGTTTTGTCTGAGAGTGTACAATTCTGCTAGATTGACATCCATGTCAAGATTGAAGGAGAAATGATTGATAAATTTATTAGTGATTTCATGAAAAGTTTTGTTACTGGGAGACAGATGAGAAATCCAATCCATAGCAAGACCTATTAAACTTTGAGGGAAGAGGTGCATCAAATATGAGTCATTGTAAGCCACCTCCATGCACATGATGTTAAATTATTTGATATGGTCCATAGGACTTCCTCTCCCTTTATATGTATCAAATTTTGGGATTTCAAAATGGGGATGAAATGATACCATTATTATGTTTCAATAAAATGGATATGGACACAAGTTCTGTGTATAGGGCTTCTTTTCCTTGCCCATGTGAAGGTCCCTCATTTCTTGTGATAGCGCCTTAAATTGCGATGCTAGATCATCTTGTGAGTCAGGTGGAGGAACATATGGTGGGATGATGGATGAATTGTATGGGGTGTATGGTGGTGTAATATTTGGTGAAGGTGATTAGGGTATCGATGTATATGTTCCTAATGCATTTGGATTGATGATGTTCAATTGAGGATTATAATAGGAACCTTGTTGTTGTTGTTAGGCATACTATTGACCTAGTAAGGCTTGTTGTTGATATTTCTATTGTTGTTGTGCCACTAGGGATTTTTGTTGGGCCTACTATTGTTGTTGTGCTGCTAAAGCTACTTGATGGGATTGATGTTGTTTTTCTACTAATGTTGCTTGTTTTTGTTGTTGTGCCGCTAGGGCTGCTTGTTGTGTTGCTAAGGTAGCTTGTTGTTGTTTCTATTGTTGTTGTGCTAAGGCTGATTGGTTTTTGTTGTTGTTGTATTAAGTTTGCTTATTGTTTTTTTGTTGGCTATTGTTTTTGTTGTTACACCACTAGGGCTTGTTGATAGGCTTCTTGTGCTTGTTTTAAGGCTAAGGTGTGTGCTTGTAATGTAGGATCAGGTATTTGTTTGGACATCAGTGGAGGATTATGGATATTTATTTTTTGAGTGGGTAATGGATTGGTTATGAGATGTTGGGGATTACCTTGATTCAAAATTCCTTGTAAGATAGTGGATTGATGTGGAGGAATGTATGTTTGAGATTATGTTTGATTTGGCATAGTAAAGGGGATTGTGGGAAAAGATGCGGATGGTGTCATTAGATTATACGATGGAAATGACACATTATGACCTTGAGTCCATTAATTAAAAATGTTTCCTTGTCCCATGTCTTGAGGATTCGCTTGTGTTAGGGATGTAGATAATGTATTACCTATGTTGACAAGATTTGTTACTAAGGGATTGCTTTTAGATGGATTGATAATGGATGGGATGGATGTTTTTTGTGAAACCAATGGTATGGATGAAGCAATTGGAGGATTGGGTAAGGATTTCCCTATCTATTTTAAGGGTTGACTATGTGGTATGGTACTAATATTCCCTTGTTCTTTGTTTTTGAGATACTTGTTCATTGTTTTCAAAGGCTTGATGTTCCATGAGTTCTTCCCTAGTGAGTTCAAATGGATTGTTTGTGATATCTTCTATCTCATATGATCTTGAGGGGGATGAAGGTTGTTGAAATGGTGTAACTTGACTTCTTGAATCAAATTCTAAAGGATTTGGATCACATGAGGTAAATGTAACTTTGGTTTTTTCCATGATTCTCTTGTGTTGTGGTCTCATCATTACCATAAATTCTGTGTCACCTTTGGGAGAGTTATGTTGTGATTTGTGATGTTTGAACTCTCTAGTTGACTCAAATCTAGGTAAAAGGGATGCTATAAGTATTTTGGGAGCAATGATGATAATGGGGAATGAAAAGGTCAGTGATGTGGAGAGTGATCTTTACAAAAAATTTGGGACAACACTTTTGACTTAAGTTTGAGTTTTTGATGTTGGGATAGAGGATGCTGATGAACTTGTAAATCTTTAGGGTAGAATCATGACCTTAAAGATGAACTAGTCCAAGGATGATAACTAACTTTTCTAAATGCATGGAAAATGATACATTTCACATAAAAAATATCCAATCTAGGGGTTGGTTTGATAGATGTTTAAAAGTTACAAAGTGTTGGTGTATTCAATTTTTTTGCAAAGTTTGCTGAGATGAAGGATGAATTTTGATGAAGGGATGGATGCGATGTTTGAGCCAATGTTGAGTTAAAGTGAACCTTTGTTTAATAAGACCAAGGTAGTGAGAAACATGCTAGACCTCTAAATTTTTCAAATCCCAAAGACTAATGTTGGCCTAAATGAGAGGATAGGTGTGGGTATGTAAATATATTTGGTTCCTCCTATATCAAACATAATGGTTTTGTTAACAAGAGGTTACAATTGTGATAAATTATTAAGGCCTAGTTCCTACCAAACTTTGAATTATGATACCTACGTCTATAATGGAAACATGCAAATCTTCCCCTATGAATTTGGATTATGTGATAGATCATTTAGGGGAGTTCAAGATCATGATCATGTGAGAAAATGGAAATGTTGGAAAAGACCAAGATTCTGACAATAATAGAAGGAATACAAGTTTGGAATGTGTTTTGAAGCACGTTTGTAAAAGTTGTATACCAACCTAGTTATAGTTTCATGAAGTGCCCAAACATGTTTCTTGAGAGCTTTTGCACTAAGATGCTTGAGTCTAAAATGATGACATGTAGACCTTACCTTAGGGATCTTGACTTTGTGTGAGATCATTTAGAAAAAGTTCAAGTTTATGGATGAAAGGAAGATATTTATTTCCACATGGATGGTGGTAATGTGGGCCTTCTAGCATTAATATCATCTTGTTCCTCTTCTTCTTTTGAAATGGTTATTGAATTTCTTCATTGGGTAGGTGTTTCTTTTATTTCAAAAGTGAAGCTTCTCAAACTACTAATGAGATTGGTTTGTTCTCCATTAATGAGTTTAAAGTTTGGTTGAATGATAGCACCTACAAGATTAGGTTGTTCAAAGGGAGCAATCAGTCTCCAAATAGTCATGTGGGGCTCAATCATCAATTTATCTTGCTTAAGTGAATTTATCTCACCATAATCACTTATCTTGGTTGAGTTTTCAAACTAAATATTTATGTCCAAAAAATCATAACTTTCACAATGTCCATTTTGTGAGAATCATAAGGTTGAAGCCATAATTTCCTATGTTGTCTTTGGAAAATATGGATTGAGATATAAGTCAGGATATTTAGAAATATCTAAGGATAGAATCCTTAGGACAAGCAGTAATATCAAAGGCTTTTTCAAAAAATATTCATATTTAAGCCAAACTGTTTGAAATTTTAAGGAAGATAGTGAATGTTTATTTATAATGTTTTGGAACCAAGCAATGTATTAAACTGACTCATAATCATTTACAACCCTAGGTTCAAAATGGCTATACTTTTTGAGTCCCCACTCGGATTTCTCCAAAACTAAGACAATGTGAACAAAGAGATTTGGTGACACTGGCTCCCCTCCATGGCACACACTTCTCAGGACCACCAAATCTCAAAATCCTAAGGATCATAAGATCCTAAGGATTTTTTTGTTTCAACAATGAATAGTTCAAATGTGGGGCGGCTTTAGAACAACTATTCTTGTACCAACAAGTATGAAGGATTTTGGATTCTTAACAATGGTTCATAGTAAGGGATTCCTGTTCAAGGAATACTATGATAAACTCCCTCAAGAGGTCTCCCAACCCTTAGGAAAATGGGATTTTTCACATCATAAAGATACTAGGGGAGAGCTATCATGTACTACTTATTGTTGATCACAATTTTCATTGTAACCACACATTTATATAGTAGTTCAGAAGAGCTTGGCTTTAGCTCGTTATTGCTTGAGTCATTCCCTCCTTTTCAAGTGGGGAGGCAAGCCCTCTAAAGAAAAATAATAGAAAGGAAGTACATTTGTAGTTCGATCATCCCAATTTGCACGAAACTAGGAGAGAACACACACCACACCCTTTCCCTATACTTGCAAGGGGTTCAATTTTAATCCAAATTGAAAGATGTAGGGTATGTGCAAGATCATCATGGGAAAAATAGGCCCTTAAGTGGCAAAAAAATCAGAAAAATCAGAGTTAGGCAACTTGACTTAAAAAATTTAATAAGTTATCTATATTATCTAAAAAATATGTAAGAATAAAATCTATAGCAAATTGAATTTAGTTTCTAAACTACTAGGTTTGTTTTAAAAAAAAAAGAAATCTATTTGGTGAAAATTTGAAATTTCAATGCAATAGTACTTAGATTTCAGGGAAAAATTAAGTAGGTGTCTGTCTGACACCCTAACCACAATAAAATGTTAATTTTTTTTACAAGATTTTAGATATAAGTAGATGACTCATGTCCTAATGTGATGTATATTTTTTTGTAATTTTTCCAAATAATTAATTAATTATGAATTTTTAATTACAACTTTTAAAAAATATAAGAAACTTATATGTCACACCTTAACATGGTCAAAACTTCATGAAATTCAATTTTTATTTTTTAATCCTATAGTGTCTGAAGCATAGAATGTGACACATGTTTTGGAATCTTAAAAAAATGTGATACCATTTGAAAGATATAGATGTTTTTCAATCATCTATCGATCAGGACTTTATTCATAATTTGAATAGAAAATGAATAATAATTACTTATTAAATTCAAATTAAAGAATAATTTATATTTGTGAAAAGTTGAGAATTTCCTTTAAAAACCCTTTTTTGTTTCATTAATTTTGGGTAAAAAAAATTCGTCAACCACATACCCATCATATTGCCACTTTTTGGCCCATCATGATCCTGCACATACCCTGTGGGTGATTATACAAAGTGTTAAGGATTTTTTTTGTTTCTTAAGGTCACTAAATGGAACAAGAGAATTGCATACATATTCAATAACAGAAGTGTAAATCAAAAAACATAGCAAACTATTGTAAATTTTAACCCCTAACCTAAGATGACTTCATTTTATGCACCAAACGAAATGTGTAGTTGTCTTGTTCAATTTTAAACCAAAAAGACAACATGATGAGATGAGGGTTCAATTTTAATCCCATTTGAATGTTCGTTTTAAACCCAAATGAAATTTAGTGAGGTCCTAGAGTAGAAAGTAAAAAGCATAATAAATTGGGTTATAATTGCCCCAAAGCGTCAAATGCTTGTTACAATCATGAAATCTAAAGATGAGAATGCTTTCTTCACTTTAGCTCGATTTCATCCAGCCTATTAAACCTTGTTAGTCTAACAACCAAAAAAGTTTTAGAAGTTCATTAGTAATTTGATGAATTGAGAAAATCAAAGCACATGTTGAAAAAATGATCATAAAACTTCTTACCCAAATTGGGAATAACTATTTATAATAGTGTCGCTTTGGTGAATAAGGGCATCACTTTGCACAAATACTAGAGAGCATGATCGCTTTGGAATTTGATTGGGTGTCATCATTTATAAATTTTCAATACCTATATATTAAATTAGTGTCATCACATTTAAATCATCACTAGTTCATTTAATAGGTGTCGTTATTTCAGATTGAGATAGTGTCGCTATATAGCGACGCTCTACAAAGTGCATCACTATTTCTTGCAAAAAGAAAAACAAACAAAATTTGAGATAGAAATTGGTTAAATTATTGGAGGTTCAATCCCTCCTTCTTCCGCCATAATGTTGAATGAGGATATCATAATGGGTCGATCACACTTGATCCATGATGAATTGAAGCATAATGTAGCCACTAATACTCAATATTAAAACAAGATCATTCAAATTAAAGATAAACTAAAAAATTAGTTAAATGAAGCATTCTAAATTTAAAAACATTGAAATTTCTTTTCTACCCCATTTGAAGCTTATCTTGTTTTGGAATTGGTGTCATGTTGTTGTAGAACAGTGACCCTTTCCCAATCCTATGATCAGTGAGCTTGTTTCAATTGATTCTATTGAAGAGAATTGATAAAACCATGATGATAAATGGATGAAAACATGATTTATGCTAAATTGAACATGATGCAAGCTATATTAACATGATTTTATACTAAAAATGATCTAAATATGCAATTTCCAAGCTAATATAAGCTAATTCTATGCTAAAATATTAAAACCCTTATTTATAAACAAACTAATATGGATGAATGGAAGCCATTAATGGAAGTTTTAAGTTATTATGCAAGTAAAAATGAACTAAAATATCCTAAATTTGAGTAAAATATGATTGTGGGTGTGAGTTAATAAAAACACGAGTTTGCAATTGAAAGATGGATGCATTTTTCTCCAAATAGTGTTCTATTTATAGGAAAGCAAATGAAAACTGAAGGGTTGAGATTGAGAAAGCTAATCAATAGTCAAGGCTGAAAGAAAGAAGAGGCATGGATCATGGATTCTTATCAATGGGTGAGAATGCAAGATGATATTTAATCAAGGGTTCCCATTTGTTCCAAACAAACACACTTTTGACCTACACACATGAGTCATAAGGTAACTTGCTCAAGAGGTTATAAGTTTAGCTTGCTCAAGAAGCCAAATGAAAATATCCATTTTTCAAATGATTGGAGGAGAGAGAATATTCTTTGGAATATTCATGGGTGAGGAAATAGATATTTTTCTAATTAAAAAAAAGTTTAATTGTGCACAATGGGAGGGAATATTCCCTTTTTGGAGGAAGATTAGATTAATTGTTAATTAAACAAAGTTTAATTACACAATTAGGAATTTTTAGAAGAATTAAAGTGATATTCATTAAATTAAATGATTTAATGAAAGGGGGAAAGATGAAATGATATTTAATGAAATAACTAAGAGTTATTTAATTAAATAAGATGACTTAGGGAATTAAATTAAATAGTATGATTTATTTAATTTAATGAGATGAAGCATTAGTGTGAAAGGGGGTGAATTAACCTAATTAAATTAATTTGGTTAATAGATGCAAATGATACAAGTAATTAATTATCTAGGCTAATTTAATTAATAAAGTGGAAAGAGGATGGGTTTCAATAGGAAATGATGTTAGTATACCTGATTTGAGTGTATGATATCATTTAGGACATTTTTTAGTGTCTACAGTGCATAATAAAAAAGAATGCATTACTTAATATATTGGCATAATTGAATAACCTAGATAGAACATCATATGTACTCCATTACGCTAAAGTGCATTAATCAAATATTACATCAAAATTATCATAGCATACTAGAAAAACATGACATTCATCAACATCACATTTGGAATATAATACTATATCATCCCCATCATCATAATAGAATGAGTATCAAGAATGTATGAATGTGTTAGGTACATCATCCAATATAAGTAAAACAAGAAGGCATGAATAGTGGGGGTCTCAATTACATCAATACCTTCAAAATATGCACCAACTAATCATCAATCAAGAATTATAATATCATATCACACAACATATTCACTAAGTGAATATGCATCAATAAAACACTAAGTCTCATGATCGTCCCTAATCACCAAAGGATCACACCAGAGGAAATCATATAAAATTAAATGATTGATTAAAAAAAAATTCATCCACAACTTCCAAGCCAATTTCTAGTCACCAATAACCCTTATAAATTAATACATATCATAATCATAGAGAAGTCTCAATACCCATTGATTAGATAACATTTTCTAGTTAAACTTATCTAGAATAGTCAAGCAACAACCTTCACTCCTAACTCAGGAATGACATACAACATGGTGCTACATGGATTATTAGACAAGGAAAATAAAAACTTGTAGACTCAAAATGATCTCTAAGGGCAGGATCTCACAACATGCATTTTTGAATCATTCAACTTGGATACTGAAATTAGAATTCTCACAAGTCTTGGGATATGTAAAACATGAACAAGGGTTTTAACCATCCCATCACTGAAACACAACTTTACCTTTCCCTTACCAATAATCTTCTTTGGTTTTTCACTACCAAGGAAAACATATCCCCCATTTTAGGATTAATATGACGCACCCCTTGTAATGAGTCATATGGTAGCAAGCACTTGAATCAATAAACCAAGCATCATTACTAAGAACTTGTTTGTAGAAATAAACAAAGCATCGAAATCACCATCTTCGGTGGAATTTTTTGTGGAAGCATCCAAACTCTTTTTCTTGTTACTACACTCCTTTTTTCACGTTCCTGCTTTTTCCAAAATTCCAACAATTTTCTTTGCTCTTCTTGGGGGTTTTAAACATCCTTTAGGCTTGTCTCTCTTCTTATCCCCTTTAAGACCTCCTTTTTCTTTGGACCTTCCTCATACATGCAAGGCATCTTGGGAGAATGTATTCATGGAATTTCTCTTGATCTCTTCCAAAAGAAGTATTGCAATGATACTATCCATCTTTGGTTTTGTACCACCACCACTTATGGAAAAAATTAGATTTTCCCAAGATTCAATTGAAGAGAAAATAATCAAAATACATTTATCTTCTTCTTCTAACTTAACGTCTACTATTGCAAGATAACTTAAAATCATTTAAATGTTCTGCAATAGAATCACCATCCTTCACTTTTAGAGAATACAAACATCTTTTGAGATACAACTTATTAGTTAAACTTTAAGTTTGATAGATATCACCTCTCCTCTTCCATAACTTTTATGCGGTGGGTTCTTTTGAAAAATTAAAGAGGACAAAACATGCAAGACACAACCAAATAGTTCCTCATTCCTTCTTATCCATTTTCTGCCAATCTTCATCAGATAGTTTCTCCAGTTTCATTTTCCTTGAAACTACTAACCATTGATCTCTCTCTTTAAAGAGATCCTCCAACTTTGACTTACACATCTCGTAGCCAGTTCCATTAAATTTTTGAATATCTAGACTAGGGGTAGAGGTTATGGTTTTCAATCTTCTTCACAAATCCATAAAACCCATAATGCACAGGCTCCAAATACAACTAAAAATCCTTCAACACTCAAAAAAAAGGTATCCCTCTCTTAACAAAATTGTTAGCTCTAATGCCAAACATTGGAAATCAAGGTATAAATTGTAGCAATATTAACTTAAATATGTGGTTGCAAATCTAAAATTAAGTTCATAAGATTACCATTAATTATTATGTGACTGATAATTATAACAATGAAGGAAAAATAAGAAATACCACAAGTCATCAACATAAGTGACACAAGATATACATGGAGCAACCCTTGTGAGAAAAAACTCCACCCCAAAGAGATCCAATGTTTGTATTAATCTTCAAAGAAGTAAATAAATATAAAGATCCTCTCAATAATTTGGGTATGCGCAGGATCATGATGGGCCAAAAAGTGGAGACATGATGGGTATGTGTAGGGTATGTGGCTGCCGACTTTTCTTTTACCCAAAATTGATGAAACGAAAAGGGTTTTTAAAGGAGATTCTCAACTTTCCACCAATATAAATTATGCTTTACTTTGAATTTAATAAATAATTATTATTCATTTTCTATTTGAATTATGACTGAAGTCCTGATTGATAGGTTGATTGAAAAAAATCTATAGATTTCAAACGGTATCACATTTTTTGAATCCGAAACATACATCACATTCTATGCTTCACATAATAAAAGATTTTAAAAAAAATCAAATTTCATGAATTTTTCACCAAGTTAAGGTAGTTAGACATACGAGTTTTTATATTTTTTAAAAGTTATAATAAAAAATTCATAATTAATTATTTACATGGAAAAAAATTACAAAACAATATGCATCACATCTAGACATGAGTCCTCTACTTATATCTAAAATATTATAAAAAAATGTTATCATTTTACTGTGGTTAGGGTGGTCAGATAGACACCTACGGTATCATTTTACTCCTTATTCTCTCTCATATCCTAATGATAGATCACAGAGTGTGATCTGAAATGTCAATGCAAAAAGAACTACACAATCTAATCCAGAAACTCTACAACACACCTATTTATTTTTTCCCTAAAATTTAAGTACTACTGCATTGAAATGTCAAATTTTCACCAAAAAGATTTTGTTTAAAAAAAAACCTACCAGTTTAGAAACTAAATTGAATTTTCTACAGATTCTATTCTTACATATTTTTGAAATAAGATAGATAACTTATTCAAATTTTTACATCAAGTTTCCTAACTCTGATTTTTCTTAATTTTTCACCACTTAAGGGCCTATTTTTTCCATGATGATCCTACACATACCCATTTGGCATCACTTCATCATCTTGAAAACCTACAAAGAACTTATACTAGACCACCATCCCAAGGATCCATTATACAAAATTTTGTGGGAGAAAATACCATAAATGGTACATAGTAAAACAAGTAAAACATTTTTTGGGAGAGAATGCCACAAATGGTATACTAATTTAACAACAAGCAAAACCACCTTGAAAAACCCACGCCCCACTTAATGGACAACCCAAAAACATGGAATAAAATATTCAATAATCATATGGAGTGCCTAACCCATAGCCAATCAAGATGATTCAAACCCAACTGCTCCATAAGTCTCTAACGGCTCGGATGGCTACATGCAAGCTCATGCACCAACATGCAAACTTTGGCACCCAACTATGCAAGAGCATGAAAAAAATGTAAATAACATGGAAGGACATGTACACTCAAGTGGTTCCAACCTAGAAAGTTGGACGTTTAAGAAGAATATTCCTTCAAGATGCTTTGTAACCACTATCGTGGTGGGTCCACCTCTTTGAATGCAATTACACTTTGTAATAGTAAAATAAATAATAAATATTTTGTCCCTCATGTCCTCAATAATAGTTCCCAAAGAATGCAGAGACACATAAATCAACTTAGGATACCAATTTTAATGTCACATATCCTAACATACTTAGTTTAAAAAATTTAAGGCCTTCGATCAAAATTAGACTAGTAGAAAGATTAAGTGTTTTAGGACTAACAATGGTAGTGAGTTTTTTTTTGCATAATTTGATACATTTTGTAAAGAGCATGAGATTTAAGTAGATAAGAAAACAACATACAACCCATAGAAAAATGGAGTTATAAAGAGGGTAACTACAAAAAGTTGGGTCCACATTCAGGGGAAGTGACATTTGCTAGCTTTAAAATAGGTACCCATTCATTTTTTACAATTGGTACCAATTTTAAAGTGGGTACTCATTCCAAAAAGTTTGAAACTCACAATACATGTTTTTCATTGGGATTTAGACTCATAAAATACATATGAATCCAACACTTAGCTTTGGACCTGAAAGTACACAGTCATGACAATTTCAAGAGAAAAACTAACTTTGGAAATATAGCTAATGAGGATTTTTACAAAATTGCCTTATACTATTAAAACCCACCATAGATGAAAATGTCTAGTTTTCAAATATGTAAATTTTTTTTATGATTGGATTATTTTTCTATTTTTTTTAATTTATGATGAAATTGGTCCATAAATTTGAAATAAAAAAATTATACAACATCAATCTATATTTACACAATAAAAAAAGTTCAAAAAATGATAAGTTTAGGTCAAGTTATGTTGCCCATACACAAGGGTTTTTAAAACCAACAATTATTTCCAATAAAAAATAATAAATAAATAAATTTAAAAAAATCCTCATCAATCTTCATTATAATACACATCTTTCCCTAAAAGGAATTAGAAAAATACTTTTATTTAGTTCAAATTATGGTGTCTGTACATGTGCATGTTATGGTCCTAAAAAAGTGACTTTTAAAAAGTTGTTTTTATACATACATATTAAAAATTATTTTGTACCATTTGGGTATTAGACTAAATTACATATTTGAAAATTAGACTCAAAATAATAATTTTAATATTATTGAACTTTTTGAAGATTCAATGTGGAAGTGCTTCAAATATTTAGTCCAATTATGACAAATTCTAAAAATTGGGAAAAATACTTCCACTTTTTGAAGATTTTGTGGACCCACCTTCTTGCACTTACTTGAGAGGATAAGCATGATATTAATGGAGAGGGCTAGGAGTATGGTAAGTGGTGATGGACTTACAAAGAATTTTTGGGCTAAAGTTGTAGCCATTGCAAGTTATTGATCAATACATATCCTACATCATGTCTTATTCATAAGACACCCATGGAGGCATGGTCTATAAAAATTATTCAATGAGACATCTACGAGTAGTTCATTGTGAATCTTACGCTCATGTTTCGATTGAGAAGAGGAATAAGTTGGAGAACATGGTGGTAAAGTGTATCTTCATGGGTTACAATGTTTGTGTGAAAGGGTAAAAGCTTTGGGATCTAGTGGCACATAAGGTTCTCTATAGTAGAAGTGCCATTTTAGAGATATGAAACCTTCCAAACATTGAGTTGTAGCTAGAGAAAGAAGATAAATAGGAGCTAGTTTATATTTAACCTAATTTAAATAAAGGTGAACTATGCACTCCTATAGGACTTGATGAAATAAAAAAAAAATTATTTTTTTTGAAAAAGAAGAAGAACCTCAACCTTAGCCATTAAGGAGGTCTACATGTGTTAGAAAATAATCGAAAAGATTTGGTTATTTCTTGTTCAATCCAAGTTACATTTTTCCTTTGATTTCTAATATTGATGATCCTGGGACTTTTATAGAGATTATAGGTATGTGTGATGCAAATTCATGGATTAAATCCATGGATGAAGAGATGGTTTCTTGAGGAAAAATGATACTTAGTATTTAGTACCCTTTGCTATTGGACAAAAAACCATTGGTTGTAAATAGATATTCAAGAAGAAATGTGGTCTTGATAAAAATTGAGAAGAATAAGGCACAATTGGTCACTAAGGTGACTTCTTAGGTGGAGGGAATCAAATATAGTGATATTGTTAGAAATCTGAAATAGATTGAATAACCTAGGGAACTTTTAAAGAGAAAATCAAAGTTACATAAACTAGAAAAGTATAAGAATGCAAACCGAGACTCTTGAGAGATTATGCAATGCCAATATGACATTATTGCATTAAGAGCTTCCCAACCTTAAAAGATACAAAGAAAAGATGCATGAATGCATGCAAATACAAGCTAGGTAGTGATTTTGTATAGAACTTAGGAGAGGAGGTAAGTGGAAAATTCAACCAATAGAAATCAACCACAAAAAGTGGATGATGCCATGAGAAGTGGAAAGTGGTTCCACCCTTTGAGGAAGGGGACACCGCACACTTATCTCCTAGTAATAAAATCACTTTATAATCCCAAGAAAGCTTAATTAAGTGTAGGAAAATCCTATGACTAAGGGAAAATAAATTAACCCACTAGGAAAATAAAACTCTGCACCAACACCCCCCTTAAGCACAACTTAGGATGATGTAAACAATGGTGGGTCCTAGAAAATGAAGCTATGCTAGGTATCGATGTAAATATATCAAATTTCCCCCAAGGAAGATGAATCCCCCCATATAAATAGAGAGAGAAGAAAAGGACTACGTAGCCCCCCCCACATATGACACCAACCACACCCCAAGAAATGCTCGCAAATGAACAAACTTGTTCTCAATGAAGGGTTTTGTGAAGATTTCTACAGTTTGATCTGATGTTAGAAAATAATTGAGATCAATGATTTCTCCATGAATCAACTCTCAAATGTAGTGTATATGGACCTCAATGTGCTTGGTCTACTAATAATAGACCAAATTGTGAGAGATTTGAATCACACTCTATTTGTCATAATAGATGATTGTTGGCTTTTGGAAACGAATGCCAAACCTAGTGAGAATGTTCTAAAGCCAGAAAGCCTTAGTAGTAGCATTAACTGCTCCTTATTACTTAGGATTTATATATGAAAGAGCAATAGTAGACTGCTTCTTGATCGACCAAAAAATTGGACCAAAACAAAGGGAGAAGAAATAGCCTAAAGTAGACTTGTGATCCTAAGAATTTCCTGTCCAATCTGAATCTGTGTCCCACCAAGTCAAAATCCATGCATGTTGCATAATGAATCCCATAATTGTGAGTACCCTTAATGTAGTAAATCATTCACTTAGCTACTTTCTAGTGCATCCCATGTGGCTCTTGCATGAATCGAGAGACCATGCATACTACATATGAAATATCGAGCCTGATATGAGTCAAATAGATGAAAATACCAACAAGCTATCAATACAAAGTGCCATCAACCAAGGGTTAAGAACACTTAGCTTCAAGTTTGACCCTTGACAAGAATGGAGTCAGTTTAGGGTTACAATCATCCATGTGAAACCTCTGGAGCATGTCAAGTGCATACTTAGATGGTGCAAGAATGATACCTAAGGATATTGAGATATCTCAATCCCCAAGTAGTGCAACAAGCCCAAGTTTGACATTGAAAACTAATCATGAAGGGTGATTTTCACTACCTGAATGGTGGATGAGTGACTCCCTATGATCAAAAAGTCATCAACGTAGAGAAAAAAGAAGGTGTGAGTATCATCTTGCTATAATATGTAGGCATTTAGATCATAATGGAATTAAGTGCACCCCACTATCAAAAGGAAGGAGTCCATCTTGTTTTACCAATCCTGAGGGGCCTATTTGAGGCCATAGATAGACTACCACAGATGACACACAAGTGAAGAATCCTAAATGGACCCCTATGGCTAGTCCATTTTTATCTCCTCCAAAAGATCACCATGAAGAAAATCACTCTTCACATTCATTTGATTAACATCCCATCTATGTTCTATAGCTATGGAAATAACAAGTCAGATGGAGTTCATCTTGGAAACTGGTACAAAAGTCTCAAAGTAGTCAATCCCTGGACCTTGGGAGAATCCTCTAGAAACCAAGTGAGCCTTATGCTTGTCAACTAATCCATTTGTTGCATATTTTTTTTGAAAGACCTACTTGCATCAAAAAAATTCCTTCCCTTAGGAAGGACAAGATCCCAAGTGTGGTTCCTCTCCAAGGAATCAAACTCTTTCTCCATGGTTGCGCCAACTCAGGGAGACCGAAAGATTCCTAAAAAGTCTATGGATCAGAAGTTGAAGCAAGGAAGACATGTGGAATATCTTGAAACTATGATCTTGTTCTCCTGTGATCTAAAGGATATCTTACCTAATCACTTGCTGACTACAAAGTATGATGAGCCCAAAGAGTCCCTATGGCTGGAGAAGGATGAGAATCTAGAGCATTATCCTCTTAAGATGAATTGTGTGCATCCTCATTGTCACTATCATCATTTGAAGTGGAGGAAGAAGACCCCTCGTTATGATATGAAGTATTATGAACCTCTAAATAACTATCATCATGATACAAGGACTCCAAGTTGATGGTGGTAGGAGAAGTGTCAAGAGAAGGACTAGAAGTACTCTCCTCAAATTGAACACTCCTCTTAATGAATAATTCATGTGGGGTAGGATGAAGAAGCCTGTAGCATTTGACATCATCTGGGTAACCAACAAATATGCAAGGATTATTCAGTAGATCCATAACCTTGCATTTTTTTAATAGAATGTGAGCCCATGCATTAGATCCAAACACTCAAAGATGCTTAACTAATGATTTCTAACTAGAACAAGCTTGAAAAGGAGTTACACCCTTCAAAGCTTTGTGTGGAATGTAGTTCTGGATATACCACACATAGTTAATGGCTTCTGGCTAGAAAGGTGCTGCCAAATACTTGGAGTGAACTATACAATTAGCCATCTCTTTCAAGGACTAATTCTTTCATTTTGCAACTCCATTCTATTGAGGATTGTAGGGGAATGTATGTTGTAAATCAATACCCTCTAAAGCATGCTACTACACAAACTTGTAGTTAACATATTTCCCCCTATTATCTGTACACAAAACATTGATAGATTTTCTAGTTTTTTTCTCTACAAAAACCTTATACTCCAAGAATGAATCAAAGAATTTAGAATTCTTTTTTAGAAATTATACAATAGTGTATGATGAGAGCATTTGAATACTTTCATTTAAAGCATTTTATGTTAAAAATATTTGTTATTTTTGTTAATTGACATAACTGGCGGTAGATTATAGATTTTAACATATTTACTTATTTTTCTTTATGTTTAGCTAAATTAGTAGATATATTTGAAGTAATGGTTTATGTTAATTGTGTTACTTTAAGATGATATTTTTTGAGATAATTATGTTGTTTTGATCTTTAACTACCATAAATGTTATCCTTTTCTTAAGGGTTTTGAATAGGGTATTTTAAATATTGATGATGTGGTTAAACTCTTTGTTTAATCATGATGATGAATACACCATAGATGGGCCCCATTGGATGATAAGTCACTCAAGTCCAAGTTGACTTTTTCATAGTTGGTTATGGAAATTCCACTTCTAGTGCCAATCTTGCATAGTTCTCTTTAGTTTGGTTTTAGTTATGTTCTAGTTTGATTGTAATATTTAGTTTGATCACCTTATGTTTTGGCAGTTAACACCATGTTAATAAAGATATTCTTATAAATATCCATGTTTCAATTTTAGTTAGGAGTTAGATAGTTTTAATTAGATTTATGTAATTCAACAATAATACTTTGTTCTACGTTCTACTTTTGATCAATGGGAATGGAACCAAGGAGTTAATTCAATCTCTGTGTTAAAGGATTGTACCTAAGGAAGAGTAGGGCCTGCTCAACCTTTGGAAAAATCTTGTGTTTCTATTTTGTTAAGTTATGCTATTTCTAATTCATTCGTATAAAATATGAAGTAGATGTTAATTTTGAATTGTTTAGTTGTTAAATCATTTTCTGACTTAGTGAATGTTAATTCTGAATAGTTACATCTGCTCGAATTACTTTCAAGTTTCAGTTTGTTATGGTTAGATTAAGTTGTTGGAATCATTATAAGGTTTAGCAGATTAGTTGGATTTAGATGTTGTTTGAAGTAGTTAAGTTTCATTAGGTGTGATGATGGGAACTTATGGAAGGATGAAGTTGAAATTTGTTGAAAATTTGTTCACGGAGATTAGTTTTTATGTTTTCTAGAATAATCATCATTTCTCTGCAAATCATTTCTATTCTTAAAATAGTGTTTAATTTCCAACAATTAATTATGGATTTCTTTTAAAAGAAAAACAGAATTATTGTGTATTTCATGTTTTAAATTAAGGATTAAAGTAATCATTAGTCGTATCCATCAATTAGTCTAAGTCAAGTTCAATAAAGTCATAAATAAGTCAATAGGAATTTAAATTAGAAAATAAGATACAATTAAACCTTAGGAATTAGTCACTACAGTTTAGCTCTTGAGAGCTCCTGAAGAGCTCCTGTCAGCTCTTGAAAGCTCCTAAAGTAAGCAAATTGATACCTAAAGTCATTGTTTATAGTGCAAAACCCTCAAAATAATCTGTGACAACTATCATTATCGCATATTGCTCTGATACACACCTAGTCTGATATATAATTGATTAAATGATGCAAGTTGTGACATCAATGATGTTGCAAATCATTTTTGGCACAGTTACTAAGGATTAATTAAAAGATCTAGCTATTTAGTGTTAAGCCTTAGTTTTGATAAGGAGGAGAGATATGAATTGTGGATGTGACAAAAAAAAGATCGTCTAGGAAGGTTTCTTCCATGAAATATTTATTTTTGTAGAATTATTGATTTCAATCAAGAATAAGATGCTCAACAATACTAGATTGAAAATCAAGAAAATAATCAAGAACATTCAATTGAAAATAAAGAAGAAAACATAAATCCATTTCGAGGAGAAGAAATAGGAGACCAACCAGCACGTCCCCTAGCAAATAGAACCTTTTAAAATCCTATCAATCTTGAAAGATAGCTTGATGAACCTCCTATGAAGAACATTTTTCCCTTGGTTCTACCTACCTTTAGGGGAAAGACTTCAGAAGGCCCTAATCAATTCTTGTTTAAATTTAAAATTTTATACCAAACCTATGATTATGCAACAAATAATTAGAAGTTGAAGTTGTTTCCTTCTACTTTGAAAGAATCAGCTTTAAGATGGTTCATGGGTTTATGATCAGGAATGATTAGAACTTGGCAGCAGATAGAAACCAAATTCTTGGACAAATACCAAGATTACTATCAAGTAAGGGATAAGAAGGAATAATTTTTTTGAATGAGGCAATTGGAGGACAAAATTTTGGAAGACTATGCTGATAGGTTCCAATTTGTGCATCAGAGGTGTACTAATTGGTTGGATAATGAAATTAGCAAGACAATTTTCCTGAGAGAGATTGGTGATGAGTCAAGAGAGTCCTTGAATCTAATGGGAAAGGGAGACATTAACAAGCTCTCCTTGGAATACATTGTGGAGATATGTGGGAACTACTCTAGAACTAGAGTGGGGACTAAGAACTCTAGAAGAAACAAAGCTAATACCACTGTTGTATCAGAGGTAATGGAGGAATTAGCAAACATGAAGATTGATATGCTTTTGTATCTCAACATGCAAGGAGATAAGAGAACCACTGAACCATTGTCAATCTATTGCTCCAAATGTAGGGGAAAACACCATCTTAGAGAATTTACATTAAGTCAAGTTGAGATCTATGAAATTTGTGAAAAATCACACTCAACGGGTCCCTATAATCTTTTGGCTGGCATAAAAAGCAATCCAAAGAAACCAACGGTAATCAAAGAAGAGTTGAATTATGTTTGTCAAAGGCCTTAAAACTAAGGATACAATTCTAATCAGAGATAATATGGTTCAAGGCCACACTAGAATCAAAACCCTTAGAAAAACTAGAACCAATGGACCACTCAATATCAACCACCTACTTATTGGAATCAACCTAAATGGATGAATCCCTAATGGAATCAGTAGCCACAGTGGCAAGCCAATCAGTCCTCATGGCAAAAAAATAAAAACCATTTCCAACCATAGATAAATCAAGGACAAAAATACCCTTGGGGGAAAACACCACTAGCACTTAATGGCCCTAGTCCTCCCAATGATCCAGTAAACTAGCCTCAAATGCCAGCTCAACTAGTTGCCAATCCATGAAACACACATACTGATGCAAATCCCCCTAATGTGAATGTTATCAATGTTCATGATATACAGTTGAGAAATTGAAATGTACCAACAACACCAACCCAAAATATTCAAGAAAGAGGGGAGGAAATTGAAAATTCAACTAAAAAAAAAAACCTTGGAGGAAGAACAAACTATCATTCAAAATCCTTACCCTGAGAGATTAAAGGAAGAGAAAATCACTTCTGAAATCCCTCCACCTAATCACATGAATGTAATCAATTCTCAACTTCTTAGAGAGTTGAAAAACATTAACATAGAGATACCACTGTTATAGGAAATTGAAGATATACTAGAGATCAATCAATTAGTTAAATCCATTTGCATGAAAACTCCAAGAAGGAAAAAGAAGATACCTTCAACAATTCAAGTAGGGACAAAACTTACTGATGTGTTATTAGGAAGACTGCTTCCACATAAATACAATGATCCTGGTAGCCTTGGAATTATGTTGAGTATTAATGGAATTGAAATATCAAATGTTCAAATTGATTTTGGTGATGGTATTAATGTTATCACATTTGATACAGTACAAAAACTTGGAATGATAACTATTCAACCAACAACAATTGTTCTATAGTTAGTTAACCAATCTAGCACAAAACTAGAGGATATAATAGAAGAGATCATGGTTACCATAGACACATGGGATTATCCGGTTGAATTTTTGGTTCTTAAAGCCAGAAAGAAATATTCTGGATATATCCAATCATCTTAGGAAAACCATGGTTAGCTACTATTGTCGCTTTAATTGATTGTAGATCTGGAAGCATGGTCATATCAAATGGTCAAAAATAAAAAGAATTGTCACTCTACCCACCAACACAATTGTCAATTCAACCAAACACTCAACTTTGGGTGGATGAATATTTAGAGTCGGAAGGTGATGGTATTGTAGAGTTATCCATGGTTACTATAACTAAACATGTTCAAGAATGTGAAGAACAAGAGCTAACTTCAGAAATTGAAGGAGAAAACTGCCAAACAACATTACATGGAAAACATTCTTGTCCTATGAATACTCTTGTTGAGAAATCAATCGATTTCACCACAAACACCAAATAGATTACAATTGCTAGAGATAAACCTCTCAATATCAATTCATCCTTATCCCCAATGCAAGAACAAGAATTGAAAGAAACTTTAGAAACACACATTGAAGCGTTCACCTAGGAATATACGAATATGAGAGGAATTCATCCTTCAATCTGTAGTCACCACATTTAGATAAAAGATGTAAGAACAATCAAAAAAGGACAAAGGCATATCAATCCTATTCTTCGTGACATTGTAAAAAAGAAAATAGAGAAGCTACTCAAAGTATGGTTCATATACCCAATCTCTGATAGTCAGTGGATTTCTCCACTAGTTATTGTTCCAAAGAAGAATGGTAAATGGTGGGTGTGCATATATTATCGAGAATTGAATAAATCCACAAAGAAAGACAATTTCCCATTGCCATTCATGGATCAAGTACTAGATAACCTAGTAGGCAACAACTACTTCTCTTTTCTTGATGGCTTCATTGGATATAACCAAATCTAGGTAGCCCCTAAAGATCAAGACAAAACTACATTTACTTGTCCTTGGGGCACATATGCATATGCAGTCTTATTATTTGGACTATGTAATGTTCCTGCCACATTTCAAAGAGCAGTGCTAGCTATTTTTGGAGACTTCACCACTTCTTGTGTTGAAATTTATATGGATTATTTTACAGTCCATGCCAAAACATTTGATGAGGCAATTCAAAACTTAGACAAGATCTTACAAAGATGTAAGGATCACAAATTTTCACTCAACCATGAAAAAATTTCCATTATGATGATAGAGGTTGTTCTGGGACATCACATCTCAAAAGAGGGGATAAAGGTTGATCCCAAGAAAGTTGAGATCATACAAAACATTGAAATCCCTAAGAACCAAATAGGAGATTGAAGTTTTCTTGGCCATGTTGAGTATTACAAAATATTTATAGAAGGATTTAGTAAAATTGCATCACCA
>VDFB02000017.1:61259608-61323259 GCA_007258455.2 Sequoia sempervirens
GATGAAGAAGTTCGGTCCCTATAAGATTTTGCAGAAGTATGATTCAGGGAATGCTTATGAGGTAGAGTTTCCTGCTGGAATCAACATTTCCCTTGTGTTCAACATTTCAGATTTGATAGAGTATCATGAAGGTGGTACAGAGGAAGTACCAATGATGGAACAAAGGTGGGATTCCTTTCCAACATCTACTTCGTAGTAAGATGATTGAGGAAATCTTGGATAGTCGTGGGGAAGGAGCACGCAACAAAGTGAGGAAGAATATCCGCAAAATGGAGAGGAAGGCTGTGGAAGATTCATCCTGGCTATCTAAGGTAGTGGTTGACCGGTTGGGTTTTCCTCAACCATCTGAGACATGACGGGTCACTTCTCAAATTACCCTCGGGTGTCTGATGCAGGAGCATCCAGTGGTGTAAGGGCAATCTTGCATCACCCAAAAATAGTTAAATTTCAAGTTTATCATTTTTTAGATGTTTTTACATTTTTGGATACCCTTTTCATCATAATGAAATTTCCAATTTATGGTTTTTATTTTCTCTTCCTGGGTGGAAAGATATTGTAGTTTTTGTTGCCCAAATTTTCCCCTGAAAATCTTTCGAGTCAAATTTGAGGCACTTAGAGCTTCTGGATCAGCCCCAAAACTTGCCAAAATCAGCGTAGTGAATTTCGAGCGCGTTCTTGACTTTGAGACCTTTCCAACTATTCAAATGGTTCGCGAATCAAAGTCCTGGATCAAAAGTTATGACCCCGCGAAGTTGGCGCACTTTCTTGAAGATACCATTGCAAATGCTCTTTTGAAATTTGAACTTCATGTTGTAAATTTTGGGCGCCAAACTGCCTAAACTTAATTTGAATATTGTTTTGGCTCCAAACTAATGAGGAGCTCTATTTATGGGCGGGTTTTTCCAATTTGTGGGTAACTTTTGGGGACAAGCTCGCATATTGCAAAAGGGTTATTCTGTAGCTTTCTGTATCTTGCATATGTTGTAGAACTTGGGGATTTGAGATCCTCCGCCTATAAGAAGTTCTATTTTATGAATAATAAAAATTATTCTCTAGTTTGTGGGTTATTTACTGTGTCTCGGGTTGCGCCCTCATCATTCTTTCTCTCAATAACTTCATTCTTCTAACAATATCTAGGAGCAGAAAAATGTCGCTTTATCCCATGCTCTTCACAAAATGTATTGAATTCAATGGAAGTAAATTCTCCACCTCTATCAGACCTTAAACATTTAATCCTTAGGTTCACTTCATTCTCTACTCTTGCCTTGAACACTTTGAATCTATCTAGAGCTTTAGTATTCTCTCTAAGAATTGTAACCCTTGTCATTCTTGAATAATCATCAATCAAAAGCATGAGGTACATGTCACCATTAAGGCTTCATGTCCTTGTAGGGCCACAAAGGTCAGTATGAACCAATTCTAGCATTATGGTAGTAGACAGTTCCTTTCCTTTAAAACTGCTTCTTGTTTTCTTTCCTAACTAATAACTCTTGCACACAGTATTAGGCTTTGTAACCTTAGGAAGGTCTTAAATAACCTCTCTTGAACTAATCCTAATCAAGCTATCAAATTTTACATTTCCCATCCTTCAGTGCCATATCGAACTCTCACTAACTTGAGATACAAGAAATTGACCATCAACACCCTTAAGCTGATAAATGTTACCATATGTTCTTCTCCCTATAGAAACCATAGTTCCAAACCCTTTCCTAATCTCACAAGTGTTATTCTAAAATAGAAGTTTGAATCCTTTGCTACACATTGGACCAACACTTAAAAGATTATGCCTGAATGTTTTAACATAATAGACATCATCGGTATTGTGTTTCCCATCAAAACTAATTGTTCCTTTCCCAACAATATTTTCTCTAGAATCATCTCCAAACATAACCAAACCACCATCATACTTTTCAAGTTTAGTGAACTTACTTATATCTTTGGTCATATGATTAGAGAAACCAATATCAATCACCCAATAGTCTTCATCTTGTCTAGCATGAAATGCAGTAACCAAAGTACCTTCCTTCTCATTCTTCTTACTCTCTGAAACAATTTCCCTTGCACATCTTCTAGGGTTAGCAGAAAAATATTTATTCTCTAAACCTAGAAACAAGCATTCATCATCATTATCCTCAAAATCATAGTCATCATTAGATATTCGAGCATCTTCTTTAACATAATACAACTTCTTGTACTTCATATCCTTTTTGTCTTTATTATCCTTGTTCTTCTTATGTACAACCCTACATATTCAGACATCTTGAAGCATAATGACCAATATTTCCACAACTGAAATATTTAAAAGGTAACATACCTTTATACTTAGCAGTAGCTTTATTCAACTTCCTTGTAAAATTTTCTTCCAATCCATTTGAACTATCATCCTCTGGATCATTTTCTATCTTTATATATAGCTTTAAAGGTTGACTTTGTCTTCTCTTTATTTCCAAGTTTCCTTATCTCAAATGCAGTCAAGGTGCCAAATAACTATTCTTTAGTCTACTTCTCAGGACCATACATTTCCTCAATAACTAAGACCTTACCACTATAACACTTTGGTAAGGTCATTAGAATCTTTTCTATTATATCTCCATTTGTTAGAGTACCCCCTTGATTCCTAACTTCATTTGCTATAAGATCAACCCTCTAGAAATAGCTTGCAATATCTTCACTTTCTTCTATTGTCAAATTTTCATATCTATGTTTTGCTATTAGCTTCTTTGTCAATTTTACTCTATCATTTCCTTCATAGAGATCTTTCAATTTTTTTGAAACTTCATAAGTAGTGCCCAAAGAAATAACCTTTGTTCACTCAGTCTTAGATAAAGCACTATAAATAGCATACCTTGCTTTCTCATTTTCCTCATATGCAGAAATATCATCAGCAGTAGAGAGACCACTTTCCAAAGCAACATACTTCATCTCAATAGCCTTCCAGGTCTTGTAACCAAGATTAGTATATAACCTCTCATTTGCACTTTGTAGTCATTGTAGTTTGATCCATCAAACATAGGGATCACTAGTTACTTATGTGTTGAATCAGATCTACCTTAAGCGGTGAAGCTGTTCACCAAGGAACCAAAGATCTGATACCAATTGTTGAAAGCTACAAGATAACTAAGAGGAGGGGAATTAGTTTTCACCAAATTAAAACATAAAACTTCACATAGTTATCAACTTGACAACCACTCAATTATATTATTAAGTATGAACATGAAATGCAGATAACATAAAGCAATATTAAGACAATGAACACTAGATTTATGTGGAAAGCTCAATAAGGGAAAAACCCTGGTGATTAACTCATAATATAAAGTAATTACAAAACTAATTACAAAGAGGCTCATTTCCAAGGGCTCACTGTCCAAAATGACTCACTGTTTGAATGCAAAGGCTCACTACCTACCGATAGGAGTCACTGTCCAAAAGGAGGTTCACTGCCTATAAATACAAAAGATAATAGAAATATCCACCACAAAAAATCACACACATCTATAGCCTTTATCGGAAAATTGTAGAAACCACTAGCTCACTACTTTTAGGAATCTAACACATTAAAGTACTACTACCTTAATACACTTTCACCCAACTTTGCTTCTCTCTCTTGTGGCTTACTTCGTTACTTTGTATGATTTAATCCTTCATGCATCTTGACTTGCATTTATACCAAATTCAACCTTAAAAACTTTCTCCAATATCGGCTATACATGCTTCATTTTATAAATTCAAATTAGGTCGAAAACTCAACATTCCCACAGTGGAAAGGAATGAGAGAAGACCACTCAAAAACTTAACTGTAACCCAAAACAACATCTTGGATTGATCACATGCTTCCTTAATTAAAACTTATCCTTCATATGAAGTGTAAACACAAGGCCAACCAAACCTAATGAAAACAAAAATGAAATTTTAAGTACTTTCTTCCATACCAAGAAGATAACATGCATACCACATGACACGTTTCATCATACACCAAAACACATCTAGGATACCATTAGATTCATCCACATTAGCTAAAACAAACTTCAAACTTAGAAAACTTCTCACCACTCCAACCAAAGTGTATAGACACACAAAAGCTCTGGAACTCATCTCCCAGAGCACTGAACCATGGACACCTTTTCCAAAATAGATATATCACTTTAACAAGCCTTTTACTAGGTCAACAAGACCATAAACAACTAAGTAGAGAATTGCAGAGCAAAAACATTTCTCCTAGTTTAGAGGAAAACAAATCTGCCAAACTGGTTCACACATTGGTGAGCACAACTTGCACTTTCCATCAATCCAGAAGCTACAATATAAGAGTTATCACCAAAAAATTCCAATAAACAACACTTCAGATCCACACAAGCCTATGATCAACAGAGAAGAAATGTGGAGCATAAATCGAAGCACATTCTGAACACACACACAACTCAGTCTTCACTATTTATTAATTTTCTCAAAATCACTTGGTAACTCATCATTTCAGCACATCCGCCACATCATAATGATAGCTCCATGTACTCACAACATCTCAAAATCATCTCAACTATAATGCACAACCTGCAACAACCTATACTGTGTTGACATCATTGACAATATCAATGACAACACCACGAAACTTACTCATACTTTCAATGCAAAGAAAGCCAAGACTAATGATTTACTCTCCCAACTATAACTATAAAATCATTCTACATCTCATGAATTACCACTGAATCAAGAGTAAACTCAACTCTCTTTCTTGTACCTCTATGAGTGATTTGATAAATAGATAGGAGATGAGTTGATAATGATTGCACATAAAGAACATCTTGGAATGTGCCATTCCTAGTATCAACAAACCCCCTTCCTGCACACCTCAAGTGGAGTGTCATCACCCATCAAAATGGAAGGCATAGAACATGGCTCCATAGATTCAAGTTCATCCTTAGTCGAAGCCATGTGGTGTGAAGCACCCAAATCAAGAACCCTTGTGGATGGTGGAGAAGCAACTACTATAAGGGCCTTGCCCTTTCCTTTCCCCTTGTTGTTCTCTTTGGCCTTTTGAGAGCCTTCTTTTGAACTCTATTTGACGAAATCAAGAACACTGAGATTATTCTTCTCAAGAGTGTGTGTCAAGTGATCCCCTTCTTTCTTCAAACACTTGTGCTCATCATGATTGAGTTTCTTACTATAGGCACATTTGACCATCTCTTTCTTATGATTTTCATCTTTTGAAGATGGGGTCTCATTACTTTCTTTTGGAGTAGTTGATTTATGATTCTTCTTCTCTTTTATATTCTTTTGTTTCTTATCCTTATTACTACTTTTTTCTCTTTATTCATTTGTGCCAAGGTTGGTAGCCAAGGTGTGAGACTTAGAAGACTCTAGAGTGCCCATTTGAATTATCTTATCTTTTTGTCATGTGAGAGAAGTAGAAAAATCATTCAAAGATAACATCTTGAACTGATATTCAAGTGCATCCTTGGTAGCATGGAAGGTAGAAAAAAATACTAAATATTAAAAAATTAGCTTTGAGAGAATACTTAGAATAAATTATTCATCTTTCTTATCAATTTCACATTGATGTAGTTGTAGCCTTAGTGATTTCATTTTGGTGAAGAAATACTGAATTATGTTGAAATTTCCTAGATTTAGATTGATTAGTTCATTCTGCAACTTATGACCCCTCATAGAATCTTATGCACCAAAAAGAGATTCTATATTTTTTTACACTTCATTTGAAGTATTGAAAGATTCAATATGAAAGAGTAAATTAGGAGATATAAACACACAATTCTCCATATGCTCTATCACATTTGTTAAACCACTCAGAATTATTTTCATCTCCAGCTGGTTCAATTTCTAGTCTCATTACCACTCTATGCAAGTCGAGTCTACTTAAGTGAATATATATTTTGGATTTCCAGTCAAAATAATTGTATGCAATTAGTGTAGGAACTGTTGTTGTAGATATGATGAAGAAATGTGAAAGAAAATACAAAAATAAAGTGAACACAAGAATTCCAAGAACACCCCCCCTGAAATAATATAAGGTTGGAACTATATAATTTATTGTGTTTATAAAGCCTTTTCCAAGATACATTTCTCAATAGGATCAAAATAGCCAAAATTACAAATTTTGATACAAAATGAGGGTATGTGTAGGATCATGATGGGGCAAAAAGTGGCAACATGATGGGTATGTGGCTAACGACTTTTTTTTTACCCAAAATTGATGAAACGTAAAGGGTTTTTAAAAGAGATTCCTAGATTTCCACCAATATAAATTATGCTTTACTTTGAATTTAATAAGTAATTATTATTCAATTTATATTCAAATTATGACCAAAGTCCTGATTGATAGACTGATTGAAAAACATCTATAGCTTTCAAATGATATCACATTTTTTGAATCCAAAACATGGGTCACATTCTATGCTTCACATACTATAGGATTAAAAAAAGAAAAATTAAATTTCATGAAGTTTTGACCAAGTTAAGGTGGTCAGACATACGAGTTTTTTATATTTTTTAAAAGTTGTAACAAAAATCATAATTAATTATTTACTTGGAAAAAATTAAAAAAAAATATGCATCACATCAGGGCATGATTCCTCTACTTATATCTAAAATCTTATAGAAAAATATTATCATTTTATTGTGGTTAGGGTGGTCAGACAGACACCTACTTCTTATTTTTTCCCTAAAATTGAAGTACTATTGCATTGAAATTTCAAATTTTCACCAAATAGATTTCTTTTTTTTTTTAAAACAATTCTAGTAGTTTAGAAACTACATTCAATTTGGTACAGATTCTATTCTTACATATTTTTTAAATTATATAGATAACTTATTCAAATTTTTACATCAAGTTGCCTAACTCTTATTTTTCTAATTTTTTTGCCACTTAAGGGCCTATTTTTTCCCTGATGATCCTGCACATAGCCATGAACGTGAGACATAATTTGGAAAAAATAGTCTTATGACTATGTAGTGATCTTCAAGACCTTTCCAACACTTTTTTGTTTTTGAAAATTGAAGCACCAAGGTGAAATTTATTACGCGTTGAAGAAATTAGCACAAGGCAACTTCAACCTAAAATATCTGGTACAAAATGGAAAAAAATATCCTCAATACTTCTATTGATGAAAAGCTCTCATCTGCATCTTTCCAATGATATATTATTTTTTGAAACCCAACACCTAGAGAAAAAGGTATGAATTTTTGAAAAAATGGTTGAATTTAGCCTATAGGAAACATTTTTTTCTAGCAAAAAAAGTCTTATCTTTGAATTGATTTTTGAAATATCTACTCATTGTTTATAGAAAATAACAAAAAAAACCAATAATATTTTGATGCTAAGAACAAAACCCAATTTTTTTTTGTTGATCCAACAACTAGAAGATGAAAAATGATTTTTTTTAACCTTCAATTGGTAGAAAAATGGGCGTGTGATGATTTTGGACAACAATTTTATTTAGATCTGCTCAAGTTAAGCATAATATAAAAGATACATAGATTATATTTTAAACCTCAAAACAAAAATCAAAAATCATTTTTCTTACAAATGAGTGGAAGCTAAATTTTTGAAGAAAATATGAAAATGGTTCCAATAAAAAATGGCTTACATCAAACTCCCATTCGCAACTAGGTCAAATGATCTTCAATATGGATGAAAGAAAAGCCAAATCTAACTGTCTTGAGCCTTCTACAAGCATTGGAATAGTTAAAAATGCTACTAGTATAACTAGAAATGTTGCAATCATTTGGTTCTCACAAAACACATATACAATAGAAAGAGGTTATTAGATCTTTAGAAATTTATGTCACAACTAGAGCATTTTATGGTCAAAGGTAGAGAACATCTAGTATGCAAGTTAAAAAAGTATTTGCATGGTCTTAAGTAGTCTCCTAGGATGTGGTATTGGAAGTTTGACACCTATGTGTTGTTGTTGGGATTTCTAAGATCTAAATGTGACCATTGCATGTATTAAATATATGATAATGGTCATATTCTCATTATTATTTTCTATGTATACAATATGTTATTTATTGGGAATGGAAAATGCATGATTTCAAATTTGAAATCTTAGTTGTCAACAAAATTTGAGTTGAAATATTTAGCTACAACTAAGAATATTATTGGGATGGAGATCAAAAGAGATAGAATCAACATAAAGCTTTGGTTATGCCATAGTATGTATCTAAACTCAGTGTTGGAGAGGTTCAACATGGTAGATTGCAAATAATTACTTGTTCCTTTAATACAGGGGATGAATCTTTCTATCGAAGATTGTCCAAAATCTCTTATTGAGATGGAGTACATGACCAAAGTACCATATGCGAGTGTTTTTGGCATTCTAATGTATGTTATGGTCTCTACAAGGTCAAACATTTCCCAAGCAATGGGATTCCTTAGTCAATTTATGGTTCATCCTATGTATATAGTGAAGAGAGTGTTTAAGTACATGAGGGGTACTTCTAAGTATTCACTATGTTTTCATGGTTATCCTACTAGACCTCGACATTTAGTCAATATTTTTGGATATGTGGATTTATATTGGGTAGGTGACACTCATGGAAGGTCCACCAGTGGCTATGTGTTTATGATGCATGGTTGTACTATCAGTTGGAGGAGTGCAACAAGCTAAAGTCACTCTCTCTACTACATAAGGGGGTAATCCCACAATAATGGGTTACACTTTTTGGCTAAACTTGACATTGAAATCAACATTTTTCACCAAATCTTCACTTTCTTACACCTATAGCAGCTAAACCATTAATAATTTAAACATGAATCAAACTAGTGATTTATGAGATTTTGTGTGTAGATTATAATTATATGTTTTTACAAAAATTAAAAAATATATTGTGAATCCTTTTATGTAATTTTTAATTACTTATTTTTTCTACTAAATGTTGACGCCCAAAATTGACGAGATAACAGTGCCTTTATGGGAAACTCAATTCAAGGGGGACCCCTTTGCACCAAACTGAGTGACCTCCGGATTTTAAAGAAGCCGGCTTCTTCTATATAATGGGTTTTGGAAAGGGAAAAGGAAGCAGATATAATGAAACAAATATTAATCTAAGGCGATGCGCCAAAGCTTACTGATAGGCACGATAAATCATAGACTCAAGGGCCTGAATGTCATTGTTATGTTCCAAAACATCAGAAACTTAAAGCACTAGCATAAACAATTCATCTAATTGACATAAAACAATATCGCATACATTCTCACCGCTAAGAAGAGTCATTAAGACATGATTTAGACCAGCAAGTTTGCATTCAATATATAGAAGTCTCCTCAAATGAAATGCTTAAGACAATAAAAAGCACAGTTCACAGTTTAATCAAGACATGAAAAACAGAAAGGCCGAACAATAGGCACAGTCTGAAAGTTTCTTAAACATGCAAAAAAGGCCTGGCGTCTCTTGCTAAAACCAGTATTCTTCCTAAAATCTTGGACCATTTTCCCTCAACAGAGAGAGTATATATAGCCGGAGAGCAAAATCCCACCGCCTGGAGAGTTGTAACAGAAAGTTCCATAATCTCCTGTAATGATGCCCGAATAAGAATATTCCCAATGCCGTTATAAGAGCAGCCAGTCAGAGCACAACATCCAGTTAGTCAGTTACAGGCGTGCCCTTTGTAATGATGGCAGTGGTCCCAACCAGGCTTCACAACGACGAGCGCCGCCCAACGCTTTAGAGAACCATGGCGAGCAGCAGTCAATGACACTATCCCGCTCGGCCATCACATAGCTTGCTTTGATAATCAATGTAAGGCACGTGATAGCAAATTGCGGCCCGAATGAAATCTCCTCCTCCATCGATCGAGAGCTTGCGGAGAAGCGACACGTGTTCAGAGGACTGAGGCTACTTTGAAAACGGGGAAAGGCCGCATGAACCGGGTGGCGAAAGACGCGTGGCCACGTTTCGCAGCCCGTGGTGCTCTCGTCCCTGCTGTTGTTTTAAAAAAAATGCGAACCGCTGACACGTGAACGAAGGTAGGTCCCGCGAGGAAAGAAAGAAGGCCAATAAAAATCCTTCGCAGCCCGCCGCAGCATATTCTATTCTTGCCAGGGAAAGATTGCGATACACCGCCATGTACAAAGATGTGGGCCCCTCGATGAACCCTAGGAGTAACAGACCCTTATGGAAGGCTTAGCAACCCGAAGAAAACACAAAGCAACAGAAAATAAAAAACCCCGCAGGCGAGACACGTGGGCGCCCAGCGCAGCATCTCAAGAGCTGAACAGGGAGCCGCTTGCCGAAGTTGCGAAGCGAGGAATGCACAAAGTGAAAGATCAAAACCTGTTGGGAAGCCGAAGAAACGTGGAGACGCACAGGCTAGCGCATGAATAGGTGCAAAAAAAAGGGACCCGAAGGGAGCTGCTTGAAACATTATTTCAACAGCTTTTGGCAACTAACAGGGGCGTTTCGGATAAGGAATAGAGAACCCAAAAACTCTCTGGTTCCACAGACCAGAGCCTTTCTCTATAGGGAAAATGGAGTTAGAGCTTTAAGAGTGCAGCCTGCAAAGGCACCCATTCATTTTCGGACAGCTTTGCCATGCTGCGCAAATTCTCTTGCGCCCCGCAGAGATCAATAGCTTCCTTATGAGGCAGCACGTTTGGCAGGCCAGCGCCTGCTTGGATATGGAAAAGCAGCTGAGAGAGTGGATGAATGATTGCCTCGATATCTGCTGCTGTTGGGGGGCTGCCGAGTTCCTTGAATGCCTCCGGATTGTTCTCCTTCTGCTCAATAATCTTCGTAATCTGCGTAGCCGTGGTAATATTGCCATCCTCAAGAAATGGAGACGGTAATCCCAACCTGCCCAACTCAGAGAAACTCCCTTGAATGCCATCCAGCGCTTTGTTTAGAAAAGTCGCTGATGCCTTAGTACGCTGGAAAGCAGAGTGGCAATGAATGAATTTATTTGACGTTTGAGCTGCGGTGTCCCTATCTTCGATACCTGCCCCAGCGAGGATCTCGTCTGAGACTGAGTATAGCTTATTTAGCAAGTCCCTTTCCTCGGGCACCTTTTCCAGGATGAAATGCGGGAACTGTTCCATTGTGTCATGGGCCTCCTGATTGAGTTTTAATGCCTTGTCAATGAACCGGAGGGTAGGCTGCAGATTTAGGCAGAAGGCTTTGATTTTCTCCCAGTGAGAAATGTACAATTGCCTGACCAGTGGGATGATATCAGGTTGGGCAGGGGCTGGTAGCAGAGAGGCCTTAAGCGAAGAAATCTCTGTGTCTCTTGAAATGAGGGCCTCGGCAAATTCTGCCTTCTTCTTTTTCTCAGATGCCAACTGCTCTGCATAGCTGCTCATTTCTTTATGCCAATTTTGTTCAGCTCTAGAGTGGTTAGCCGATTGCTCTTCTAATGAAGCTTTTGTCTCTTGGAGCTCATCTTCTAGCTTGGTCTTTGTTTCTCAGAGCTCCACTTCCAGTTTAGTCTTCAAACCTTTGAATTCGGCCTCTTTTTCCTGTACCTTTTACTGATACTGCTCTTGTAGGCATTTCATCTCTTCACCTTTCTCTGCCAACTTCTGACTGTACTCAAGGCAGAAACGTTCAAGCTCCTCCTCTATCGATTGTAGGCTCTGTCGCGCTGCTTGGTTTTGATTCTGTAATTCTTTTAATACGGCTAGGTCGGCTACTTGGGTCTTTGCAATTTCGCCCTGAAGCCTGTTTCTCTCATTTTCTGCTGTTAGCGCCCTTTCTGTCATTCAGGCGATATCCGCCTCTAAGGATTTCTCCTTTGCCTCTAGAAAACTCACCCTGTCTTTGGTTGCCTTGAGCTGTTCATCCTTCTTCTTTAACTGGCGACCAGTCCTTAGGAAGTCGGAAGTGACCACCCGTTGTGTCTCCTCCATGATTTTGACTTTATCTTGTGGCCGGGCTCTCTTCATGTCTAGTCTGATAGCATAAATATCATAGTCTTCTGGTTGCATTTCTCCTTGGGGCTTGTTTATCCTTGGGTACATAGTTGCAAATTTTAATTCTTGGCGGGCCTCATCATACGAAGCTTGTACTCTCGGCTCAGCAGGGGCATTGTCATCATTTGCCCTTCATCGCCTCATCCTATTTGTGCGCGCTTCCTTCCCACAATCTATCTGTGCAATGAACTCAGCTGGTGATGAAACCAGCCCACCTGCGAAGGGAACACCGGAAGGCAGGGCGTAGGGATAGGTAACTTTCATAGGCACGTGCATTTGCTTCTTCTGGAGGGTGACGGTTTGCGGAGAAAAGTGTGGCACGTTCCATAGTTTAGCCTGGGGGGTATTAGCATGGCTAGATATTTGCAACGGCTGAACCGGAGATTCAGTCGTAAGGCTTGTTGGCCGAGGAAAAAGAGTCGCTATCTGGGGCTCAGTTTGCTGTAGTGGGAAGGGATCTGTAAGCATCTCGAAAAAAGAGTGGGGGCCGATAGGAGGAATAATTTCAGAAAGCAAGGTGAGGAAAGTCTGGGCGGCGGCAGTAGGCGTTAACATGCTCGGAGGGGTGATAATAAACGGTTGGACTTGCGAATACTGGGCAAATCCAACGGAATAAGATGGGTCAGAAACAGAGGGTGGAGGGCTCGGACGAAGGGCAGGAGTTGCTAATTGAGCAGGGACGGATGTGAAAGAATGAGATGTAAGAGAGGAAGGAGCAAAATGTACTTGCTGACTGGTCGGCGGTGGCATTGGGATCGTTTGAGACTCGTTTGCAACCTTTGGCATTTGACTAGCAGCGGGTGCTTCCCCTTCAGTTGGTTCATGTGAAACTATCCCAATAACACTTTTCGTGCGTTGCCTTTTCGCGGGGGGACACTCACTAACCTCGGCAGTCGGATCCTTCAACTGGGGCACTAGCCTGACCGGTTTAGCGGCCCATGTGCGGGTAAGCGAGCCCCTTGATATGTTAAAGCGCACATTAGTGCCCACATAGGCGGGATGCCCGGGGGCATCGCCTTCCTGCGAAGATATCGCCGTCTCTTCCTCCTGCTCATCGGAGCCTTCTGCTTCGCTCTTGTTAGCACTGGAGCTCGGGCTGGGATGGCCTTCATCCCAGTATCTTTCAAATTCTTGGTTGTCCTTCAATTGATTATAAGGAGCTTTCAACTCCCTGTTTCCTAGCGGTATCTCCAGAAAGCTTTTATTTTTTCATCGCTCCATTCCTCGTCCACTTTCAACTTGTTAAGCATGTTGCGCTCTATCGGAAGGTTGTCCCTGGCCACAACCACTCGAAAGTAGAACTTGTGCCATGGGCCCCTGGTGTCTAGCGTAGGGATTTGTGCCAATTCAACCAGATCTTCATCTTTATCAGTCCGGTTATTTCGTCGCTTCTCCCAATATGGTCAGGGAACATGTGAAACTTTCATATGCGGCTCAGGTAGGTCATTGAAAGGGTTGTAATCCCACTTATCATTTACTAATACTAGCCCCAGGTGTGCTAGCTTGTCCCCTAGCAGCTCATGCGATCGCTTTTTGGCAAGCGTTATTGACTTGAAACTCTTTAGGCAAGTGAAGAATCCCTTCCTCTTGACACTTTCGCCGCTACAAAACATGAAATCAATGATGCATACCTGCCGTAAACCTCCACCGCGAGCACTCTATCGGTGATGCAAGCCGGGAGCAGGAAAGGCCTGCCAATAAAGCCCCTCATTCGAAGGATCGTGAAATCCTTGCCCAGGAACCAATCACAAGCGGGGGTGTAGCTTTGCAGAAATCCAGTCTGCTCCATGTTAAGCAAGACGATATCACCCTCTCCGATCAAATCATTCAGGACCGGGGCTATGAAATAGTCCACGAAGGCATAGTAGTCATATGTTGCGGAAAGGTAGGGTGTCCATGTAGATACCGGCTTTCTTTTGTTCTGCTCGTCAAAAATTGATAGTGGGATGAATCAGGCGAAGAAATTCGGATTCTGATGCAGGAACATGTGGACCAGGTAGGAAAGAAATCTAAATTTCTTCTCCGCCAGATAATTCTCCATTTGCTGTATCATTTCTTCGACCACGAACTCGACAAAATCATACCAGAAAAGTTCACGCTGCCTGCGAAACTATATTGCAGGGCCCAACTGAAAAGCCTCGATCTTCTCATCAGAATCATGGCCGCAAACAAATGCCAGCATGGATATGGGGTCTTGGAGGTCATCTCAGAATGAACCGCGCAACAATGGGATGCTCGGTGCCTTAGCGGACGCAACACCCTTCCTACTGGTCTCCTCTAATAGGAAATCAGAGCTGGTTTTCATCCTTTTCCATATCTTTTCCCCTTTGTTTGGGCTGAACTATTCAATTTTCTCCTTTCTTGTCCTGGGGTCATGAATGCATAACATATGCCAGATGGCTTCTGGGCTGATATGAACCCTTAAATTGCGACCCTCAATCTAGTGGGTCTTTGGATTATAGCGTTGAACAGCTGCGTCGACCACCTCTGAGCAATAGTGTACGAATGGGACTATGTATTATGGAAGACCGCTATACCAGACTCTACTTGCCGTTGCCTGGTCTGCTGCAGGCGCTGATAACCTTGCGCAAGCCACCTCTCTAAGAGATTTAGGGTTCTTAGCAAGCTTTGGGTCGTAGATATTAGCCCATTTTTCTCTGACCTTTTTCGGGTTATTCCACTCTTTGGGCCTCTCCAGCTCCTCTGTGTTGGGTCTCTTCACCTTCTGGGGTATACTAGGCGTGGCATATGCTACATCATCGTATACGTAAACCTCAGCCGAAGAACGAATAGCCGAATACAGTTCCTGGCTAATCCCTTCCTCTGCTGGCTGAGCTGAAGATTCTGCCATTTTTCTTCGCGGCAGAACTTGAAGGTTCTCTGGCTTTTGAATACGCTTATACTGAAAATACAGACAAAAAACACTTCGCGCTCTCTTTAGCTTTTGGAAAAAGACTTAGGAACAATAAGCGTTTTCATGCAAAATAGCAACTTTCCTCAAGGTGGTAGGCGAGCGCGAGCCCTTTGCATTTAATTTGGCATGTACCGTTAACTCCACAACTCGTGCAAGATGAGCTGATTGCTTTTTCAAGGTGGCTAGATTTCATCATTGCTTTCAAAAGATCATGTGATACACCCTGATTTCCTTGGAAATTGAGCTTGCAACTGGCCTTCTCACCTTGGGTTAGCATGTACCGGTAATTAATATCCCTGGTCGGAATGATTATGCCAAGCAAACGATCACCGCCTGAAAGAGATACGAATATCGCCTCGGGCTCTGGGATGTGCTTGAAATTTGACACCATAGCATATGGCCATACGTCCCTTCATCAACAAGTGCCACCCTTTTAAAGCTCAATTAATTAACTTGATTTAATTAAGCATGCCTTGAGACATGCTACCACGCGTGTGCCAGCCCAAAACGTGAACAAATGCAGACTCGGCCCTTGAGATCGCGGCCAATATACATCACGTTGCTTACGGGCGGATTGGCATACATCTTGTCAATTTTCTATAAATAGGCTAGTAGATAGCGAACATATGCACTTTGCGCCCAAGAAGTGATAGGCAAGTAGAATACTGCAAAGAAAGTCTTTTCATAGGTTAGGTGGTGAGCAAACTTCGGCATTACTCAGTCGATTTAGGAATAGTGCTAGGAGAGATGGATACTCCTATTCACCTAACCTCCTTCAAATCACAAACAGCGTTTGTAGGTGAGATCTCTACCAGAAGGCTCAAGAGAATGACGAAGAACAAACACTCGCTGGTTCTAGTAGCCATCAAGTGGGTTCTTGGCAAGGACTATGTTGAGTATGAAGATAAGCATTGGGTGAACACCGACGTGTGCTCGCACTTTGTAGCGTCTATGCTGGACATTTGTGTCCCTCGACCGCTTGTATTGAAGCTAGTCAAAGAAATCTTCCCGAAGAAGTACCTGAATGGGCTCGGCGAGGTTGTCACCCATGCTGCGTACGGGATTGGCCTGCCAACTGCCAGTGACCTGCGCCACTTTATCGAAGAAGAAGCTGTTGTCGTCTGGCACCCATTCCTGAGCGGATTCCGCCTACAGACTCGCGTTCAGCACCAGCAAAGGGTTACCCAAGCTCTTCACTTCCTGTTTAGGAGTTACAACGTGATACCCTTCTACGATGTAGAGTGGTATACTGACTTCAGGAACTTGGTGTATCCACCACCGACGACAGCCGCGCTTAATGATGCTGCCAGTGCCGCCGAGGAACCTGTTGATGAGGAAGAAGTGGACGTTGTCTTGAATGCATCGGTTGCTGCTAGCCACTCCTGCGGATAGATGGTCCCCTTGCCTTGGTGTTTGTTGATGTAACCCCCCTGCTTCGTATCGGCCTAATAAAAGGGCAACATATATATATGCTCTAATACTTTGTATATTTTGAAAATCGCCATTCATGCCATTTTGTAACTCAGGACACATGTATATAAATATATACATTTCTTTTTGTTGTGAAATCTATGCTCCTGTTTGCTTCTGCGTGTAATTTTTCTGGGTTTTGCGAATCTTGTATGTTTTGTCTCTGTTTACGAGCATATTTTTTACGTTTTAAGAAACTCCGGTGCTTTACCCATTAACGATGATAAGCGAATGCGTATCAAGTCAATTGATTTTAGCAAAAGGATAGGCCAAAAACAGGAAGGAAAAAAGAAAACGCTATCTACAACTGTACAGGGTAGGTCTTGACGCTTAATGGAACAATTTAAGGTGAATCCCATTAACCGGGATTCCTAGAGGCTCTTGTTCCATATTTTCCAGCTTGAAGGCATTGTGTTGCATGCACCGAATGATTTTGAAAGGTCCTTCCCATAGGCTATCAAACTTACCATGCTGACCTGGCTTCGCAGCCCTGCTGTCGTATTTTAGCACTAAATCTCCACTTTTTAGGCCTTGGTCGGAAGCCTTTTTGTCAAACCACCGTTTGACCACCTGTTGATGGCCTGTCATGGCTTTTAGGGAATTCTCCCTCTTTTCTTGTACTTCCAATAGTTCGGCAAGCCGAACCTCCATGGCGTCATTTTGTTCTATCTCAAGAGATTTCAACAACTGTATCGCCGGAATCTCCATAGAGATAGGTAGCAGCGCTTCTTTCCCATATACTAGCTCATAGGGCGAAGTCTTGAGGACTTGTTTAGGAGTTATGCGGTTGGCCCAGAGTGCTTTTCGGAGATTTTTGTGCCATTCCCTCTGGTGTTCTGAGCCAACCTTTTTGAGGAGTCGGACTAAACTTTTGTTTGTTGACTCGGCTAGGCCATTTCCCTGTGGATAGTAATTTGAAGATGTTTTAAGGAATATGCCATTTTTCAATGCAAAGTGACATACCTTTGTGCCTACAAATGCTCTAGCGTTGTCCGAAATGATCGTCTTCGGAGGGCCGAACCTTGTCACTAGAGCCTCGAGGAAGTCTACAATCTCAGCCTCCGTCGCCTCCTTAAGGGGAACGGCCTCCGCCCACCTCGTGAAGTAGTCCGTAGCTGTTAAAATCCATTTATGTCCGGAGCTAGAAACTGGGTTGATCATCCCGATAAAGTCCAGGCCCCATTGCACAAATGGTTCATCCGCCACGATAGGTTTGAGGGGCATTGCTGAATTCTTCCTTTTGTCAGAGAATAACTGACATTTTTTGCAAGTCTTTACCAAAGAGTAGGAATCGTTGAAAAGTGTAGGCCAGTAATATCCAGCCCGTAAGATTTTGATGGCAGTATTTCTAGCGGAAAAATGTCCACCTTCGTCGCTATTGTGAAATGCGTCGAGGATCCTCTGCAACTCTCCCGAAGTAACGCATCGTAGGAGCACACCATTAAAATTCTTTTTGAAAAGGACTCCTATCAGCGTGTATCCACAATTTTGGAGCCGGTAATACCTTCTTTTCTGGGATGAGAGGCCTGGCGGGTACTTTCCGGTTCGCATGAAGTTCATTCTATCTTCCAGCCAATTATCCTCCGATCCTGATACATTTATCAGGACAAGCTCCGGCTGTTCCTCTTTAGCAGGCATCTCCTCGTCTTGTGCCATATACTCACACAGTCCTCTGCCTTTAATAGTCCTAGTAGGCCTGACCTCGATATCATATTCCAGGATCTTGGTGATCCAATTAGCCCTTTTCTCTGTGATTTCTCCCTCCATGATGTATTCCCGCACACTAGAATGTGCGACATATACCAGGACTTTGCTACAGGAAATTAGATGGCAGAACTTTTTAAGTCCCTTTACTATTGCGAAAGCCTGCCTTTCAATGAAGTTATAATTCACCTCATATTCCTTTAAGGTTCGGGAATAGAACGCAATAGGATGCTCTCCCTTTCCTTCTCTATCCTTTTGAGTCAGAACAGTAGCGATACTGGACTTGCTACTGAAGGCATACATTATAAAATCGTTATATTGATCTGGATTAATTAACACCGGGGCTGAGGAGATCGCTCCCTTGACCTTCTCAAATGCCTCCCTCGCCTCCGTTGTCCACTTGAAAATTTGATCCTTTTTTAGCATCAGGGTGATCGGCCTAATTATTCCCACAAAATTGGAAATAAATTTACTGACGAAATTTACTTTGCCCAGAAAAGACTGGACACCTTTCTTATTTACCAGGAGAGGAAGCTCCTTTATAGCCTTTACTCATTCTGGGTCAATTGAAATACCTTCCTTCGACACATGTCCTAATAGCTTACCCTGAGGTACACCGAACACACATTTCCTCAGATTTAAGGAAATCCCAAACTCTTGGCACTTTTGAAACACCAACTCCAAATGATCGAAATGATCATTTTTAGATTTGGAGAACACAGTAAGATCATCCAAATAGATTAGGATAATTTTATTGATTAGTTCGCTAAATACGAATTCCATAGCTCTCTGGAAGGTTGCCCCTGCATTAGATAAACCAAAAGGCATTTTAGCATATGCAAACGTCCCCCACTTGGTGGTGAACGTAGTCTTGTGCTGATCTTCCTCTTTTACTCGAATCTGGTTATAGCCAAAGAAGCCATCCAGTAGAGAGAACATTTCCGATCCCACGACAGTTTGGAGGATTGACTCCATAGAAGGCAATGGATAGTGGTCCTTCAGAGATGCTTTATTTAGGTCTCGAAAATCTACGCATAAGCAGATATCACCATTCTTCTTTCGGACTGGTACCAGATTTGATACCCAAGTACTATGTTTAATTAGGAAGACAATACGCGACTCAATGAGCTTGGTTAGCTCTTGTGCCATCAAGTCTTCAACTTTAGGGTTGACCGGCCGCTGTTTCTGTCGGATTGGCTTCGCACCTTCTGTTAGCTCAATAGTATGTTGAATGATACTAGGATCATAACCTTCCAGATCATCGTAGGACCAGGCCACTACTCCATATTTCTCACAGAAATTGATAAGCCTTTCTTTATCTTGCTGCGAGACATCTTTTTCGACCCGAAGGTTCCTGTCATCAGAAACCCGAAGATTTTCATAATCACCCTTTTCCGCCACGAACTTTCGCTTATCATTTCGGGCGTCACTACAATCAAATTTTTTTTTGAGAGTAACCAATCCTTTCGAAAGCTTATTTGACTTCAACTGCATAATTTGTCCCTCGTAGGCCTCAACGATCTTTGGTTGGAGTTGATCGGAAAATTCCCTTGAGTGTTGAATAAACGAGGTGATGTGTTCATCGCTCTCAAAGACTTGCCAACTTTGGTCATTATCGGGTATTGCTGGTCTAACAAGCACTCGCACTGAATATCTATTCCGAAGCAAGTCAGAGACAGGATCAAACTGAGCACCAATTACCGCCATGCGATCTGCATCGCCATTCTGTGCTCGGGGAATGGTCAGGATGTTGAAAGCTTCAAAACTTTCTATAAGGTCCCAGATTCGATGTCGATAGGATCTCATGCGGATATTCTTTGCTGCTGAGACTCCTCGGACCTGATTAACTACCAGTTTTGAATCTCCAAACACAATCAATTGCTTGACACCCATTCGTTCCGCTAGGCTAAGGCCTTGGACTAATCCCTCATATTCAGCCTCGTTATTTGAACAGGCGAATTGGAATCGGAAAGACCTCAACAACTTTTCATTCTGTGGGGATATTAGGCATATCCCTGCTCCAGCTCCAACTTTACTCCTTGCTCCATCAAAATACAATGTCCATAGTTCACTTGTTTGGTCATTGTCGGGTTCTTTGACGACCTTCGGAAGAACTTGGTCTTCGTCATAGATCACATATGTGCCTAATCCAGTAGCATGATAATTTCTGAAGGGATCATTGTTTATATGTTCACTCAACAGAGCATCTTCGTTATCACTTCGGTCTCCGTTGACCTTCTCCTCCTCTAGCAATTCGACATTGTACATGTCTTGCTTGGTGATGGAGGTATGTGCGGCTTCAAAGTTAATCAGGGCCTCATCCACCACATGTTCAAAATGCAGAGCCTCCGATTCTATCTTCATCTTCGCACCATGCTTGGTTCTAAGTATTAGATGTGACCAATCTAAAGACAAATAGCCGCCCACCTTTGAAGTAAACTCTCGAGAAAGGCAAAGACCAAACATTAGCAGAACATCTATGATCACTGTGTCTTGCAGGACCGTGATACTCGGGCAGGCAAATAGAGTCAACGGAAGTGCTTTGATGACACCCACAGTATCAACCTTATTTCCATCTAGCTGCATAACCCCTTTCTTCATAGGTTCGTAGCTGAGTCCCAAGGCTTCGGCTATTAGTTTTGGCATAACCGTGGTACTAGCGCCATAATCAATCATAGCGTTGTGTAGTAGTTTCTCCCCTATAATGAGAGTCAAGAAGAAGGGTTGAGGTTTTGGCCTACCTCCACCTTCCGCATGGGATTCCATTGCTTTGTTTGTGACAACCTTAGTTGGTGGCATTTGATAAACCGCCTCGGTACTGGCCAAAGGCTCGGTTAGTGCTGGGTCCATCTGTTGCTGAAGCGCTTTTTGGAGTATGGTTTTCTGCTCTGGGATAGCTAGAATGTCCCATAAAGACATATTAGCGGGTGATTTCTTCAACTGCTCTACCACATTAAGAGGCGAGGAGCTCGGAGATTTCTGCTCCTTGGCTTTTGTTATAATAATTTCCTTCCGCGGTTGAGAAGACAAGGATTCGGTCGGACCGCCAGGAATTTGATCCGAAACATCTTTGCATTGCAGATTGTCCGAAAGTGAAACAACGGCCTCACCGGTGAATCTTCTCTTGGAGCATGTATTATAGTCAGACTTTACCCGCGGCATTTCGGCTGTGGCCGTATCATTTGCAAACACCATTTCCTCATCTTCCATCCATGAGAAGAGTGCATGATTAGGAACAATGTCAGACTCTTGCTCTAGGGACATTCCTTGTATTTGCGCGGTAAGGACCGCATTCTCCATTGCCGGGGCATATCTGTATTCTTCGTTCTCACTCGCAATACCTTGACTATGTTGCTCTGCTATCCTTTGTTGTAAGTTGCCACGCGGATAATTTTGGGGCATATGCGCATCATTGCAAGGGAAGCACCATGGATTGATGTCATCAATCAAATTATTTTGTCCCGCAGTTAATTCTCTGCTAGAGCTCGGCGACGCACCTGCCAGCAGCGTAGGCACCGGAACTATTTGATTCATAGCCGCCACTGGTGAGTTTGTGCGATGCGCATTCTGATATTGATTCTGCTGATAGGTAGGCCACCCACCTTGATAGTTCTGATACGCAGGCTGCGGAGGCATTGCTTGGTTCCACTTGAGGGTTGTTATATCATTCGCCATAGTCCGTAACATCTCCTTGAGGTCGCCCATCTCATTCTTGGGAGAACTTGATGTAGAGGCCAAGTTTTTAGGAGCGGCTGTATATGAGTACACTGACTGGGGAGTTGCTGGCGCACTGGTCGACGCCACCTCTTGTGCTACGTTCGATATCTCAGGAAATATCGGCATAACAGGTCGAGGAGGCAATTTCCCGTAGTCTATCAAGTGATTTTCTGCTTTGATAGTGGTGGCATATGCATATGGTAAAGTGGCTCCTCCTAGAGACTTGATCATCATAGAAATGTCAGGATTGATTGACTTCAGATAGAACATGAACGCCAACTCTGGGGTCGGGCGGATGGTCACAGGAATCCTCTGCCAACTTGAGTGAAATCGGGCATTGAAGTCCGTCAGAGCCTCCTGGGGTGCTCGTTTGATGACAGATAATTGATAATATAGTGAAGAACGATCTCCATCATTTGAAAACCTTTCATAAAATGGATCTCCGAGGTCATCCCAAGTGCGAATGGTATTAGGAGTCAGTGTTCGGTACCACTCCAGAGCTTTGCCTTTGAAGGACGCAGCAAGGAGCCTCAGGGCTACATTCTGCGCTGTGATACCATGTACCAGGCATACATCCGCTACATCCTACAAATGCTCTGCTGGCATCTTTGTGTTATCTCTGGTGAATTTGGGAAGAGCCTTCAGGGCCGAAACCGGAATGGCGCCCCAAACAACAGGTGCTACCGGAGCTACCAGGGCGCTTCCAGCATCCCATGCTACATAATTTATGTTCGCGGCTGGCAACATGGTGAGAGGAAAGGGTGGTGGGAATGGAACGGTTACTAACTGATTTGTGGCCTAGATTGTCCCGAATGGAGGCACTAGTAAACCTGGGTTATTTGCAGTTTGGGATCTAGTTACAGGCCGATGGCTCATACACCCTTTTAGAAGACGATTTCATTAGTTTGGGTCCCACCGGGCGTGCCAGAAAAAAGGTAGAAACTGTTGACGCCAAAAATTGACGAGATAATAGTGCCTTTATGGGAAACTCAGTTCAAGGGGGACCCCTTTGCGCCAAACTTAGTGACCTCCGAATTTTAAAGAAGCCGGCTTCTTCTATATAATGGGTTTTGGAAAGGGAAAAGGAAGCAGATATAATGAAACAAATATTAATCTAAGGTGATGCGCCAAAGCTTACTGATAGGCACGATAAATCATAGACTCAAGGGCCTGAATGTCATTGTTATGTTCCAAAACATCAGAAACTTAAAGCACTAGCATAAACAATTCATCTAATTGACATAAAACAATATCGCATACATTCTCACTGCTAAGAAGAGTCATTAAGACATGATTTAGACCAGCAAGTTTGCATTCAATATATAGAAGTCTCCTCAAATGAAATGCTTAAGACAATAAAAAGCACAGTTCACAGTTTAATCAAGACATGAAAAATAGAAAGGCTGAACAATAGGCACAGTCTGAAAGTTTCTTGCGAATAAACATGCAAAAAAGGCCTTGCGTCTCTTGCTAAAACCAGTATTCTTCCTAAAAATCTTGGACCATTTTCCCTCAACAGAGAGAGTATATATAGCCGGAGAGCAAAATCCCACCGCCTGGAGAGTTGTAACAGAAAGATTCCACAATCTCCCATAATGATGCCCGAATAAGAATATTCCCAATGTCGTTATGAGAGCAGCCAGTCAGAGCACAACATCTAGTTAGTTAGTTATAGGCGTGCCCTTTGTAATGATGGCAGTGGTCCCAACCAGGCTTCGCAACGACGAGCGCCGCCCACCGCTTTAGAGAACCATGGCGAGCAGCAATCAATGACACTATACCGCTTGGCCATCACATAGCTTGCTTTGATAATCAATGTAAGGCACGTGGCAGCAAATCGCGGCCCGAATGAAAACTCCTCCTCCATCGATCGAGAGCTTGCGGAGAAGCGACATGTGTTCAGGGGACTGAGGCTAATTTGAAAATGGGGAAAGGCTGCATGAACCGGGTGGCGAAAGACGTGTGGCCACGTTTCGCAGCCCGTGGTGCTCTCGTCCCTGCTATTGTTTTAAAAAAACTGCGAACCGCTAACACATGAGCGAAGGTAGGTCCCGCCAGGAAAGAAAGAAGGCCAATAGAAATCCTTCGCAGCCCACCGTAGCATATTCTATTCTTGCTAGGGAAAGATTGTGATACACCGCCACGTACAAAGATGTGGGCCCCTCGATGAACCCTAGGAGTAACAGACCCTTATGGAAGGCTTAGCAACCCGAAGAAAACACAAAGCAATAGAAAATGAAAAACCCCATAGGCGAGACATGTGGGCGCCCAGCGCAGCATCTCAGGAGCTGAACGGGGAGCCGCTTGCCGAAGTTGCAAAGTGAGGAATGCACAAAGTGAAAGATCAAAACCTGCTGGGAAGCCAAAGAAACACGGAGACGCACAGGCCAGCGCATGAATAGGTGCAAAAAAAAGGGACCCGAAGGGAGCTGCTTGAAACATTATTTCAACACTAAACAACACTTTTAAAAAGTGATGTTTACTTCAGACTGCATAATTGTTTTATGGAAAAGATACAATTATAATTTTTAAAATAAAAAATTGTCACACCAATATCTAGTGAATGGATATTTTTTCATATTTTTTTTGTTACATATTTTTCTAAATTAATTTTCCGATTCAAAGTAATTATAATTTGGATAGAGGTGTACTTTGGACCACATAACATTTTTTGTATGCATTTGAATTAACTCATTCTTTTTTTGTTAGAATGAGGACATCAATACCTAGTGCACATGTACTTTTCATAAAAAAAATTTCTCTATTTTCCTTTTTTTCGTATATGTCAAACACATAACTTGATGTTCATTGAAAAAACTAAATTCACAAGAATTAAAAATTAAATATAATAATCAGATTAAATATATTGAAAATTATAATTTTTGGGAAGCTTATAATAAGGGATACTTAAAAAATATAAATTTTAAATGAATTCATTTGATCTCCCAAGAGGTAAATCAAAATTATTTTTCTATCAGCATTTTGATAGGTGTAGATGAGACTCCATTATAGGTATTGTTTAAATTAATAAGGTTCTATCCAAGGCAGTTTGATCTAAGGGGGTTCGATCAAACCCTCTTTAATTAAAACTATTTAAATGGAACCTTTAAAGGCTTAAATCATTATATTTTTAAAAAATATGTGATTTTAGGAAAAAACCAGGATGTCCCAAAAAGTGTAACCCATTATTATGGAAGCACACAAGAAGAGTACATGGAAAGTACTCATTCTGGCAATAAAGTCATTTGTATTAAGAGATTTATTTTTGATATTGGTTTTGATGTATGATAGATTATTATTTATTTTGATAGTCAAAGTGTCATTTTCTTAGAAAAGAATCCTATTTTCAATACCAGAACAAAGCACATTAATGTTCAATTTTTTTTTTTTTGTGATATGGTAGAGGATGAAAAGGTGAATTTGGAGAAGATTGACACTTTCAATAATGTTGCAGATGCACTAACAAAATGAGTTAGCATAGAGAAGTTTAGGTGGTGTTTCATTTTCATGGGCCTTAGGGCCTCGAGTACTTGATTACATATGACTTTTGATAGGTCTTCAATAAGTGGGTGAATGTTGGGATTAAGGTATCTCAACCTTTGAGTTCTAGCATTTAATTTATTTTTGTTTGATATTATTTAATTATTTCCTATTTTTTCCTACCAAATTAGTTGTAACTTTTTGGGTCCTACCAATGAGGTGGCATCCTAGACATGGAAGGTGACATGTGAAAGTTGTAAGTTGTTTTAGTGGAGGTAGGTGCAGAGGAGGAGGACAGGCTACTCAAGACCCTAGGTCATGAGATGGCCTCAAATGGTAGGATTCCCTAATCTACTTCAAGCTAGATGAAAGGTTTAGGAAATTGTGAAGCATTTAAGGTAGAGAAAGAAGAGCACTCTCAGTACCACTATCTTTCTACTTACTCAAGAGTTTTAGGAGGTTAAGAGAGTAGGTTTCTAAAGCCTAGACTATACCTCAAATAACTCTTTGCTAGAGGATGGAAGCACGAGACATGGATGAAAATGTGGCATTTTGGTGTCTTAGTGGGATACTAATATCTGTATGCAAAAAATGTACAAAACATAGCCAAAAACTATAGAGAACCTACTAACATCTTAATAAATAAGGTTTTATGTGAACATAGAAAGTAAAAGCTACAAAACAACCAAACAACAAGAAGAATACTTTAACTATTTGAATCACGAAATGACAAAAGAGGGTGAGGAAAGCACACCTTCCTACCCATGAGATGATTATCTTAAGCTCTTCACTTCAACATGAACCTACACACATCAAAGAGGAAACAATTTGGGGTTGTTTTAAGAGGACTACCACAACCAGTCCCTTGCTTTAGTGTTCCCACCTCCATAGACAACCAATATAGCAATGATATAATGATAAAGGAAAGCACTGAAAAGAAGAATTCCAACCAATGCTAACAACAATATGCTATGTAAACAAATAACAATGTTAGGTAAAGTGAGAGATAGAAAGATATCACCTTCAATCACACGCACTCAAGGAAAATGAGAGGAGTGAGATCGCAAGCTTGGCAGAGTCGATATTGCCACAACAAAAAATAAAGTTGTCTTGCACAACACCAAGTTGCAGCTCCAATGGTGGTAGAAAATGCTATGAATGAAGTGGGGTATGAACAATTGTGAAGAAGATCAAGTGAATTCTCAAGAACTATCAAGAAGATGAATTGAACGAATGAGATATCATTTTGAGGATGAAAGAGAGGCCAAAGGAGTCATTCAAGGTTGGTCAAGTGATCAAAGATGTTAGACTTTGACACATAATTCTAACACCTTTGCAGATTCTAGAGGCATGAATCCTGTCAGGACAACAACATGTCATGCTCGTGTCTCCAACAGAAATTCCCCCACTGACACTAGAGACAACTACCAAATGGATGGAGAGCAGACAGAAGATGTGGAATAGCACCATTAGGTTTTATTTTTCTAAGTTAAGGGGTGTAAAACGGGAATTTGTAAGGGGTGAAAATTCAAGTCATTATAGTATGAATCCACTTTGGAAGACCTATATTTATGGATAAATTGATGGATTTTGTCATAAGTTTCTATGTCACTCCCTATGATAGACTATAACAACTTGCCAAGAAATTTTATCATAGTTGTAAGATTCAACTATGACAACTTCCTTATCATGACTAGTGAGTAATTGGTAGCTAGCAATCTTGCATTTTGTAGGTGCCTTACATATGAGGAGAATCTTTTCCATGAAATAGCATTCCTTGTATGTTTAGATGACTAACATTTGGCATAGAAATTTATGATAGATGGTCTACATGTTAAGCATTTATGATAGTTGCATTAGTAATGAAGTTGCATGTCTTCCATCTACAATTGAATGCAAGAAATGAATGTGGAGATGATAGATGGAACTTTTGGGCATCCATCTTGCTCCCCTATAAATTGGTGTTTTGTTAGAGCATTCCTAATGTTATAGGTTGAAGATTTTTGATGTATTGTTATACTACCATAATTATTCCAAGTTCATGTTGTAGTGCATAAGACTCCTAAAGAACATTTCTCTGACATTGTATTGTAACTATTGTTGTTTCTCATAATAAAAATTGAGTTGTGTGTTTAAAGAGTGTTGGTTTTTTCATGTAAGGGTTTTCCCACATAAATCATAGTGATATGGTTTATATTATTTATTTGATTTACATATTTTGAATGTTCATGTGTTTGTTTAATTATAACTAAAAAGGTATTTAAAGAAAAAATTCAACTCTCTTCTTAGCTTTGTGTATGAAGCATCTTCTATGCACTCGACTTCCTATCAAAATATGGATAGAGCATGAGGTGACATTGAGGTTCAAAGTTTTCATGGAAATTTTGACCTAAGGATAGGAGGAATATGGAAGGGATGGTAATTTTTTAGTAAAAATTCATATATAAGGAACCAAAGGATACCAAGGTTCAGGATCCCAAAGGGACTTATCACTTTAAGAGTAAGTACAAAGACGGTTAGGGTTTTAAGGAATAAGGGAACTATGGGAATTTCAAGCAAGATCGAGTTTCAGGACTTTGAGGGTGCAAGGAACCAAAAGAAACATACAAAGGTGCATGAAACCCTCAAAATGAACAAATTTAGAAAACCAAAACCCACAACACATGCAATTTTTATAAATCCCAAAAAGTTCAAACTAAAGAATCGCAATCACAAATTTATAATGATCCCTACCCTTAAACCCATGAAAAACACATTTTTCATTCTTATTAGGATTTAGGAAACTAGAGGAACCTAGGATCAAGGTACATGTTCCAATGTCCCTAAGACTTGTAAAAACCTGAAATGCATGTAATTTTACTTAGTAAAATTCTACATTATTAGACATTGAACCCATGCGTACCCTATAAGAAAATTAACTTAATAATTTTAAATACACATTTTGAATGAATTCCCTTAAATAATACTCCAATACTTGACATAGGGAACACAATTGGAGAATTTCTTTGATAAATTATGAATAATGGGTGGATACTATCAAATACACAAAATAGGAGACCATAGAGAAAATGAAAGAAATTAAAATGAGGTGCTAAATTTTTTTATTTGTGTAACTCTCTTTTTAAGGATTAATAAAAGATGGAGTCTCTTGGGGTGATTTTTTTGTCATAATGGTTTGTAAAATTTAATTTATTTACTATGGTTTGCACTATCTTTATGAAATTTTCTATTTATATTATGTTCATTGTTGTTATGTGATTTTTTGTATTAAATTTTAAACATATTGTAGTGCCCCGCCACACAACCCTAGAGGAAGTTGCAATTTACTACTCAAACACACTATTTTTTTTCTTTAAGTACAAATAATATGCAAGATCACTATCCATTTCCAACAATCTCTAAGGTTACAAGACCTTGATTACTTAAAACCCAATCAAGAAACATGAAATAAAAACATTACATTTAATTACTTAACAAATTAAATACTCATACATTCCATACATGATAAAATTACAACAAAGGCATAAAAGATACCACATGATTCCAATAATATGAATTACAATATGATTACAACACTCATTTCCTGAATGAGGTATTTCCAATAAATAAGGTTACAAATTACATCTTCCACCTTGATACAAAGAGGGGTAATAAATTACAATAATAACAGAAAAGAATAAAGCATGAAGCATTGGATCCCACGAGCTCTCCAACTAGAAATCTCATCGACACGAATAAGAAGATGACCCAATGGATTAAGGTGCATGTTCCACCCAACCATGTGATGCCCGAAGGCTCACCCCTTGTGCTAGGAGATAGTAACAAGGAATTCTAGAGAAGACCATCCACCCCTAGACACATGGTAACTCACACTAACACAACCAAACACAAGAACCAAACGTCCATAAGGATAACACAAGTACAACTCCAACATCACTAACATTGGTCACATTGCTTCCAGGAATAAAACAGATAAAGTATGATAAGAATACCACACACATAAAACCAAATACCAACTGTTGTCGTAGAAAGAGTGTCATCACATAGCTCGACATGGGATATCCTCTAGGAATCTTCATAGGCTCTGGCACCAACTATGGGTTATCCTAGTGGCCTCAACCAAATCCCAACACCCATTCTCACTCATGCAGAATCAAATACCTCTCGTAAAGACAAGATAGATGACCTTGCCATTCCAGGCCTACCCGTCTCAAACCAAGTCTACCTCCCAAGACCAGATAGATGACCTTGCGTCCCTGAGCGAGGCTTAATTATCTTAATTAATGTGAAAAAATACATAAATTCTAGGTACATTAATTTAGTTATCACTTGATTAAACCACTTTTGAAAGTTTCCTAGTTTACCTCTTTGGGCTTTGGCCCCTAATAGAAGCCACTCTTCTACTTGAAAACAAACCAACATGAAACCAATCACCAAGGATGCCAAAGGGCTTACCAACAAGATAAACAATCACTCCAACTCTAGGAGGAACATATAATGAAAACTCACTCCAAACACTAGAGACAACAAAAGTCAAAACCCTCTCCAAACGCTGGAGGCAACAAAAGCCAAAACCCTCTCCAAACACTAGAGGCAACAAAAGTCAAACCCTCTCCAAACACTAGAGGCTACAAAGGTCAAATCCCTCTCCTAATTCAAAGGAGGCACAAAACATCCCCATTCGTGAAAACTAGGTAAAACAACAAGTACAATTCTATGCACTACCTAAAACAATACAACCTCCAACCTCAAAGGAAACCCAATCTGGAAGACTTACATAACAATAGACACAATTGCCCAACACTGAGAATGAACAAGAACATCACTAGAAATCATTTCAAGCAATTTAAATAAACTAATGTTAGGATTTCCTAAATCCAGTCAACTCAACCTACATTACTTGCATTTATCCAAAAATACATAAGATTTGTTTCACGACGTTGAGGAATTTAAAAACCAATAAGTTAACTTTGAGTTTCTCAATCATACTCAATAATCTAAACAACTTGATAAATAAACACATTTGATTAAAATAAAATAATCTTTACTTCAACTAGGAATATAAATAATCAACTCAATTTAACTATACCTGGATACACATACATATATTAAATATATATAAAAAATATATACATTTAGCGTATATACATATATATATATATAATTATATAACTATTATTTAAATAATCCATTTAAACTCAACTAATTAAATTATTTAAAAATACATAATGCATATATACATTATATATACATATATGCAATATATGCAAACTATATATACATAATATATATATGTAAAATTATATATATAAATAATTAATTATAAAAAAATTATTCAAATATTAAAATAATATATATACATATAATATATGTATATTATATATATATATAATATAATATTATTATATATATAATATATATATATATATATAATATTAAAATAATATATAAAAATGACAATTTTTTTATTTTTTATTTTTAAAATAAAGAAAACTTTATGGGGGCGCGACCGCTCCCAAAAGGGAGAGGTAGGCTACCCACGTAGCCTCCCCCATATGGAGTCCTGTTTGGGCACAGGTAGCGGCGCTGCTTCCACACAACGCCTCCCATATGGGGCGTTGTGGGAGTAGGCCACAACCCTTCCCCTCTCCACAAAAAAATTAATAAATTTTATTTTATTAATAAGACTTTTATTAAACAAAAACAAGACAGACCCTATACAATTTCCTGTGTACATTTTCTTGGACAATTTTTTTCTATTTACACAAAAACATAGTATATTTATAAATATATTTGTGTATGTGTGTATATATATATATACACACAAGTATATTTATAAATATATATACCCAAAATCTCCATTTTCAGCCAAACTATGCAATTGCACAACAAAATTTTGCAATAAAATAATAAATTTGTCAACACAACAATAGGGTTTAAATTTCAGTTTGGCAAACAAATTTCTTTTGGTTTTCTTTCTATTTTTCCATTGTTTGATTCTTGTTTTGATTTCCTTTCCCAAAATTTCAACAAAGTTTGCAAGTTTTGAAACAAATTCTCATGGGTTTTCATTGAAATTTCCAAACAGCATTTCAAAGATTTTCCAACAGCATAACAAAGATTTGAAACTCATTTCAAAATGAAAAACACAAATCAAAGAGGGAACCTGGTTTTTTCTCCAAAGCTTGAAGAACTCAAATGGTGCTTCCAAGTCTTTTTCCAACCCACCCAAGAATTTCAATCTCCTTCTCAAACCCAAGCAAAGCCATAGCAAAAACTTTCCACCAAAAAATTAAAAATTGGAAATTATATGAAATAGAAATTGCTCAAATAGAGTTTTCCCCAAATTTAGTCAAACCCCTAAAATATCACATCCACCAAATTTATTGCAATTTTGGGGATATTTCCATTTCTTTTAAAATTTAAAACAATTATACTTTCTAATTGTAATTTCATGCATTTCCAAAATTTCTTTTAAACAAAAGAATTCAAATTTTGCAAAGAATTTATTTTATCTATAATTTTCAAACAGTGAAATTTAAAACACATCTTCATTTTTATTTTAATTTAACTTTAAATATCCAACATGATTTCCATTTTTATTTTAATTTAAATCTTAATATCCAATAATTCCAAAAAAACTACTTTATTTAATTTATCACCATTAACCTAATTAATCAATAAACTAAATCTAATCTTATTAATTAAACTAAATTAGTCAATAAAAATAAATAACATTTCAACATTGCAACTAAATACATTTAATCATCATTTTAACTACACCCGCCATTTAATAACCTTTATAATATGAAATTAAATAATCAACCAAGGAGGAAAGAACCATATCAAAATAACTAAACCCGACGACATACTATGACTAGGGTGACTGTAACACCCCTCCATTTTGCTTGTTGATCGAATAGTGTTCTTTTATGATAAGTTTTATTTCTGTTGCATTGTGACTATGGAACTTAGTTATTTTAACTGCTATCTGTTAAGCGATGTAAACATTATGTTTTGATGTGATGGTACTTTATTCAGATGTTATTATTATCTCATGTTATGGATTACATTAGCATGTATATGAATTATTGATGCCTTATGTTTTGATTATATCATGGATGATTAGATTCGTCGGTTAGTGTTATTGTATTGGTGAAGGGGACAGGATCACATCACTTGCATGCGAGTGCCCTGGGATTCCACGATTTCCTCTTCACGGTGTGTTTTAATATATTATATGCATGTTTCGACACTCGTATTGTGTGCAGGATGCAGGTATAGGACATCGACTCCACCTGATTTCACAGGTCTGAGCCTGTCCATCGACCGACGGTATCGATTGGGAGATAGTAACTAGGATTTCGGTGTCAAACCATCACTCTAGCCTTAGTGTGTCGTCGGTCTTAGTCATGCTCAATGTTTATGTTGTTAGCTTCCCCTTTGACTTTATATTTAAAATTCAAGTTAAAGGGATTAAATGGCTTTTGAAATTCGTAAATGATTATTGTTTTATCTTATTGAATTGTTGAGAAATTAGTGATTAATTAATTAATTAATTAATTTAATTAATAAAATAATCTAATTTTGAATTAGATTTATGTTATTGGCTAATTAAATTAATGGGGATAAATTAAATCAATTTAGTTGTGTGGGTATTATTAGATATCGGGATTAAATCAGAAATTAGAAATAAGCTTTATATTTTATCTTTAGAAATAAAAGTTGAAAAGAATTTTATTTGTGAATTGTGAAAATCATTTAGTTAAAGAAAATTCAAATTGTCATTTGGGTTGTAATGAATTTTATTTAAAAGAATATTGTTGCAAAATGCATTTAAAAAAAAAAAAAGAAATTGTTTTATTAAATTTCAAAAAATAAAAATATCTAAATTAGCAATGAATGTTGGTGGGTGAGTCCATTTTAGGGCTTTGACAAATTTGGGGAAAGAATAGCATAAGGTAATTCATGTTTATTTTGAGTTTTTTAATTTTGAAAATGGGGAGAGAAAATTTGGATGGAAATTCTTGAAAGAATTTGAAAAGAAAGGATTGAAGATTGGAGAAGCTTGGAACAAGAAGGGGGCAAACTTCCATTGAAGGATCTTGAAGTTTGGAGAAAAACAAGGTTCTTTCCTCTTTTTTTTGCAGATTTAATTTTGAATTTTCTTATTTTGAAACTGTTATTTTGTCTATGGAATTCAAATTTTGTTTTAGGGGAAAAACCCACCAAGAATCTCCTTTCAAAACCTGAAACAAAACAAAAACATAATCTTGTCAATAAAATAGAGAAAACAAAACAACCTCTATTGTTATCATTCATTTTATGTGGTTTGAGTGCCTTCAATATAACTGTAAATCTGAGGAAATCATATATAAATATATATTTTTTTATGTGTTCATTGTTTTTGTAAAATGAGTGGTCTGGTTTTTCTTTTCCTACCCTGTTTTCTTTGTTTTACTGCGTATGGCCGCCCAGAAATAGGGCATCTGTTTTTTGTTTTTGAAAATGAATTTAAAAAAAAAAAAATAATAAATTTTCTTTTTGTTTGTCTGCGCGGGGGGAGTGGCCACCGCGGCCACCCCTGTGGAGGACGCTGCTGGGGTAGCGCCCCCCACACGCAGTGGGGGAGGCGCTGCCACAGGCAGCGGCCTCCACACAGGGAGGCAGGGCTGCGCCCCTCCCTGCACGGGGGTTTCCCCTGTTCGTGGGTACCGCACATCTCTTTTGAGTTTCATTTTCTTTAAGGTATATACTATATTATATATAAATATAATATATGATATATGTTTCATATATATCATATAATATATATATAATATGATATATGGTATAAAATTATAATATAATATATTATATTTATAGTTTTTATTTATTTGTTATTAATTGTTATTTAAAATATAATATAATATTTATATTATATTATATTTTCATATGGGTGGAAATTCATAATTGTATTTTTTTAATAGATGGGTTTATTAATTTTTTTTTTTTATTTATAATTAAAGATGTATATAATTATATACCTATTGAGTATATAAATTATATGTGTGTATTTAATGTATATTTATTTTTGGGAATATATGTAGTGAAAGTTTAGTGTGTTGAAAGGAATGAGTAATTAATTTGTTTTTTTAAATTGTTTTTTTTATTTATTTATAAGATGCTTGTTATATTTTGAAAATTGATTGGTTTAAAAAAAAAAAAAAACCATTTGTTGTGATCGAGAAATATGAAATAAAACTATTAGTATAAGTATTTATTCGGAAAAGTTAAATTTTTCGATGGATTACTTGCATTACGTCTTTCCTTGGATTGGATTTAGGGAATCCGAAGTTTAGTTAAATTATGTGCCTAGGATGTTTTTTTTGTCTTTTTCTTTAATGATGTGTTGTTAATCCTCGATGCTAGACAATTAAGTCTTTTGTTTCTTTTTGTCTGTAAGTCTTCCTTTGGGGTTGTCTTATCAAAAGTATGGGTTGTCATATGTTAGCCAACTGTGTGTTTTGTGTTGGGTTTACTTGTGGGCGTAGCGGTGTGTTACCCGGTTATCACGAACGAGATGTGTGATGTGTTGGTTACCCGTGTACTACGAACGGGTTGTTTAACCTTATGTGTTAAGGTGGGAAATTAGTCTTCATTTTGTGTATGCCGTCTACCCTTAAATTGGGGGCTTTTATCCCAATGTTGTCAGTAGGAGAGTGGCCCTTTGTGGGGGTCCGACGCCTAAAGTGGTGTCAGGGTAACTCACCTAGGGTTTAATCAAGTGATAATTTAAAAAGAAATTAATGGGGAACTTCACACTAATAAAGTTAAAGAATGCCTCTCTCATGGAACATGCATTGTTAAAACTCGAGATGAGATGAGACGCATAGGTTTGCGTGAGGGACTGGTGCCGGTAGAGGCAAGCCAGGGTAACCCATAATGGGGGTCCGGTAGCCTACGAAGGTTGAGCTAGGGTAACTCATGGCAATTTATGTATGACACTCTCCCTACGTCAGCAGTTAGTTAGTTATTGTGTGTTGTACAATGGTGTACTTGTCCTAGGTAACTTGGAAGCAATGTGTTGTCTTGTGAGTTTTCGTACTATGTTAAGTGATGTTGTTGGTATTCGAGTCGGTTCAATTATTTTTAGCTTTTGTCTAGAGGTAGTGGTCTTGACCAAAAATCCTTTTTACTATCTCCTAGCACGGAGGGAGTGGGGCCTTTGGGTTCCACGTGGTCGGGTGGCGTGCACCTTACACCGTTGGCTTTGTTCGTGATCGTGTGGATGAGACTTTCATGTTGGAGAGCTCGTTGGATCCAGTTGCTCCTCTAGTTCTTTCATTTCTGTTATTCTTGTACTTCTTTACCCCTCATTTGTATTGAGGTGGAAATTGTAATAAATTATCATGTTTATTTGATTTACCTCATTCGGGGAATGAGTGATGTAATTATAATGTAAATAGTTGTTATTGGATATCATGATGTGTCAATTGGTCCTTGATGTTATATCATGTATGGAATGTATTTACTTTAATTCCTTAATTGAATGATGTTATGTCTTCTTTCCTTGGTTGTTTAATTCGAGGTTAAGTAATCCTTGTCTCGTAGCCTTAGGGGATGTTTGCAAAGTATAGTGAGCTTGTATGTTAATTCTCTTTAAAAAAAAAAATTGTTGCATTTGGTTAATAAAGTGCAACTTCCCCGAGGGTTGCATGGTGGGGCATTACACATGGTATCATAGCCCAGGTTTAAACACTGGGTACTCTGGGATTATTGTGGACCCATTATGCTTTTAGTTGTGTAGGTTTTAATTGCGTGTTGTGCTTAATGCCTTAATGTGTCTATGTAGGATTATGCCTCCCAGACATGGAAGGGGTGGGGTTCGTAGACGTGGCCGTTTAGGCGGTCGCATTGGGGAACAACAAGAACCACCACCACATGTTCCACTTGTTTCTGACCATGAGGAGCAATAGGCTTCTCAGAACATTCAGGGAGAGGGAAATCAGAATCCAGATCCACCTAGGACCGAGGATGCTCAATTGTGTCAGTTGTTAGAGGAGACCCTTGCCCATCTTGGGCCTAGGCAGGAGGTTGAGCCAGTTGTGGTTAGAGAGAGAGGTGTACCAGATCAGTCTGATGCAGAGGTAGCAGCCCATATGAGGGACTTGCTTAGGGCATGTCCACCCATATTTGATGGATCAAGCAGTGGTTTGGAGGCAGAGACATGGCTCATTGACTTGACTAGGTGTTTTGCTATGCACCCATATAGTAGCAACACTCGAGCTAGGTGCGCTATCATGCACTTGAGGGGATTTTCCTCCACTTGGTGGAGATTGGAGGAGCAGAAGCTCCACATGGATATTGGTACGGTATCTTGGGAGTTGTTTTTGGAGAGGTTCCGAGCTAGATTCCTTTCAGAGCATTGGAGGCAGCATCGAGGAGACGAGTTCCATGCCTTGTGGCAGATGGATATGATAGTAGATCATTATGAGCGTCACTTTTACGAGCTCAAGCAATATGCCGGTATAGGTGACGATGAGGGTATGCTAGTGCAGCATTTTGTTAGGGGTTTGAATGCCTAGATCAGTGGTGGAGTTCGGATATTTGAGCCGAAGACCATGGAGGTAGTTGTGGATAAGGCTCGAAATATGGAGGAAAATTTAGCTTTGGCTTATGGTGGTCAGTCAGGAGTTCAGTTTGGTAGTACACCTTCCTTTGGTGTTGGATCTCAGGGTGGTCAGTCTCAGGTTGCAGGTGTTCCCAAGGGGAATCAAGAAACCGTAAAGAGTGGGCAACATCAATCTTCGCAGTCAGGGCAATAGAATTCTCAGTCCCAACACAGTGGTAGTTGGAAGTAGAGGAAGAGGGATCGGAGTTGGATTCGAGCTCATCATGATCGCTACAATCAGCCTGCTCAGAGTTCCCAGTCAGCATATAGTGGAGGTGGCTTTTTCGCGGCCTAGTGTATCTCCTGTTGTTAGGGATTTTAGCAAGGGGACAAGATGTTTCACTTGTGGTCAGCAGGGTCACTTTGCTCGTCAGTGTCCTCAGCAGGGTGCTTCTGGTTTTAGTCAGAGACCATTGGCTTCTGAGCCAACGGTAGGTGATGTGGGTAGATCGCATAGGGTACTTGCTGCAGTGGATACTCGTTAGGCCGGGCATCAGAGTATAGTTCATCCTCCAGCGTCAGGAGTTCATCCTCAGGGATCTAGTTTTTGAGTGTGTTTGAGGGAGCTTAATCCCTTCTTGTTGCAGGCTTCCAAGAGTAAGCCTGACCCTAGCGGGGGAGGATGTAACACCCCTCCATTTTGCTTGTTGATCGAACAGTGTTCTTTTATGATAAGTTTTATTTCTGTTGCATTGTGACTATGGAACTTAGTTATTTTAACTGCTATCTATTAAGCGATGTAAACATTATGTTTTGATGTGATGGTACTTGATTCAGATGTTATTATTATCTCATGTTATGGATTACATTAGCATGTATATGAATTATTGATGCCTTATGTTTTTATTATATCATGGATGATTAGATGCGTCGGTTAGTGTTATTGTATTGGTGAAGGGGACAGGATCACATCACTCGCATGCGAGTGCCCTGGGATTCCACGATTTCCTCTTCATGGTGTGTTTTAATATATTATATGCATGTTTCGACACTCGTATTATGTGCAAGATGCAGGTATAGGACATCGACTCCACCTGATTTCACAGGTCTGAGAGTGTCCATCGACCGACGGTATCGATTGGGAGATAGTAACTAGGATTTCGGTGTCAAACCATCACTCTAGCCTTAGTGTGTCGTCGGTCTTAGTCATGCTCAATGTTTATGTTGTTAGCTTCCCCTTTGACTTTATATTTAAAATTCAAGTTAAAGGGATTAAATGGCTTTTGAAATTCATAAATGATTATTGTTTTATCTTATTGAATTGTTGAGAAATTAGTGATTAATTAATTAATTAATTTAATTTAATTAATAAAATAATCTAATTTTGAATTAGATTTATGTTATTGGCTAATTAAATTAATGGGGATAAATTAAATCAATTTAGTTGTGTGGGTATTATTAGATATCGGGATTAAATAAGAAATTAGAAATAAGCTTTATATTTTATCTTTAGAAATAAAAGTTGAAAAGAATTTTATTTGTGAATTGTGAAAATCATTTAGTTAAAGAAAATTCACATTGTCATTTGGGTTGTAATGAATTTTATTTAAAAGAATATTGTTGCAAAATGCATTTAAAAAAAAAAATGAAATTGTTTTATTAAATTTCAAAAAATAAAAATATCTAAATTAGCAATGAATGTTGGTGGGTGAGTCCATTTTAGGGCTTTGACAAATTTGGGGAAAGAATAGCATAAGGTAATTCATGTTTATTTTGAGTTTTTCAATTTTGAAAATGGGTAGAGCAAATTTGGATGGAAATTCTTGAAAGAATTTGAAAAGAAAGGATTGAAGATTGGAGAAGCTTGGAACAAGAAGGGGGCAAACTTCCATTGAAGGATCTTGAAGTTTGGAGAAAAACAAGGTTCTTTCCTCTTTTTTTTGCAGATTTAATTTTGAAAATTTTTATTTTGAAACTGTTATTTTGTCTATGGAATTCAAATTTTGTTTTAGGGAAAAACCCACCAAGAATCTCCCTTCAAAACCTGAAACAAAACAAAAACATAATCTTGTCAATAAAATAGAGAAAACAAAACAACTTCTATTGTTATCATTCATTTTCTGTGGTTTGAGTGCCTTCAATATAACTATAAATCTGAGGAAATCATATATAAATATATATTTTTTTTTATGTGTTCATTGTTTTTGCAAAATGAGTGGTCTGGTTTTTCTTTTCCTACCCTGTTTTCTTTTTTTTACTGGGTATGGCCGCCCAGAAATAGGGCACGTGTTTTCTGTTTTTGAAAATGAATTTAAAAAAAAATATATAATAAATTTTCTTTTTGTTTGTCTGCGTGGGGGGAGTGGCAGCCGCGGCCGCCGCCTGTGGAGGACGCTGCTGGGGCAGCGCCCCCCACACGCAGTGGGGGAGGCGCTGCCACAGGCAGCGGCCTCCACACAGGGAGGCAGGGCTGCGCCCCTCCCTGCGCGGGGGTTTCCCCTGTTCGTGGGTACCGCACCTCTCTTTTGAGTTTCATTTTTTTTAAGGTATATAATATATTATATATAAATATAATATATGATATATGTTTCATATATATCATATAATATATATATAATATGATATATGGTATATAATTATAATATAATATATTATATTTATAGTTTTTATTTATTTGTTATTAATTGTTATTTTAAATATAATATAATATTTATATTGTATTATATTTTCATATGGGTGGAAATTCATAATTGTATTTTTTTAATAGATGGGTTTATTAATTTTGTTTTTTTATTTATAATTAAAGATGTATATAATTATATACCTATTGAGTATATAAATTATATGTGTGTATTTAATGTATATTTATTTTTGGGAATATATGTAGTGAAAGTTTAGTGTGTTGAAAGGAATGAGTAATTAATTTGTTTTTTTTATTTATTTATAAGATGCTTGTTATATTTTGAAAATTGATTGGTTTAAAAAAAAAAAAACCATTTGTTGTGATGGAGAAATATGAAATAAAACCATTAGTATAAGTATTTATTCGGAAAAGTTAAATTTTTCGATGGATTACTTGCATTACGTCTTTCCTTGGATTGGATTTAGGTAATCCGAAGTTTAGTTAAATTATGTGCCTGGGATGTTTTTTTTGTCTGTTTCTTTAATGATGTGTTGTTAATCCTCGATGCTAGACAATAAAGTCTTTTGTTTCTTTTTGTCTGTCAGTCTTCCTTTGGGGTTGTCTTATCAAAAGTATGGGTTGTCATATGTTAGCCAACTAGTGTGTTTTGCATTGGGTAGTACTCGTGGGTGTAGCGGTGTGTTACCCGGTTATCACGAACGGGATGTGTGATGTGTTGGTTACCCGTGTACTATGAACAGGTTGTTTAACCTTATGTGTTAAGGTGGGAAATTAGTCTTCATTTTGTGTATGTCGTCTACCCTTAAATTGGGGGTTTTGTATCCCAGTGTTGTCAGTAGGAGAGTGGCCCTTTGTGGGGGTTCGATGCCCAAAGTGGTGTCAGGGTAACTCACCTAGGGTTTAATCAAGTGATAATTTAAAAAGAAATTAATGGGGAACTTCACACTAATAAAGTTAAAGAATGCCTCTCTCATGGAACATGCATTGTTAAAACTCGAGATGAGATGAGACGCATAGGTTTGCGTGAGGGTCCGACACCGGTAGAGGCAAGCCAAGGTAACCCATGATAGGGGTCCGGTAGCCTAGGAAGGTTGAGCTAGGGTAACTCATGGCAATTTATGTATGACACTCTCCCTACGTCAGGAGTTAGTCAGTTATTGTGTGTTGTACAATGGTGTACTTGTCCTAGGTAACTTGGAAGCAATGTGTTGTCTTGTGAGTTTTCGTACTATGTTAAGTGATGTTGTTGGTATTCGAGTCGATTCAGTTATTTTTTGCTTTTGTCTAGAGGTAGTGGTCTTGACCAAAAATCCTTGTTACTATCTCCTAGCACGGAGGGAGTGGGGCCTTTGGGTTCCACGTGGTCGGGTGGCGTGCACCTTACACCGTTGGCTTTGTTCATGATCGTGTGGACGAGACTTTCATGTTGGAGAGCTCGTTGGATCCAGTTGCTCCTCTAGTTCTTTCATTTCTGTTATTCTTGTACTTCTTTACCCCTCATTTGTATCGAGGTGGAAATTGTAATAAATTATCATGTTTATTTGATTTACCTCATTTGGGGAATGAGTGATGTAATTATAATGTAAACAGTTGTTATTGGATATCGTGATGTGTCAATTGGTCCTTGATGTTATATCATGTATGGAATGTATTTACTTTAATTCCTTAATTGAATGATGTTATGTCTTCTTTCCTTGGTTGTTTAATTCGGGGTTAAGTAATCCTTGTCTCGTAGCCTTAGGGGATGTTTGCAAAGTATAGTGAACTTGTATGTTAATGCTCTTTAAAAAAAAATTGTTGCATTTGGTTAATAAAGTTCAACTTCCCCTAGGATTGCATGGCGGGGCATTACAGTGACGAATTGGCATGGAAAACCTAGCTACTATCTTTCAATTGATTACCGTTGGTCAATGGACACGCTCAAACCCATGAATTTAGGTGGAGTCAATGTCCTGTACCTATCAACTTGTGAACGAAGAGTGTATCGAACATGCATATATATATATGGTATAATCAAATAGATCGTGAAGAGGAACTCTCAAAATCGTAGGGTGCTTGCAAGCAAGTGGTACAATCCCGTCCCCTTCACCAATACAAAATTACTAACCGACGATTCTAATATCAATAATATGATCAGAAGCATAAAACATCATTAATTCAATTATCTGCTAAGTAAATCCAAAACATGCCATAAAGATAACATCAGAGTAAAATACCATCACATCAAAATATAACATTTGCATTGATTTACCGTTTGTGATGAAATAGTAACCAAGTACCAAAGTCACAACCAAACAGAAACACATAACAAAGAAAAAATACTGCCGATCAAAAGATCCAAAATGGAGGGGTGTTACACATATCTCATTGTTTAGTTACACTATCTTTCTTGTATTTGGTATTAGAGTCATGGTTTATTTAATTAGAGAAGGATTTCTTTCATGGAGTGTTTGGTTGAAATTTTATTGTAGTGGAATTATGTTGCGTTTTCTTACAATTTTAAGGTTTTACATGATAGAGATCATGGATAGTTCATCTTAGTTGGGGATAAAAATATTTAATGGCATTAGTTTTGAGATTTGTCGGCTAACAATGAATGATCATTAGATTTCCATAGAGAAGAAGAAGAAGCTAATGGTTTATAGAATAAGGAATAGTTAAAATTCAATAAGAAATTTCATGGAACTTTTTTTTATATTTTTTATTCTATTTTATTAAATATTTTGAGAGAAACTACCATGTATAAGTTGTAGAATAAAATATGAGAGATATATAAAACAAAGAGTTTCATTAATAAGTTACTCCTGAAAATAAAATTGTATTCTCTTGAAATGAAGGATGAGGACTAATTTGTAGGTCATTTAAATTTATTTAATCTAATATTCAGTTAGTTATATTTAGTAATATTCAGTTAGTTATATTTAGTGTAAGTGAAAATAAAAGAAAAAAATAAGAGAATTTTGTTTTTGTGTTTGTTATGTGAATCTTATGATAATCCTATCTTTTCATTCAATGGTTATTTTATAAGTAATCTAAATTTAAATTCTCTTATTACCCCTTATTCATAAAGGATATACGGATAAAGACTTTAGATGATTTTAAGGATGTGTTGCATGTGTGGGCAAGATATAAAGAAAGGGACATGGAGAAGTAGAAAAGTGGCAAGGACAATTTTGAGGGAATATCTAAATCTAATGAAAGATTCAAATGCCTAGAGATTATATTCCATCACAACATGTGACAAGAAAGTAATAAGTTTCCCCTTTATCTTGATGGTGAGGAGGAGCACTCAAATTGTATGCTCAACCTTCATAAAAAAAACCAAAATCAAGAGATATACAACATAAAAATATAATTTTGTGCTATTATTTCTTTCTAGAACCCCCTTTATTGAAGGAGTAATGTGATATTTATATTCCACCTAAAAATGTAAGAGATGAAATGTATATTCAATAATTTAGAAGGAGATATAACAAGGAATATGTCCTAAACATACTATCTATAAGGGAATTTTATTAAATTAATTTCTTTTATATAAAGAAAATAAAATTACAAATGAAAGAGGGTAGTAAAGTAGGTTACAAAGAAAATTACTATAATAATTATATAAAACATAAAGATAAAAATATGATTGTATAGATACATACAACAAAAATTTTATAGGAGTTCTACAATGTCTTACTACATAACTTTGGTAGTCACCATAGAGAATCATCACACACATATTCTTATAATTTGTTAAAAATGACTTAAAGAAAAAAAAAGAATGATATAAAAATGACTATATGAACTCTTTAAAAGTATGAGTGTTCCAAATGTAGTGTCAAGGTCATGTGGCATAAACTTAATGACTAGTTTGAATTTGACAAAATTAGATACTGATTAAAGCTAGTTGGTAGCTGACCTCTTTGCTATTATTTGACAACCTATAACTAGGAGGATAAAGAAACAATCTAGAATAAAAAGCTCAAGATAAATATTTTCAATTACAAGTCCAAATAAAAATAAGTGTTAGAAAATGAATGAGAATAGATATTTTTTCATAAATGTAGAATGATGACCTATCTAGCTGAGTTAGCATTAACACTATTCGTATAACCAATTCCAAGGACAGTCTCTCTCTAGCTTAAATGGTGATCAAACAACATAGGTAGATTTATAAAATCAATTAACTATTATTTTCTAGTAAATATGCATTCCAAAAAAAATCTTCATATTTTCATTAACATGAAGAAAAGTGCATTTAATTGAATAAAAATATAAGCATTCTAATCTTTCACCCATAAGCAATTTGTAATATAATTTTTAAGAAACAATTTGAGCATTTGAACAAACATTAGAGTTCCATGTTCGGCTACTTTGCTTAATCCATCATTGATGTCTAAAATTACTTCTCCATTTAATATTGAAATGGGGAATGACAAACATTTTAGGAAGAATTCAAACATATATTTGTTTTAAAGGGAAGAAAAAGGAATGTTGGGAAGGTAGCCAATACAAATATTTGAATGAGTTACAAGATAAAGAAGTGCACAAATTGAAAATTAAATTGGATAAAACTAGGTATTGCACAAAGAGAAGGAATTTCTTGGAATTATCATTTAGTTTATCAAATTTTAATATTCAACCAAGAGGATCATTGTAAAGAGGAAAAGTATCATAAATCACCAAATATCCTAATACTTTTCTTAAACAAATGAGAAGCTTATTTGAGAAACATTATAGCCATCAGTGGCTCTTGAAATTGGGTTTGCATATTACTCCAAATAGAAGAAGAAGAAAACTCGAATACATGTTGTAGAAATAACTCCTAAATTAAGAATTAGCACATTTTTTGGCATGCTTTCTAAATGAATTGAATAAGAAAAGGAACACTAATTTTGAAAATATGAAAGAGAATATCCAACTAATTAATCTTTTGTTATTTCTTTCTAACATTAATGTTATTAAATCTATATCTCAATAAAAATTTCCATGATTCATCACCTTTAATAGATCCTATGATCAAATTACTTACCCCACACACAACAAAACATTCCATAATTTTAAAAAACCACTACAATTTTTTGCATTTAACATACTACATCTATATAATAATGTAGTTAAACGTTAGATGCAATTTTAAAGACCTCTCAAAAACTTACTCTAAGCTTTGAATCTAAAGTCCCATGGCTTTATATATTAGATGTGGAGTCAAAATGGTCCCCAATCAACCAAGATAATCCCCACCTAAAATTGATTTTAGTTTTTCATTTGTGCTTCAGGACTTTAACATCACAACCGTAAATAAGATTGAGCAGTAGTGCCTATTCCAAATTCGAAGGGTAGTAACACATAAATGAAAAGTTAAGTTTAAAATGCTAAAAAATTGGGAGCAAAAGTTTGAGATGATTTTGGAGAGAACTCATTCTTCCAAATCAAATTTAAGACAATTCATGTGCAGGCAGAAAAATGAGAAAAATTAAGTTTAAAATGCTCAAAACTAGTGAGAGCAAAAGCTTGAGATGATTTCTGAGAGAATTCATCCTGAGAAATCAAATTTAAGACAAGTACGAGAATGGTTGATGTAAAGATAAGGCCCACAAAATAAAAATGCCAATCAAAGGAGTCAAAGCATAAAAATTCAACCGTCTCAAACCCAAGCCAGCTAACCAAATTCCACCCATCGAGGATCGTACAAGTGGAATGTAGCCATGAGCATATCAGGAAGGCACATGTGTAAGATTTTATTTATGAAAAACCATGGTTTGATTATGGACCCTGACGACTGGGCTTAACGTGCACAATCTCAACTTTGATTACCTAGGTAGCAGTTGTGGCGCCCACTTCACCCATCTCTTTTGCCAATTCCCGTTACTGTTCCATTAAACAGTGGCCACTAACCGTTGTAGTCAACAATTAGTCGCCCAGTTACCATGCATAAGCCAAACAAAAGTCTGTTTCCTGTCACTGTTCAAAGCATACCTGCTGCGGCCCGACTCGTAGCGCATTAGGATTTCCAAATGTGGAATAATGTTTCGCTGTTGTTACAGTCACCCTAAAGTCAAGTGTAGTAGTTTAGTGGATGTCTGTAAAGTGTTTGATCACATTAAAAAAATGAGAGCCTCGATGGAATATGATTACTGCAGCATACAGAAGACATAGGTATCTTCATGAGGTAGTCTCATGGTCTCACCGAGTGCAACAGGTGGTTCTGCAAACCAATCAGTTTACATTTGCAAGCATAATCCTAGAAATGGGAGGTTTGGAACAAGGTATAGATATCCATTAAAACATAAATGATAGGGGAATTTTGTCAGATTTTGTAGTTGGAAAAGCTTTAGTAGCCATGCTTCCAAAATATGGAAGCATAGACAAGACATACGAACTATTTGCTTGAATACCTCCAAGAAACATGGTTTAATGCCACGATTGCAGGATATGCACAAAATGGATTTTCTGTGAATAGTTCTAGAAACTTTCAAGCATATGTAATTGGTAATTGCAAAGCTAGCATCTTCTCTACGTGTGTCAAAATGGGAGCTTTGGAACAGAATTTGAACATCCATTTAAACTTAATGGAAGGGAGATCTTTGTTAGATGTTTTTCTAAATGTTCTTAGATGTTTTGTAAATTTTCTTGATAATATATTTTGTTGAAGATTACAAATACATTTTTTTATTTAAAGAATTATTATCATATTATTCATTTGGATAATTGAATTTATAAGATTATTTTATAATTATTTTTATTTTTGATGACAATTAAGTTATTTATGTATACATGTTTATTATAATTATAATGCATATGTAAAAATATTCATTTATAATTTTAAGTGTAACTTGGGATTTCAAGTGTGATACTATTATGAAGTGATTTAACTTTTATAAGAATAGAGGGTACTTCATAACAAATTTCCTTCTTTGATTGTAAACATTAAATATTCTCATTGTAATGACTTATAAGAACTTATAAATTTTGTTTTCTTATAATCATAAAGTTGTCAAATACGTTTGCATGAGATGAAAAATTAAAGTTCACGACTCTAAATTCTTTCCAAAAAACTATTTTTCTTGACTTCATCATATACAAAAATATATGATTAGGATAACATTACATTGTCAAATCAATTTAAAAAAAATTATTAGCCACATCTCATAAGTCTATGGACATTATGAAATGAATCTCCCATTATAAAATTTTGATATAAATCAAGTATAATAATTCAATATTTTTAATGTAGTTGTTATTAAGGATTGTAAAGAAACATTAGATGTGGCATATATAATTTATTCTTTACTAGCATTTCCTATATGTGTGACTAGCACAAAAAATATTTTATTTTTATCTAACCGAAGATAATTTAACTTTATTGTAATTTATTAGGTTTATCACAACTGAATAATGTAATCAATTTTACCATATAATAAATATAACTATAAAATCATTTTCAAACCTATGATGTCTCTCATTGTGCTCCTTTAAAATTCCCCTCATCCATTTGAATTTATCTCATTTCAAATCCCATTGTCATTTTAAACACTTATGCTCTATTTAGCTCTTTCCTAACCCCTTTCAAACCTTCATCTCATTAATATTCATTAATACATTTCATCATGCACAATTTTGTAATACTATGAATGTATAATTGCAATGCAATATAAGTTTTGATTATATTTTTACATACACAAATATTATTCTTTTCTCTCTAGCAATGCCACATTATGTGATATTTTCAAGTGTCATGCATAACCTCTAACTATAACATAAACATAGTTGTAATATTTTTTACATCCTAATTATAAATTATACTAGTTTGTTTCTAATTAAAACCAAACATATTGAAATCAAAGTAAAATAAAAACATATCCATGAAATCACAAATCTATTAGCTTGTTGGATGTTGTGGTTGTGTTTCTGATATGTGGTTGTCGTTGATGTCAAAACTATTAACATTAATTTATTAGAAGTTGTATATATCGAGGAAATTGAAAAATTGTAACGGAATGAGTTGCAGGTTGTTAGTAGTGAAGTGAAGTTCAGTATGTTGGTAAGTTATGTACATTGATGATCAAAGGTTGTGGACTAAAGGGTTTGTTGTTGAGTGTATCTAGTTTATCCATGTCAAGTTTCAAAGATCCGTAAGAAGATTTGATTGATTTATGAAGATTTACATTCTGAAAAAATTTATGTTGCCTTAGTTGGTGTTGTTGATTGAAGATGATGTGATTTCAGTTAGTTTAGTTGTTACGGATGCTTCTCTCATGATTTGTGATGTTTGTGGATGCTTCTAGATCATTCTCTATATTTGTTGCACGTTTGCATTGATGTGCTCGTGGTTGGCGATTTTCTCTTGCATGTTCATGTTTTTCTTGTTCTTGGTCGACATGGTGGTTGCAACATGTTGTGGATCTTCAAGGAGTAATTAATTGAAGTGTTTTCATGATGGAGATGTTGATTTGGGTCTTCACTAGGTTGTGGCCAACCTTGGTTGATTCTCATTAATAATCTTTATTGTTTTGTGCCGATAGTTTATATTCATTTTATTATTTTGTTGAGGTCGACTTGAAGGGATAAAATTTCATATTGTGGATATATAAGAGCAATCGCTTATTTGAATTGAAGTGTTTGAGTGTATGCCAGAGTGTGCATCTATGTGTATATGTGTGAATATTGATCTAAATCATTTGAAGATAGAGTAGAGTGTGAAGAAGAGTGAAGAAGAGTAAAAAAGTGTTCATTCACTTAACTGAAACTGTGATAAGGCATTAGCAGAAGCTATTCTATTAGTTCAAATCCCTGTAGATGTAATCTAATTCTCTCTATAAGATAGTGTATCTTCCTTTGGGTAGTTAGTCCTATTGTAATTGAGCAGTGAGCTCTAGGCAGTGTGCCTGAATGCAAGTGCATTCCCCATATTTTCATTTCTTATACTTTTAACAAGGTATAATCTTGTGGACTGACCTCCAATGTGGTTTTTCCCTTAATAGGGTTTCCACATAAAAAATCTTGGTGTTATGTGTGTTTTTTATGTGTTGATGATTTATCCTTTCATGGTTATTAATCAGATCTGAGAATAAAGTTAATAAGTTAAATAAGTTTTAAATTTTTGTGACAATTGATTCACCCCCCCTCGAGCAGTTGTCTTCCCGTGTGTTGCCAACAATTGGTATCAGAGCAAGTTTCTTAGAAGAAGTTTAATAACTTGAGGTGATTTGGGATGGTGACTTACAAGAAGGATAGTCTTATATTTTATGGAACAAATTATTCTCTATGGAAGACTTGAATGGAATGTCATTTGAGATGCATTGTTGAACCCTACTGGAGCATTACAAGTAATAGGTATGTTATTCCTCAGAATGGTCCTACTACTACTGCTGAGATTAGAGATGTTGATTATAATATCCAGGCTAAGGAAGCATTGCTGAGTGTCTTGACTGATTCTGAGATGAAAAATGTTATGGATCCGAAGACTGCTTATGAGATCTCAAAAAATTTGGAAACCTTGTAAGAAGGTGATACTAATGTGAAGATTGCTAAGTTGCAGAATTTGAAAGGAAAATATGAAAAGTTGAGAATGGGTGATGATGAGAGGATTGCTATTTTTATGCAAAGAGTGAATGAACTTGTGTGTGGTATCAGATGTGCTGGTGGATAGATAGATGAATTAGAGATTGTTGCTAAAGTGCTTAGATCCTTGTCTGATTCTTACAAAGTCAAAGCTAGTGCTATTGAAGAGCTTCAGGCTATAACAAATGTAAGCAGAGACATGTTGGCTGGTAAGCTTACTACTTTTGAGTTGAGTGAATTTGGTGATGCCCTTCCTAAGGTTGAATTTTCATTTAAGGCTACTACTTTTGAAAGAGATAGACATAGATATTGATCTGGGTGAGAGTTCATCTAGAAAGACATCTAAGTATGAGGATGAAATCAAATAGATTTAAGAAGAAGACAGAGATCAAGAAGAGCTAGAAGCACTTATTATCAAAAGAGTACCAAGAGGAAAAGGTAAGTATGATGCAAAAATGCCTCTTTAATGTTTTTTCTTACAATAAGATAGGTCATTTTGCATCAAGATGTCTAGAAAGAACTCCTAAACCAAGACATAACAAGCCTATATTTCAAAAGAAGTATTACTATGTCACTGATGAAGGTGTGACAGATGATGAATCTGATAAAGGAAATAGAAGTGATGATGAATGGGTATTTATTGCTATCAAGGAAAACAATCTTGTATCTACTGAATTTGCTAGTTGTACAAATGTGGAGAAAGCTTCACATCATATGATAGGAGATAAAAGTAAGTTTGTGAGCTTGGAAAAGTATGATGGTGGTGTTGTGAGATTTGGTGATAATACAGTTGGTGTTATCTATGGTAGAGGTTGCATTTCTCTTGATGGTAAGCATAATACTGATGATGTCCTGTATATGGAAGACTTCAAGCATAATCTTTTAAGTGTTGGTCAGATGGTTGATAAGAGATAAAATCTTCAATTCAAGGATGGAAAGTGCAGAATATTGAGTTCCAGAAATGTAATTGCGTCAAGTAAAAAAACAAAAGGTAATATCTTTCACTTGAGTTCTAGTAAAAGTTGTTTGATTGCTCAAGTTGATGAAAGTTGGTTATGGCATAGGAGAATGTTTCATGTTAACTTTGATAATATTGTAAAGATAAGTTCTACTAAGGATTTGAGAGATCTACCTAAGTTGGTGAAACCTACTAATGCCATATGCAAAGAATGTTAGCTAGGAAAGAAAACTAGAATTTCATTTCGAAGCAAACATCATTGCTCAAATGAATTGTTGGAACTTGTGCATACTGATTTGTGTGGTCCCTCTAAGGTTAGAATTTTACAAGGTTACAAGTATTTCATGTTACTCATTGATGATTATTCTAGAATGGTGTGGGTTACTTTCTTAAGGGAGAAATCTGAAACATTGGAAAATTTCAAGACCTTTAAGGCTATGGTTGAGACAGAGACAAGTCTGAAGATTAAATGTCTAAGATCAGATAGAGGTGGTGAATTCACTTCTGGTGAATTTAATTCCTTTTGTGAAGAACATGGAATAAAGAGACAATTATCTGCACTGCAGACCCCTTAGCAAAATGGATTTGTGGAAAGGAAGAACAAAAAAATTGAAGATGTTGCTAGAACTACGATGTTGGAAGGAAATGTCCATCATATCTACTGGAGAGAAGTTGTGAGTACTATTGTGTACACACTCAACCGAGTACAAATCAAAGGTGATACTGGTAAGACCCCTTTTGAGCTATGGACTGGTCAAAAACCTACTCTTATGTATTTCAAGATATCTAGAAGCAAATTTTATATCAATGGAGATGAAGACATAGGAAAGTTTGATGCTAGGATTGATGAAGGTATCTTTTTGGGTTATTCTACTAATAGCAAGGCCTACCGATGTTACAATAAAATATTGAGGAAAATGGTTGAAAGTGCAAATGTCAAGGTTGATGAAGACTTAGGTACACCATCCAGAATTCGTGGATATGATTCTAATGATTGGAATGCTAGTACAAACAAGGAAAAGAAAGCTTAGACTATAAATCAAGTGCAAATCATTCTAGTGGATCAGAAAAATCAAGAGGAAGAAGAAACCAGTGAAGTTACAGAAGAGAGAACACAAGAGTTTGAAGTTGAAGAATAGCCTAAAAAGACTTCGAGGTATGTAAGATTGAATCATTTAGAAGATTAGATTATAGGAGATAATAACAAAGGTGTCCAAACTAGGAGAAAGATTGTAGAAGAATACTGCTTGATCTCAAAGACTGAGCTACTAGTGTGAATGAAGCATGTAGAGATGAGAATTGGGTTGAACCAATGAAAGAGGAACTAAATTTTTTTGAGAAGAATGATACATTGATTCTTGTTACCAAACATAAGGATAAGAATGTCATTGGAGCTAAAAGGGTCTTTAGAAAAAAACTAAATGAGAAAGGAAAAGTGGTTAGAAACAAAGCAAGACTGGTATGCAAAGGATATTCATACATGGAAGGAATTGATTTTGAAGAGACTTTTACCCTTGTTGCTAGAATTGAAGTTGTAAGATTATTTATTGCCTATTCTTCTTACAAGAACTACAAGGTTTATCAAATGGATGTCAAGTCAGCTTTTCTAAATGGTGAATTGGAAGAAGAGGTGTATGTTGAGCAACCTAATGGATTTCAGTTGATTGATAAGGGAGATATGGTATGTCGATTGAAGAAAGCATTTTATGGACTCAAGCAAGCCCCTAGAGCATGGTATGCAAGATTGGACAAGTATTTGTTGAAGTTTGGATTTAACAAAGGTACTGCTAATACTAATTTTTATTTCAAGAATGGTAATGAAGATTTGATTGTTGAAGTCTTTGTTTTTGAAAGAGGAAAAAATGGGTTTTATAGGGACCCAAAACCAAAAAGTTTACAAAAAAAAGATAGGATCATCAAAGACACCATAAATAGAAAGGTTGTAAAAGCAACAACAAGACAAAGCCACAGCCACAAAAAAACTAGACAAAATCCCAGCAATAACTAAATTTGGGTCTTTAATATTTTCGCAGTTTCAGCTTCCAAATTGTTCATATCCTAAACCCCCCTCTTTAAAATATAAACCATTTGGGTAGTAGGGGGCACTTTCCTTTTAAGGTTGGCACGGGTCCTTTTCAATATACCTTGGTCCTCGTTCTTTCTTTTATCCTTCCCTTGTCCTCTTCCAAGTCAACAACCAGTGAGCCCCATTGCAACTTTTCCAACTTTTCAGACATTACATTGATGATGATGGCATTGTGCCTAGCCATTTTATGTTTTTGTTCCACAACAGTTTTCATGTTATTTTTTATTTTGACAATTTCAACTTCCAGAGTCTTATACTTTTCCTCAATGTCACCTTCTCCTGTTCCAGTTCTGTCCATCGCTAAGATTGGCTAGCTTAAGTTATAGTTCCACCGACTTGTTGTTCAGAACTCTATTTCTTTGGTTAAGATCATTAATTTCTTGATAGGCCCATTTCAGAACCCTAAAAAATGTCACCAATGCCATTTCTTGCAGATGCAAGAATATCGCCAGACTGAATCTAGTCTAAAATAAGGTTAACATCATCCGATTTGGGGGAGGTAGGAAATATGGTACCATCAACTCTAAAAGAGGCAGGAGGGGAGGGCACATAATTTTTGTTAACTTTAGGGTTCTCAGCTTTTTCCTCCATAGAGTCCGTAGATTAGGAAAGCAACTTATTGGAAGGGGAGCCCTTAAGAGCGGGATTCTTTAAGGGGACTAGGCAGTCAGGGTAAGTCTCAGTGTTAACTTTAGGAAGCTGGGGTTTTCTAGGCTGGATTTTCTTACCAGACAGCTTAAAGGATGAGTGGGCTTCAATAATTCTCTCCTGGTAAGGTTGATTCTCTGAATCTCCACTAACCATGTCATTTTCCTTAGATGTCATGGAGGCAATAGGTCTAGATAAAGCCAACAGGGTTTGATAGTGTTGATATATTAACCTAATAAGACCAGGATCAAGAATAGGGTATCTCTTGGGATTTTTCTTATGGTCCTCAAGGGTATTACTCAATGAACAAAATATATAATGAGGCAGAGAAATCCATACCTTATGGCAGAAGTGGTTAAGAATGGAAAAACGATGACCATAGACCTTGGTGAATCTCCTATCTAGGGTAATATACTTTATTATAACACAAAGCACCTTTCTCCACAATGCCTTGATGGTGTCAATTTTGAAATAGTTGTTGGAAATTTTGACCAGTTTCATTTTCTCTTTTTCCGTCTTGGGGAATTTGACTACCGCCTCATAGGAAAACCTTCTTTTGTGATAAAACTTCACACCCTCAGTGGACATTCCAACCACCTTCCCAATAATTTTCTCATCCAGTTTCACCTTTCTCCCAAAGAGGATTATTTCGCCATTGTTCTAGTTCTTCTCAAAATATTATGTGGCCATAGTATCAGGCCCATGAATTTTTTCCATAAATGGAACCAGCCTACCTCTTATAGCCTGCTTCCAGACCTTATCATTCCTCATGTGTGCCTAATAGCTAACTGGCTCTACTCTTTTCATGTCCCCCCCATTTTCATTTGCACCTTACTACAGACTCTACCAATGCTGAGCACCTGTTACAAATTTACGCAGCCATTCCAATGAGCCCACAAAGCATGCCACTTTTTCTTCCCAGCTGAGTAATATGATGCGGCCCCATCAAATCTCTTGATTTTGATGTACTTATTCCTTTTCCCTTTAATCATTAAGTGTATTTGCCTCTTTTCCATGCATAACATCATAATTTAGTATGGCCCTGACTTCAGCTCTCAAGTCCCTAAAATTATGCCATGTGTTCAATCCTTGCCTCCTTACCCCTTCATTCACAAAGTAATCCACCACACTGTTAGCTTCCCTATAAACGTGTGAAATTTTTTTTTTTATCAAACTTGTCTAGAATAGACTTAGCTTCATCAATCCAATTCTTTGTCGACCAAGAGGGGGGTCCTACCTAAGAAACAATCAATGATGTGTTTAGAATCCCCTTCAAGCCATAATTTTTTTATATTCAAATTATGAGCTAACTTTAAAACTTGAAAAGCTCCTATAGCCTCTGCCACATGGTTGGTTTGATGACCTAGGGAAATGGCCACAACCACCATAAAACTTGAAGTCTTTGTTGATGATATCATTTTTTGAGGAAATTATGGTTTGTGTATGAAGTTTTCTAATGAGATGAAGAGTGAATTTGACATATCAATGATTGGTGAGATGAAATTCTTTTTGGGATTGTAAATTACTCAATTAGATAAAGGGATTTTTATATCTCAGTTCTAGTATGCAAATGAATTGTTGAAGAAGTTCGGTATGGAAGAATCTTCAAAGCTAGTTGGAACACCCATGGTGACTAGATGCAAGTTGACAATAGAATATTATTCTCCAAACGCAAATTAGACTAGATGCAAATCAATGATTGGTGGATTGTTGTATTTAACTCAAACTAGGCTTGATATCATGAATGTTGTATACATTGTTCCAAGATTTCAAGCTGATCTGAAGGAATCTCATGTTACTGTTATGAAGAGAATTTTTAGATACTTGAAGGGGATAGTTGTCTTTGGCCTATGATATCCGAAAGATTATGATCTTACTTTGAGTGTCTTTACTAATGCTGATTGGGTAGGAGATGTAAATGATAGGAAAAGTGCTAGCACTTGGTGGAGCATTTTTCTTGGGTAAGAAGTTGATTTCATGGTTAAGTAAGAAGCATAATGCTATTTCTTTATCTACTATAGAGGTCAAATAAATTGTTGCTGCTAACAATTGTACTCAAGTCCTGTGGATGAAATAGATGTTGAAGGATATCAGAGTTGTGTATAATGAGCCTAATGCTATATTATGTGATAATTCAAGTGTTATTAACATTTATAAGAATCTGGTGCTACATTTAAAGACAAAGCATATATCTATTAAGTTTAACTTTTTGAGAGAAAAGGTGAGTGAAAAGGACGTTAGACTAGAGTATGTGCCTACTAAGGAGCAGATCAAGAAGATATCTTTATCAAGTCATTGCCTAAGGATACTTTTGAGTATCTCAGAGGGAAGTTAGGGGTGATTACCCTTGCTAATCAAAACTAAGGATGCATTGCATTGCATCAGTCCATGTAGTTCAAAGTCATATCTTGTTTCAGATTGATGTTGTGTTGGCTGCTACTCAGGGGGAGTAGTCAAATGTTCAGATGCTCAAATATGTGGTTCAGAGTTTGTGTCGAGATTTTTTTCATTGATGTCAAAGGGGGAGAAGAGTCATGTGAAAAACTATGAATTATCTAAGGAGAAGAGTTGTGTGAAAAAGATGAGGATAAAATGAGTCAGAACCTAAGGGGGAGTAAGTGTTAAGAGTTAGCTGTGTTGATGGTGTTTTTCACATCATGTGTTGTCATCAATGCCAAAGGGGGAGATTGTTGGATGTTGTGGTTGTGTTGTTGATTTGTGGTTTTCATTGGTGTCAACACTATTAGCATTAATTTATTAGAAGTTTTATATGTCGACAATATTGAGAAAATTGTAATGGAATGAGTTGTAGGTTGTCAGTATTGAAGTGAAGTTCAGTATGTCGGTAAGTTTCGTACGTTGATGATCATAGGTTGTGGACTAAAGGGTTTGTTGCTGAGTGTATCTGGTTTATCCATGTCAAGTTTTAGAGATCCATGTGAAGATTTGATCGAGTTAGGAAAATTTACATTCTAATAGTTTTTATGTTGCTTTAGTTGGTGTTGCTGATTGAAGATGATGCGGTTTCAATTAGTTCAGTTGTTGTGGATGCTTGTCTGGTGATTTGCAATGTTTGTGGATGCTTCTAGGTCATGCTCTATCTTTGTTGCATGTCTGCATTGATTGTTGTGCTCGTGGTTTGCAATTTTCTCTTGCGTGTTCATGTTTTTCTTGTTCTTGGCCGACATGGTGGTTGTAGCATGTTGTGGATATTCAAGGAGTAATTAATTGAAGTGTTTTCATGTTGGAGATGTTGATTTGGGTCTTCACTAAGTTGTGGTCAGCCTTGGTTGATTCACATTAATAATATTTAGTGCTTTGGGCCGATAGTTTATATTCATTTTATTATTTTGTTGAGGCCGATTTGAAGGGATGAAATTTCTTATTGTAGATATATAAGAGCGATTGCTTATTCCAATTGAAGTGTGCAAGCATATGTCAGAGTGTGCTTCTGTGTGTATATGTGTGAATATTGATCTAAATCATTCAAAGACAAAGAAAAGTGTGAAGAAAAGTAAATAAGTGTTCATGCGCTTAACCAAAACTATGATAAGGAATTAGCAGATGTTATTCCATCAGTTCAAATCCCTGCGAATGTAACCCAATTCCTCTATAAGACAGTGTGTCTTCCTTTGGGCGGTTAGCCCTGTTGTAGTTAAGCAATGAGCTTTAAGCAGTGTGCCTGAATGCAAGTGCATTCCCCTTATTTTCATTTCTTATACTTTTAATAAGGTATAATCTTGTGGACTGAACTCCACCATGGTTTTTCCCCTAACAAGGTTTCCACAAAAAATATTGGTGTTATGTGTGTTGATGATTTATCCTTTCATGGTTATTAATCAGATCTAAGAATAAAGTTAATAAATTGAATAAGTTTTAAATTTATGTGACAACTAATTCACCCCCCTCCCCCTCCTATTAGTTGTCTTCCCTTGTGTTACAAACATAGGTATGTCACCAAGAAAAGAGGTGTGACACAACGTTAAAAATATCTAATCATAAATGTACAAAATCTAGTTATACTTGTATTAAATTGCATATTGAATCTAGAATGCATTCTTAAATGGTTACCTTTACATAGAAAAAAGATAATAAAATTAATCCAACCAAAAGAGATCTATAAAATGGCAAGGGCAATTGTGACCCTTTCCTTCCACTACTTGCTGCCTAAGAATCATTCCAATTATTTGAAGTGTACCTCAACATTTGTTTTTCACCTTTTCTCCTCCACATTTTTATTTCATACATTTATGTATGTTTTATGGAAACAATTTAATTAAACATCCATGTTATCATAAAATAAGTCTTTGACATATATCTATGTGATATAGGGGGATTCGCTACTCACGAGTTCTCTTCATTTAGAGATCCTCATAGGGCGAAATGCCCTATATTACCTTAATAGAAAACAACAGAAGTTTTAGATTCTGAAAGAGCAGGTCTCAAAGATTTTCTAGACAAATTGACGAGCTCTCGGACAAAGGACTTCAGTATAGAAAACGGACGACAACGCGACACGCTGGCATCTCAGAGGACCAAAAAGCGAGAATGTCGTAGAAAATGTGTAAATAACCACTTCTAATCTGAATGCTAAAAGCCATAGAATATAGTAAAATAGCAGAAAGTGATAGAACTCAGATGAAGTAGAAATAACAAAGATAAGGAGAAGAAAGGAAATACTTATAACCGTGTGGGTGATGAAGCCTCCACCAAACAAATCCCTACAAAACCTGCACACAAGAGGGAAAGAATGTTGGGGTTGTATAGGGGCTTGCTTTAGTCAGACCCCGTTTTAGTGTTCCCACCTCCACAGACAGCCAGATAGAAAAGTAGAAGTGGAGTAAAGAGCACTAAAGCACTACAAAACAATGTTATGCTACTCAACCAAGTAATAGTGGAGAGGAGTGAAAATTTACCACCTCCACCAAGAGCACTCAAGGCTAATTGGGGAGAAAATGAGAGAAACTCAAGCCTTTCCTGCAATGGTGTTTTGTTCCACACTTGCTCTACTGACATGGTGAAGTGTTGATGCTGTTGCTGTGAAGTGTAAAGTGTTTGCTAGAATTCTTGGAAGAGGATGTGAAGCTTGTGGATAAAATCCAAAAATGGTGAAGAGATCTTCCAACCTTTCATCCAACCTTCAAATGCAAGTTCAAAGATTGATTATGAAGGAATGAGAAAGGAAACAGCCATATTTGAGTCGGGTGGCCGAGGAGGGCATTACAAATCGACCCCCAATGGGAAGTTTAATGCCTCTGCAAGCTCCAGACTTGGGAATCTGTCAGGGACATAAGCGCGTTGTGCAGACCTTTGTGCACCACGTGGGCGTCCCCGAAAGAAACGCCTCCATTGATGCTCAAAACAAGCACTAAGTGTGATACAAGTAGTGGGCTTAGGTGGAATTAAGCCTTCGAACTTGGTTTTCTAAAGTGTATAGAGGCAAAAAGGGGAATTGCGCCTAGAGTGCAAATTCACTCTTATACAATCTAGAAGTGTATTTAAATAGTGATTTCCATTGCACCCTTTGCATCTAATTTTTTGAAGTCATCATAATCTAAATTGCCAAATACTCAAAATAAAAACAAAACCCAAAAAATTTGTAAAAGACTGAAAATAAAACAGTATTCATTATTATAATACAAGTCTCTTTTCAAATCACTTCATTTAGTATCACCAATAATCTTTACATGAACATCCTCCTATCTAAAATAAATGTTCTCACTGTAATTTCTCTTGCTGCAATCTTAAAGATAAATTTCATTACAATGTGACAATCAACACATTCAAAGATAATAAACAACACTAATAATTAGTCTGCGGATGTGTCCAACAAATCAAAAGCAATTGCCACCTTTTCACTATGATGGCAGATAAATATTCTTTTTCCCCCTTTTCCATATAACTAAGTAGATGTCTTGAATCTGGAAAATCCTCTGCTGCCTTCATTTCTCAAACCAATTTCTCCAGCTTTGCATAGATCTCCCGTGTCCGTGGAGGTACTCTGTCTACAGAAAAAGCATGTAGCATTTTATTGCCTTCAATCCAACGACATTCAGAGATGTTTCTAATTCCTTTATCTTTCATCAGCCTCCTTACCATTTGAAGCACATACAGCCTGCCCACTTGTGCATAGATGTTTGAGAGAATATAAGTCGTAGCAATTCAAGGATCCAAATAAAAAGGAAACATCGCTGTAAATACTCCTAAGCATATATATATACATATGTGATCTGCAGGCAAAAATAAAATATATCCACACAACCAATACAGGTTTAACTGGCATCTTAATGATAAAAGTTTAGGGTGTTCTCAAGATAGCCAGCGCGGGCAAGAAGGTCAAGCATGCAAACACAATGATCAATTGTCGGCGTGATGGAATAAGGATTACTCTGATTGAAGCACGTACAGCCCTCACCCAGTAAACCTGCATCACTGCATGCACATAGAACACAAGCAAAGTTTATCATGTCAGGATATGTTTCAGTCTGCTTCATTAATCCAAAGATTTTGAGAGCATCCTCACAAAATCCATTATTTACATATTCTGCAATCATTGTATTCCATGAGACCACATTTCTTTGATGCATTTTGTCAAAACAGGTCACCTTCCTTGTGAATGCTTAAAATTTTTCATGCATGTCTACTACACCTACCTCCAACTATAATATCTGACAAAAAATTCCTTTTTATTATGCTTTGATAAATGTCCATACCCTGTTCAAAGGTACCAGTTTGTCACAGGTGGCGAGGATGTTGGCTTTATAGCTGCTAATCGTATTTGCTTGGATGTTTCTAAAACCTTGTCAATAAATTTATTTTTGAGCATATACCGCAATCATGGCATTCCATGAGACAAACTTTTTTAAAGGCATTTTGTCAAACAGATCAGGTGCCTTGTCTGTGGTTCTACATTTTGCATACAAGCAGTTGTAACTACAACATATGACAAAATTCCTCTCTCAATATTGTTTGGTGGGTGTCAATACCCTTGCTAACCTCCCATTTTGGCACAGGTAGGGAGGATGCTACCAGTTGCCGAATCTGGCTTTACACATTCCAATTGTATTTGCTTTAAATTTACCAACGCCTTTTAGAAAATCTATTTAGTAGAATCCTGCAATCATTGCAGTCCACAAGAACACATTTCTTTCAGACATTATGTCGAACACTTCACGTAGCTCAATCACTGCTTTCACATTTTGCATACATGCCTACCTGGGCAGTTGCAACTACAGAATCCAAACAAAATTTCTCTATTCCTTATGCTTTTATGGATGTCTATACCTGTTCCGAAGCTCACGTTTTGGCGCACGCTGGGAGGTTGCTGGCAAAGGTTGGAGAGTCTGGCTTTACACCTGCTAATTGCTTTTGCTTGAAAGTTTCTAAAGCCTTTCCAACAAATCCATTTTGTCAATATCCTGCAATCACGGCATTCCATGAGACTGCATTTCTTTGAGGTATTCTATCAAGCACTTCACATGTATTGTCCATGCTTCCACATTTTGCATACATGTCTACCATGGCAGTTGCAAGTACACACTCCAACAAATTCCTCTATCCATTATACTTTTATGGATAAACATACCTTGTTCGGAAGCTCACATTTTGGCACAGGTTGGTAGGATGTTGCGAAGGTTGCAGAGTCTGGTTTTACACCTGCCAATTGCATTTGCTTGAAAGTTTCTAAAGCCTTTTGTGCATATCCTGCAATCATGGCATGCCATGAGACCACGTTTCTTACAGGCATTTGGTCAAGCAGTTCACGTGCCTTGTCTATGCTTCCACATTTTGACATCTCATGAAAAAATTCCTCTATCCTTTATACTCTGTTCCAAAGCTACCATTTGTAAAAGGCTGGGACCACACTTGCAAATGCAAACTGATCGGGTTGGAGACCTGAGGATACCCATGTATTCCGTACGCTGCAATGATCATAATCCATGGGAGGCTATCTCATTCTGTTATATGATCAAACACTTTACGCACATCAACCAAACTTCCGGACTTGGCATAAGAGAGACTGTAATAACAGGAAAACAATACTCCGCATTTGTGAATCCTATACCCATTAGAAGTCGCGCCGCTGCAGGTATCCTCTGAGCAGGGACAGCAACAGCGAATTTGGTTTGGCTGATCTGTGGGAACAGTGAGTTTGTTTGGGTTTATGTGCGGAAACTCGGCGGCTGATTGGTAACTGTAACCGCTAGCAGCGACTGCTTAACGGAGCGGAGAGGAGCGTGGCGAAAGGGACGGGTTAATCGGTTCCACATGTGCTACCTAAGGTTGGGATCCATGGGAGCTTTAGGATCTACTTTTAAGGAGAAGGAGGTCTCATGAAGTAAAAAGAAAATTTCTACAAAATTAATTGGAATATTTTCTTGAAAAATAAAATGGGGTGGGGTTGGAGATTGCGCTTATAGTTTAGGAATTTTATCTGTCATTTGTCAATCATCTCAACTTTTATATTCCCACCAAAACAAAATTGGAGGGGGAATGTCATTTATTTACTTGTTTTTATCTCTACAATTATAATACACTCCATCTAGAGTAGTAGAGAACAGTGCATGCATAGTAGCAACAAAAAGAGGTACTGTATCCCAGATGCCAGCATCATATATTCACAATTAGATGAGACTCTCTATTGAATATTCCCATGTCATAGTGCATCAAATCCCCCAATATTGGAGTAATATCCTCCTCAAAGAAGGTGTTAGCAATTCCTATATGAATTATGATGACCAAATTTTGAATCCTTGTCATTTTACTTTCCTTTGTTCTAGGTTTAAAAATGTGGAACACAACTCAATGCAGGAAACTATGTTTGATTACTAGATTTCCAACCCTTTCTTTTTGTTTTCCTTTGTTCACAGTTTACGTTTACAGGTTAGGGCTCAGTGATTTCCTTAAAATTTGTAGCTTAATATTTTAAGTTGAACTGCACTACTAAGTTCATGGAACCACCAGCTTTATAAAATTCCTAAAAATTCTTAGTAGCACCAGCTGAAACGTTTCAAGAATCCCCCTCCATGAGACCCCACCCTAAGAAGTAAAAGTGTGTGTTGTAGCGAAGCAAACATGTATGATATACTTAGGATGATGGATCATGAACACAATTTCTCTCGAATGAGGGAGGCTTTGAAACTACAAAATATTTTTCCTGAAGGATCCAACTCTTAGGAGTAGTCTACTATACTCAGAGATCTATTTTAACTCTATGTATGTTCCTTACAAAATCCTACCCATGCAACCTGAAAAGGAAACTCACAACCAAAGCTTATGAGCAATAGAACAATCTGCAACAAATTTCATAAATTTTGTAGCTAACAAATTTCTTTGCTTCTATCAAACAAGTCTAGAATGAGCTCTTTTGTTTGTTCATTTTTTTGGTTCCTACATATTGAAACAAGAAGTTTGTGGACTTATATCATAAAGGTACGATTGATCTTATATTGAACTTATATATTGTAAAAAATAGAATGCTTGTGTTACTTACAAAGGAATTAATGCTAAGAAAATTTAATATTGTTAACATGAAAAATCTCTTGATGCATTGATATATAATTGCCAAGCAATGCCTGTTACACCCCTAACTTTAACTATGTTTTACTTTTACTTTTGAAGTAATTAGTAGATCATGATTATGCATTATTCAATGATTTGATGTTTAGTAAAAATGTTTGAAAAAATCAATGTTTTCATGTGTTATGTTTATTTGACTAAAATTGGCATGTGTTTAAAAGTTGTCAAGATGTGATGATTTCATAAGGATTATGAAATGATTAATGATACACTAATCTCGAGTTGGTGTTTGCAAGTTGCATTAAGGAAACAAGTTTCTGCCCTCTGAGAAAGGGAGGGAGAGCATCATAAGAGAGAAGGGTATAGTCTAAGGACTTGTTAGTAATGCCATTTGAGTTCATTCTCCCTACATAAGCCATGTTAATGGCTACTTTTGACAAGCGAGTATGTTTTATTTGTCATTATTTGTGTCTTGTGTTAAAATCTGACTTTTGTCAACAGGTTAAGTTTAGCCTAACCAAACCAAGTTTGGGAAAGTTTGAAAAGAAAAACAATAATCTTTGTTAAATATATTATGCTTGTCGATTTTTATAGATTAAGTAATGTTGATAGTTCGACAAGAGAAGTCGTTCATAATAGCCTTATCGATTTATCAACTCGATAAGAATATCAAGTCAAATCGGTTAATAAGATAATTATATTAAATCAATATGGATTTATATATATATATATATATATATATATATATATGACTTTAATTACTAGAAAAAAAAATGGCATGTTCATCTATACCAATAGCAAAGTAATTTAAATCTGTTTAAAACTCCAACTTCAAGGGGGCCTTAATAAATGTATATTATAATGGCATAAAGGCCTTAATATCGTGGGAGTTTCTAAAGATTAAAGCAAGGAGTTAATTACTATAGAATGCCTTATTTTTAATCAATCAACTCATGTCCATTTAAAGGCATTACTTCTATTAATAATAATCATTTTAAAATGAGGTTGTGCATAGCTGTTGAAATATTTTCTCCAACCACTAAGTGGTAGTGAGAACGATCTCTAAATGTAATGTATTTGCCCATGAATTCTTTATCGCCAACCACTTTATAAGCCTTGTTTGAGGGTGATTCCTTGCTATATTTAGCTTGTCATTCTTTATGAAATGGGTGCCATAAAAACAATCAGAGGGGAGAAAGGAATCCGCGGCCTCTAGTGGGGGAAGTTATTTTAAAAAAAATAATTTCAGAACTGAATTTCAGTTGCTTATAAGAAAACTAACAATGCTGGAGAGGATGGTTTTAAAAACTGTTATGTGAGGTTGTGCTCTCTGTGCGCTAGGAAGAAGATACAGAGCAAGAAAGAATAGGGAACCGAACGGGGAAAGATTGCATTCAAAACTTCATTCAAGTAGAATGAAAGTTTGTATGAATGTTTTCTTTTATTTGTTC
>VDFB02000017.1:61323359-61388214 GCA_007258455.2 Sequoia sempervirens
CACATAGAACACAAGCAAAGTTTATCATGTCAGGATATGTTTCAGATTGCTTCATTAATCCAAAGATTTTGATAGCATCCTCACAAAATCCATTATTTACATATTCTGCAATCATTGTATTCCATGAGACCACATTTCTTTGATGCATTTTGTCAAACAGGTCACCTTCCTTGTGAATGCTTTAATATTTTCTTGCATGTCTACTACACCTACCTCCAACTATAATATCTGACAAAAATTCCCTTTTTATTATGCTTTGATAAATGTCCATACCCTGTTCCAAAGGTACCAGTTTGTCACAGGCGGGGAAGATGTTGGCTTTATAGCTGCCAATCGTATTTGCTTGGATGTTTCTAAAACCCTGTCAATAAATTTATTTTGCGCATATGCTGCAATCATGGCATTCCATGAGACAAACTTTTTTAGAGGCATTTTGTTAAACAGATCACGTGCCTTGTCTGTGCTTCTACATTTTGCATACGAGCAGTTGTAACTACTACATATGACAAAATTCCTCTCTGCATATTCTATGGTGGATGGCAATACCCTTCCTATGCTCCCATTTTGGCACAGACAGGGAGGATGCTGCCAGTTGCCGATTCTGGCTTTACACATTCCAATTGTATTTGCTTTAAATTTACCAAAGCCTTCTCGGAAAATCTATTTAGTAGAATCCTGCAATCATTGCAGTCCACAAGAACACGTTTCTTTCAGATATTGTGTCAAACACTTCACATACCTTAATCCATGCTTCCACATTTTGCATACATCTCTACCTGGGCAGTTGCAACTACAGAATCCAACAAATTTTCCTTATTCCTTATGCTTTTATGGATGTCTATACCTGTTCCAAAGCTCACATTTTCGTGCAGACTGGGAGATTGCTGGCAAAGGTTGGAGAGTCTGGTTTTACACCTGCTAATTGCATTTCCTTGAATGTTTCTAAAGCCTTTCCAACAAATCCATTTTGTCGATATCCTGCAATCACGGCATTCCATGAGACTGCATTTCTTTGAGGTATTCTATCAAGCACTTCACGTGTCTTGTCTATGCTTCCACATTTTGCATACATGTCTACCAGGGCAGTTGCAAGTATACACTCCAACAAATTCTTCTATCCATTATACTTTTATGGATAACCATACTTGTTCCGAAGCTCACATTTTGGCACAGGCCGGTAGGATGCTGCAAAGGTTGCAGAGTCTGGTTTACACCTGCAAATTGCATTTGCTTGAAAGTTTCTAAAGCCTTTTGTGCATATCCTGCAATCATGGCATGCCATGAGACCACGTTTCTTACAGGCATTTGGTCAAGCAGTTCACGTGCCTTTTCTATACATCCACATTTTGGCAACATCTGCAAAAAATCCTCTATCCTTTACACTCTGTTCCAAAGCTACCACCTTGGAAAAGGCTGGGACCACACTTGCAAATATAAACTGATCGGGTTGGAGACCTGTTAGTTGCATGTTGTGAAACTTTGCCAATGCCTCGTGAGGATACCCATGTATTCCGTACGCTGCACTGATCATATTCCATGGGAGGCTATCTCATTCTGTTATATGATCAAACACTTTAGGTACATCAACCAAACTTCCGGACTTGGCATCAGAGAGAGTGTAATAACAGGAAAACAACACTCCGCATTTGTGAATCCTATACTCATTAGAAGTCGCGCCGCTGCAGGTATCCTCTGAGCAGGGACGGCAACAGCGAATTTGGTTTGGCTTATCCGTGGGAACAGTGAGTTTGTTTGGGTTTATGTGCGGAAACTCGGCGGCTGATTGGTAACTGTAACCGCTAGCAGCGACTGCTTAACGGGTTAATCGGTTCCACATGTGCTACCTAAGGTTGGGTTCCATGGGGCTTTAGGATCTACTTTTAAGGAGTAGGAGGTCTCATGAAGTACAAGGAAATTTGCTAAAAATTAATTGGAATATTTTCTTGAAAAATAAAATGGGGTGGGGTTGGAGATTGCTCCTATAGTTTAGGAATTTTATCTGTCATTTGTCAATCATCTCAACTTTTAGATTCCCACGAAAAAACAATCTGGGAGAAAATGCCATTTATTTACTTGTTTTTATCTCTACAATTACAATACACTCCATCCAGAGTAGTAGAGAACAATGCGTGCATAGTAGCAATAAAAAGAGGCACTGTATCCCAGATGTCAGTTTCATATATTCACAATTAGATGAGGCTCTGTATTGAATATTCCCATGGTCATAGTGCATCAAATCCCCTAATATTGGAGTAATATCATCATCAAAGAATGTGTTAGCAATTCCTATTTGAGTTTTGATGACCAGATTTTGAATCCTTGTCATTTTACTTTCCTCTATTCTAGGTTTAAAAATGTGGAATACAATTCAATGCAGGAAACTATGTTTGATTACTAGATTTCCAACTCTTTCCTTTTGTTTTCCTCTATTTGTGGTTTACATTTACAAGTTAGGGCTCAATGATTTCCTTAAAATTTGGAGCTTAATATTTTAAGTTGAACTGCACTACTAAGTTCATGGGACCACCAGCTTTATAAAATTCCTAAAAATTCTTAGTAGCACTGGCTGAAACGTTTCAGGAAGCCCCATCCATGGGACCCCACCCTAAGAAGTAAAAGTGTGTGTTGTAGCGATGCAAACATGTATGATCTTCTTAGGATGATGGATCATGAACACAATTTCTCTCTAATGAGGGAGGCTTTGAAACTACAAAATATTTTGCCTCAAGGATCCAACTCTTAGGAGTAGTCTACTATACTCAGAGATGTATTTTAACTCTATGTATGTTCCTTACAAAATTCTATCCATGCAACCTAAAAAGGAAACTCACAACAAAAGCTTATGAGCAATAGAACAATTTGCAACAAATTTCATAAATTTTGTAGTTGATAAATTTCTTTGCTTCTATCAAACAAGTCTAGAATGAGCTCTTTTGTTTGTTCATTTTTTTGGTTCCTACATATTGAAACAAGAAGTTTGTGGACTTATATCATAAAGGTATGATTGATCTTATATTGAAGTTATATATTGTAAAAAATAGAAAGCTTGTGTTACTTGTAAAGAAATTAATGCTAAGAAAATTTAATAATGTTAACATGGAAAATCTCTTGATGCATTGATATACAATTGCCAACTAATGCCTATTACATCCCTAACTTTAAGTATGTTTTACTTTTACTTTTGAAGTAATTAGTAGATGATTATGCATTATTCAATGATTTGATGTTTAGTAAAAATGTCAAGAAAAATCAATGTTTTCATGAGTTATGTTTATTTGACTAAAATTGATATGTGTTTAAAAGTTGTCAAGATGTGATGATTTCATAAGGATTATGAAATGATTAATGATACACTAATCTCGAGTTGGTGTTTGCAAGTTGCATTTAGGAAACAAGCTTTCACCCTCTGAGAAAGGGAGGGAGAGCATCATCAGAGAGAAGGGTATAGTCTAAGGAATTTTTAGTAATGCCATCTGAGTTCATTCTCCCTACATAAGCCATGTTAAAAGTTACCTTTGACAAACGAGTAAGGTTTTTTGTCATTAGTTGTGTCTTGTGTTAAAATTTGAGTTTTGTCAATAGGTTAAGTTTAACCTAGCCAAACCAAGCTTGGGCAAGTTTGAAAAGAAAAATATTAGTCTTTGTTAAATATGACATGCTTGTCGATTTTTATCGATTAAGTAATGTTGATAGTTCGACAAGAAAAGTTTTTTGTAATAGTCTTATCGATTTATCAACTCGATAAGAATATCAAGTCAAATTGATTAATAAGGTAATTATATTAAATCAATATGAATTTACATAAATAAATATATATATATATATATATATATATATATATATATATATATATATATATATATATCTTTAATTATTAGTAAAAGTAAAAAAAAATGCCATGTTCATATGTATCAATAGTAAAGTAATTTAAATCTGTTTAAAACTCCAACTTCAAGGGGGGCCTTAATAAATGTATATTATAATGGCATAAAGGCCTTAATATCGTGGGAGTTTCTAAAGGTTAAAGCAAGGAGATAATTACCATAGAATGCCTTATTTTTAATCAATCAAGTCATGTCTATTTAAGGGCATTACTTTTATTAATAAAAATCATTTTATAATGAGGTTGTGCGTAGCAGTTTAACTGTTTTCTCCAACCACTAAGTGGCAGTTAGAACGATCTTTAAATGTAATGTATTTGCCATTGAATTCTTTATCGCCAACCACTTTCTAAGCCTTTGTTTGAGGGTGATTCCTTACTATATTTAGCTTGTCATTCGTTATGAAATGGTTGCCATCTGGAATTTGATGGTCACCCTTATTTGTCATATGACGGTTTGGTCATTTGAATGCCTATAAAAAAAATTGTTTATTTATGAATTTTTATATAAAATCTCTTATAAATGCAATATCTTGAAAAATCATAAAACAATGATAATTATTAGTAATAGATATAAAAATCTGCTGTATAATTAACAATTAACAAAAGTTTCTAAGTTCATATCTAAAACAAATCTCATTAAATATATTCTAAAATTAAAAATACTTAAATTCTATTTTGAAAATATTCTAAATTAATATATATTTTTATAATAATATTATAAATTATCACATATATTAATATAAAAAAAGATAACTATTATGAAAATGTCAAAGTTTCTAAATTCATATTAGAAAATATTCAAAAAAGTTATTTCTATTCAAAATTAATTTATCTTTTTATAATAAAAATTATATATATTATAAATTAAAATACTATATTATATTTTGCTTATAATAATTTTTTACGGTTTAGTAAAAATATAGCAAGTCAAAGTATACAGTCTAATCAATTTTATAGCTGTAATATACGGTCTAAAATTGGAAAAACGGTCAAATAGACTATCAAATTCCAGGCCTTGTTGCCATAAAAACAATCAGAGAGGAGAAAGGAATCCACGGGCTCTAGTGGGGGAAGTGATTTTTAAAAGAATAAGTTCATATCTAAATTTCAGTTGCTTATAAAAAAACTGACAATGATGGAGAGGATGGTTTTAAAAACAGTTATGTGAGGTTGTGCTCTCTCTATGCTAGGAAGAAGATACAGAGCAAGAAGGAATAGGGAACCAAGCAGAGAAAGATTGCATTCAAAGACTTCATTCAAGTAGAATGAAAGTTTGTATCAATGTTTTCTTTTATTTGTTTGCTTTCTGGTTTTGTAAGTTTCAATTGTCTTGAGCCTTTCATGGCAAGTTTACTATATTAAGCTTCATGGAAACATTCTTTATTGTAGAGGCTCGAGGTTGATAAGGCCGAGCCTGTATAACCATTGAAACACTCTTTATACTATGGCTCAAGGCCATTATGGATGAGCTTTAAACCCTTGAACTTTCTTTATGATTGTAGCTCAAGGCCACTAAGGCCGAGTGTTAATTCATTGTAATCTTTAGTGTGCTTATAGCTTGAGGTTGCTAAGGTTGACATTTAATTCATTATATTCTTTATTGAAACTCTAGCTCGAGGCCTTTTAGGTCGAGCACATATCCACTGTAACATTACATGTATGTTATCGGCATGGCTATAATAATAATAGTACCACACCTAGTATTATGATTTGTTGGATTGTTAACCCTAACTACTGACGTCACCTTCAGCCACTGCCCGCAATATCGCAATAAATAAAATATCCATTGCGATATCGCGGGAGACTCCCATAGCTTTTTGTTTTATCCTAACCGCCATTCGTTTACTGCCGTTTACTGCACCGTCATCAAACCGCTGCCCGCGATATCGCAATATGGGTTTTACCCATTGCGATACCGCGGGGAACTATGAATAAAGCTGCCACCGCCAAAGGAAATCTCATAATACGGAAATAGATATTTAAGTTTTAATATTATTGTATAGGACATTTTATTAAATGCGTTTTGACTGGGAAAAAGTTAGTTAGGTAATTTGTAATAAATTTTTGTTGAGCCCTCTCTTCTGTGAAAATCATTCACGTGAATTTTACCTATACATATATATGTAATTTTTTTTTTTTATGAATGAGAATGCGAATGTGAGCATACAAAAAATTAACGAGCAACAGCTCTATGTTGAAGAAATTATTATTTTAAGTTTTATTTTTACTGTGTGAATTCCTTTGCCTCTGGCCTTCACGTGGTATCAGAGCAAGTTCGATTATCAGAGCCAATTTTATCAAAGTAGATTATCTGGGTAAATTTAAAAAATGGTAGCAAGCACAAGCTTGACAAACCCACAAATTCCACAGTTTAATGGGAAGAATTATGAGTACTGGTCAATTACCATGAAAGCACTATTTAGCTCACAAGATATATGAGATTTAGTTGAGAATGGATTTCAAGAGCCAGCAGATGCAGTAGCATACAATGCTTTAACACAAGCAGAGAAAGACTTATTAAAAGACACAAGGAAGAAAGACTCAAAGGCTTTATTTTATCTGTTTCAAGCTGTACATGAGAGCATTTTTCCAAGGATTTCAGCAGCAACAAAGTCCAAACAAGCATGGGACATACTTCAAACAACCTATCAAGGCATGGAAAAAGTTAAAACAACAAAGCTACAAATGCTGAGAAGAGATTTTGAAACAATATGTATGAAGGACAACGAATCTGTAGATTCATTATACACCTAAGTCATTAGGGTGGTTAATCAAATTAGGTCTCATGGAGAGAATCTGGAAGATACTAGAGTTGTTGAAAAGATTTTAAGGATTTTTCCCACAAAATTTCTACCGGTTGTAGTTGCTATCTAGAAGAGACAAAGAATCTATCACAGTTCTCAGTTGATGAGCTGTATGCATCTCTAATTTATCATGAACACAGGCTGAAGAGGTCAGCAGATACATCACTGGAGCATACTTTCAAAACTCAGGCTTCGATCAGTCAAGGAAGAGGCAGAGGTAGATCAAGAGGAAGAGGAAGAAACTCTTACAGAGGTGAAAGATACAGTCTATCAAGTTCAAGTGGAAGAGGCAGCAATCAAGGCTCAAGCCAAAACCCAACACAGAATCACTCACAAAATCAAAGGTATGATAAATCTCAAGTCCAATGTCACTACTGTAAAAAATATGGGCATTATATGAATGAGTGTAGAAAGAAGTAGTATGATAATAATAGACAAAATACAAATTTTTCAAGAGAAGGTCAAAATCAGAATTTTGATACGAGCACAATGTTTTTAGCTTGTAATGTTGCTCAAGCAAATGAAAAAGATGTATGGTTTTTAGATTCAGGCTGTAGCAATCATATGACAGGGAATCTAGAAATGTTTTCAAGTTTAGATGAGAATGTAAAGTCTGATGTTACATTGGGTAATGACAATAAAGTGTCAGTCAAGGGAAAAGGAGATGTCAATATTCTAACTAAGCAGGGGGAGAAAAAGTATATTTTAGATGTGTATTTTGTGCCTAGTCTGAAACATAACTTAATGAGTGTAGGGCAGCTGGTTCAAAAAGGGTATAGAGTAACCTTCAAGAATGGTCTGTGCACAATTTTAGACAAATACCCAAGCAACCAACTTATTGCAAAAGTCAGAATTACAAACAACATAATGTTTTCCTTAAAGATAAGGCCAGATTTGAACATAAATTATGCTCAAGCACAACACTTAATGAATTCACAAGTGGGTAGAGAAGAAACTACAACAGTAGTGCAGACAATCTTTCAGGCTGAGATAAAAGATGAAAACTGGTTATGGCACCTGAGATATGGGCATCTCAACTTTGAAGGTTTAAATTTACTTCATAAGAAAGGCATGGTCAATGGACTACCTTTAATAGAAAAACCAAAAAGGGTATGTGAAGGGTGCATTTTAGGAAAACAACATAGAGAATCATTTCTAGTAGGAAAGTCAACTAAAGCAAAAGTCCCTTTAGAAATTATACATTCAGATTTGTGTGGACCTATGCAAACACCTTCAATAGGTGGTAGTTTTTATTTTCTGACATTCATTGATGATTATTCAAGAAAAATATGGGTTTATTTTCTAAAGCAGAAAAATGAAGTGTTTGATCTATTTTGTCAGTTCAAGAATTTGGTTGAAAAACAAAGTGGTTATTATATCAAAGTGTTGAGAATAGATAGAGGTGGTGAATATATTTCAAGAGAATTTTTTAATTTTTGCAAAGATCATGGAATTCACAAGTAGTTCACAACTAGATACACACCTCAGCAAAATGGAGTAGCTAAAAAAAAAAACAAAACAATTATGGAAATGGCTAGAAGCATGTTGAAAGCCAAACATTTGTCAAAATGAATATTAGTGAGGAAACAATATGGGCCTATATAATGAATGGGTGTCAAGCGAAAGTGTCATGAATATGGTACACAGAGAACTTACAGACCGAGGAAGAAAAACAATGTTACTCCACATGAGAGTATTTGGATGTATGCTTGCTTATGCACATGTGCTGATAGTGAGAAGGGAAGCTAGATAACAAAACTAGAAAATGTATATTTTGTTGGATCACAGGTAGAGAGTCAAGAAAGCACAAAACATGATAACAACAAAGAAAGTTATAATCAGCAGAGATGTACAATTTGTAGAAGATGAAGCATGGGATGGAAGCATAGAGAAGACAGTCAATATTTTAGCTTGTATACCTCAAGAGGAGAATGAATTTTCAGCATCAACAAATATTCTAGCTATTGTGACTCCTACCACTCCCATTCAAGCTCAGCAAAGTAGTCCACAGGTGACACTAGCATCGACTGTAAGAACAGCCTCATGCGTTCAAGGAAGTAGTCCAACAAGAGGACAACAAACACCATCTACAGCAGGACCATCAGGTCCATATTCTACAAGTTCAAGTGATATGTCAAATCTTACATTGGCAAGTCCGAGAAGACAGAAAATCAGAAGCATAAGAGATAAATATGAGCAAAATGAAGGTGAGAATAATTCAGATCAGATTTCTCTTACTGCATTTTATTCTCAAATAGAAGATCTAGTTCATTTTGAAGATGTAGTCAAAGATGATAAATGGGTAAGTGCTATGGATGAAGAAATTGAAGCAATTGAAAAGAATCAGACATGGGATCTTGTCAGTCTTCCAAAAGACAAAGATGTCATTGGAGTGAAATGGGTTTATAAAACCAAATTGAATGAAAAATATGAAGTTCAGAAGCTTAAAGCAAGATTGGTTGTAAAGGGCTATTCACAATAGCTTGGAATTGATTACAATGAGACATTTGCACCTGTAGCACGATTGGATACTATCAGGATGATTTTAGCATTAGCAGCTTAGAATAAGTGGTCTGTATCTCAAATGGATGTAAAGTCAGCTTTTTTAAATGGTTATTTAGAAGAAGTTTATGTGGATCAGCCACCTAGGTAAGACAAAGTTTACAAATTGAAAAAGGCACTGTATGGATTGAAGCAAGCCCCAAGAGCTTGGTACAGCAGAATAGACAATTATCTTTTGCTGAATGGATTTAATAGATGTAGTAGTGAGCCCACACTGTATACAAAAATGAATGAAGAAGGTGAAATACTGATAGTATGCATATATGTTGATGATTTAATCTTCACTGGAAATTTGTCAATTGACCTGTTCAAGGTAGACATGAAGAAGGAATTTGAAATGACAGACTTAGGTCTGATGAAGTATTTTTTGGGCATTGAAGTGAATCAAAATGAAAATGGTATTTTTATTTCACAAACAAAATATGCAAATGACATTTTGAAAAGGTTTAATATGATGAAGTGTAAACCAACACCAACACCTCTAGTGATAGGTCTGAAACCAAGCAAGGATGATAGAGGATCTAATGTTGATCCAACTTTGTTTAAGAGGCTTGTTGGAAGTCTCATGTATCTCATAGCCACAAGGCCAGACATTATGTATGAAGTAAGTTTGATTTCCAGGTTTATGGAAACACCAAAAGACACCCATTGGAAAGATGGGAAGAGAATTTTAAGGTATGTAAGTGGAACAAGAAATTTTGGCATTAAGTATTCAAATTCAGATGAGTTCAAACTCATAGGATACACAGACAGTGACTATGCTGGCAGCATTGATGACAGAAAAAGTACGTCTGGTTATGTATTTAATTTTGGGACAAGGGTTGTCTCATGGTCTTCAAAGAAGTAGTCAATAGTCTATCTTTCATCAGCTAAAGCAGAATATGTGGTAGCCACAAGTGCAGTATGCCAGGCAATCTGGATGAGAAGAATTTTGGAGGCAACAAAAATTTACTGTGATAACAATTCAGCCATAGCTCTTTCAAAAAATCCAGTCTTTCACAAGAGAAGCAAGCATATTGATACCAGGTATCATTTTATTAGGGAATTCATTAACAATGGTGACATATTTTTAGAGTTTTGTAGATCAGAAGAGCAAAGTGCAGATATTTTCACAAAGGAACTAGGAAGAGATAATTTTATTTTTCAAAGAAATAGATTGGGCATGGTGGACAGTGCAGTTATGTTTAAGGGGGAGTGTTGGATTGTTAACCCTAACTGCTGCCGTCACCTTCAGCCACTGCCCACAATATCACAATAAATAAAATATCCATTGCGATATCACAGGAGACTCCTGTAGCTTTTTGTTTTATCCTAACTGCCAGCCGTTTACCGCTGTTTACCGCGCCATCATAAAATCGCTGCTCGCGATATCACAATATGGGTTTTACCCATTGCGATACCGTAGGGAACTATGAATAAAGCCGCCACCGCCAAAGGAAATCTCATAATACGGAAATAGATATTTAAGTTTTAATATTATTATATGGGACATTTTATTAAATGCGTTTTGACTGGGAAAAAGTTAGTTAGGTAATTTGTAATAAATTTTTGTTAGGCCCTCTCTTTCGTGAAAATCATTCACGTGACTTTTACCTATACATATATATGTAATTTATTTATTTATTTTATGAATGAGAATGCGAATGTGAGCATACAAAAAATTAACGAGCAGTTGCTCTATGTTGAAGAAATTATTATTTTAAGTTTTTTTCTTACTATGTGAATTCCTCTGCCTCTGGCCTTCATGATTCGAGTTGAAAATGCTCATGGCACGAGAAGTGCACAACTATTGTATTAAGTACATACTCAATGGTTTGGCTTGCATGTGGTCAATGCAGCCACCACAAACTGTGGTGATGGTTGATATGACCTTAATCTTAAAATGTGCTTATAGCACTCAAAAAAAGTCTTGTTTCACTTACATGGAATGATTCTGGCTTAAAAGGTTATTAAAATAACATAGGCTATTCTTGTCTACCCCTCAAGTAAGGAGCTGGTGTGTTATTCAAAATATCACTATTTGATTATATATCATCTTGCATGCTAGCCAAATCATTAGCAAGCAATCCCTCCTTACTATTGATAACATGGAAGAATGGGAAGCATGTTTAGCCAATATTTATATGGATATTATTACAAGTTTTAAACCCTTATCAAACTTATGATTGGACTCTATGGAGAGAGAGGCGTTATCATTAAAAGCTCAAAGGAGTAATTAAGTTATCAATTAATTATGAAACCATTCTAACTAGATAAGGAAGGTATGCCTAGGGTATCAAGATTGTGATTTTAACCTATATGATAGTTTATTTTGAAATTGTGAACCATGGGAGACCTAGGTTGGTGAATATGGTTTGACCTTTGTTATTATTAGAAGGTGGGATAATAAGACATGGAATCACCAGTTCCGACTGACTATGAAACCAAGGACCCATGTATGAGATTTTGAGATAACAATTGCATGTCAAAGGAATGGACATAGATGTATTGAAACCTAATTATCCTAGACTAAGAATGGTTGATTTGATATGATTTTCAAGATGGAACACAGCGATGAGGAATCACAAGTTCCTCGTTACAAAAGTAACCTTTTAGTCATATACAACCAATGATGGAAATTGAGTGTTCTGATATGGGTGATGAATCAAATTGATTTCCACTTATTTTAGACCTAAAGAGAAAAGTCAATTTGAACTTATTGTAGGACATGACAACTTATAAGTCGAGACAGGGTGGTGGATATACGATAATATTTATTACATAATGATCATGCATGAAAATATTTGGCCAAGTAATGCATCTTTCTTTGCATGTATTGTTGGTCCACAATGCTCTATGTAACGCCCGCCATGCGAACCCCAGAGAACAAACATTGCAACCAATTTTTTTTTTTTTAAATAATACAAAATAAACATGTAACTAAACACTAAAACACATTTACATTGCACATTAATATCTTAACGTTAAATCCTCTGGGACATGCGAGGTTACATCACATAACAAACTCATAAAGAAAGATAAAAGATGAAACTGCATAACTTATTAAAACACACATTCATCGTAACATTATAACAATCATTTACAAGAGTACATCTATGAACCTTAAGTAAAAGTATTATTACATCACATATTACAATCATAATGAACATCTTACAATAATGTATACAAAGGTTCCTACATAATACATCATCGTTTAAGCATTACATTACATGATCTTGATAAATGAATTACAATAAATCTCTCGTACATGTGGGATTATACATAGTATAGTAACATATGAATTATCAAGTGAACAACTGGTACAAGCTCCAACTGAAGAATGTTGAGAAGACAAACATTGATGGGGAACCTAATGGGTGCGGAGCAAGTTCCACTCGACCATGTGGGTTATAAATAACCCACCCCCCATGCTCAGAGGTGACAAGGAAGTAATCACGACCGTGAATGCCAAAACTGACTCCAACAGAACAACATAGTATAATAACTCAAATACAACATCAAGGATTACAATAACATAAACGACAACATCTGAGAGACAACATAATAACATAAATACATGAAACTCATCACAATTAACCAAGGCAATAACCATTAACCAAGTAACCAAAGAACAATCATAAATCATTTGAAAAAGAAACTGATACAATAATCAAAACACATTTCCAGAGGCCAACAAGAAACAAGGCATACGAGTGTCTAATAGAGAGTGTCATCACATAGCCTACATGGGTTATCCTGGCCCTTCCTCCAACTTGAGGCGCATGCCCCCATCTATGGTTATCCTGGCCATTCCTCCTACTTGAGGTGTCGGCCCCATAGGGTAGCTCATGCAGCTCACCAAGACGATGAGGTTACGAATTTTCCGACCACGGCCTTCTCAGCCTATCATTAGTTTGTGATAGCCCTAATGCATAAACAAGGTATCTAATATTATTATCTTATATGTTTTACTACCCATCCCCCTAAGTTCTATTATTAGGTTTTCACTTGTTATAGTACTCTTATGTGGGTTATCCTGAGCTCTTCCTCCTTTCAAGGTGCTGACCCCCATGAAGAGCCACTCTCCCAATAGATCCTAAAATATAACCAAACAAGGCAAGGATTTTACCATAACGAATAAAGCATATAACTCAAAAAAAGACATACGAGGCATTACCCATCTTGCGATAACTTGTAATCAAAATCTCAACAATTTCATACAACCCTTCCAAAATACTAATGCTAAAATCATGCAACATCTCGAGCACATAAAACAAGGGTAAATACCCAATGATAAGAACATGCCTCTGGAAAGCTAGGGTTCACAACAATCAAAATTGGGTTCATAATACAACCGGGTTTCCACATTGATTACACTAAACAATAACCACAAAGGGAATGATCAAATCAATTTACTAGATCGCACAATTTAAATTTAATTCATTCACAATTAACTGATTGAATTACTTTCCCAAATTCATAACCAACATAAAAATCAAATATTCAAATATAAAATAATATAACGCTCCGCTTAATTATTTTCTCTTTGCACAAATATATATGTATAGCTTTTTATACTAAAATGAAAAGAACAAAATATATAGAATTTCTTTTTTAATCTCTTTTTTTATTTTTTTTAAAGTATACACACACACAAATATATATATATATATATATATATATATTAAATAAAACATTTAATAAAAAATACACACCACATATATATATATATATAATTAAATAAAACATAACTTGCGAATCAAAAGGTCATCGGCCTTTTTAGGTATTGCGCACAACAGTCTTGTTGACTGCTACATGTAGCAGTCATTAAGACTATTGCGCACTACTATGGCAGCACTGGCCACAGTAGGGGGTACAGGGAGGTGGGTATGACTACGACCATCCTTCCCCAACACCCATCAACAAAATTTCTTTGAATTAAAATATATTTCGAAATAAACAATTTCATTTCATTTTTTTTTTATATAAGTGCAGAATGAACAGACCAGGTGGATATGAATTCGGCCCAATATAAAACTTAGAATAAATTCATAATAACAAATATATATATATAAATATATGTATATATATACTTAGTATATATACTGAGTATATATATATACTTAGTATATATATATTTATATATATATACTCAGTATATATATATTTCGAGAGCACAAAACACTTCTTCAGGAATATACGTACTAGTCATCCTTCCCCAACACCCTTCAACAACATTTCTTTTAATTAAAATACATTTCAAAATAAAAAATTTCATTTCAAATGTTTTTTTTATATAAGTGCAGAATGAACAGACTAGGTGGGTACGAATTCAGCCCAATATAAAACTTAGAATAAATTCATAATAACATATATATATTTCAAAAGCACAAAACACTTCTTCAAGAATAGATGTACTGTATATATATGTATGATATGTATATATTTATATTTTTTCTTAGATTTATATATATATACATATTTGAATATATATAAAACTCATCGAATTGAATAAAAGAATTATTTTTCCATAGTCAAGGATAAAGAAATTGGACATTTTCAGAAAATGTTTGACAACATTTCTTTCTATTTGTTTGCAAGTAAGACAATTTCAAATTTCCAGACAAATTTTCTTTCTCTGAAAGTCAATTTATTTATTTAATTCAATTTTATTTTGAAAGTGAAACTAGAGAAATGATAGAATGGAACCTGAAGTCCTACGCTGTTGAAAACTTGATAAAGCTTCGCTTGAGTCAAACAACCCTTCGATTAGCTTTTGTTCCTTCCTTTAGAATTTCTCCAGATTTCCTTGCTCAGATTTCTACTCTACTATTCCATTTAGAAAGTCTCTCCAGAATAATGAAAAACAAAAGAATGAAAAATAACTTTCCAGAGAACTTCAGAAGATCCTATAATTTAAAACCAATATTTTTGTGCAACTTCTATCCAAATCTTCCCGTGAATGAAAAGTCTCACAAATTTTCAATTAAATAAAATATATCTCTTTCTTTTTTCAGAAACTCTAAAAATCCAAATTAAAAGAAATTTTCTATTTTAATTCAAGCTTTTCAGCCAACAATTAATTCTCATTCGTCCTTTTATCTTTTTTTTTTTTTAATCCAATTATCAATACTTATTTTTTGTTTTAATTCCAATTTTGCAAGATTTACTTGCAATGCACATAATTTAATTTATTTATTTTATTTATTTCATAATTATCCTCAACAATCAATTTTAATTAAATTAACAAAATACTAATTTAAATATTTAATTAATACTTAAATAAAACACATGACTTTTAAAATACAACTTTTATATTTTCCCACAAATTAATCCAACACTATTATAAACATCATTTAATTAAATAATTCACAATATACATAGGTCCAACATAAAATAAATACAAACAAGATACTCACACAAACCACAATAATAAATTACAGAAATGACAAAGACAAAGACACACAATACCATTCAATTAGGATGGTTTGAAAACATGGTACAAGGTGACTTCCTTGTCATCTCTATTTCAACATCATACTATTGGGTAATTTGATGCTCGCCCTGTCTTGCCGAAGCAGGTGGAATCGAGACTCTGTACCTACAATCCCTACATCCAAACAAGATTGTGTACATGTACATATATATAATCAAAGAATTACATTGTGAGAATGAATTGTAGCATATCAGGGAACTCGCGAATGAGTGGTGCTACACTATCCTCTCAACAACTACAATATTAATTATGAAATAGCATTTCTAAATTAACTGATCATATCACAACATAATTTACTAAATCAAGTTGCATCACAATTTGTTACTAAAATCAAACTAATATCACCAAACCACATTATCATATGAAATATCCATGTCCTCAATGTATAAGAATAGTCATCAAACAGTCTTACTATTCAGTCCACCAAACCAAACCATAAACAGTACTATTACAATCACAAAGTATCAAACGAAAGCATAGAAAAATAATGAGTCCAACTAGTAACATGGGAGGTATTACATCCTCCCCCCCATGAATCTGACTTACTCCTGGAAGCCAGAAAACAAGTAAGGGTAATATTTTTAGATACGGGAAGCATCCTCCCATGTGGCTGAAGTCTCATCATTGGGATGCCATTGGACTCACATGTGCTAAATATCCCTGCCTCTGACAATGAGTCTCCTATTTTGCACCATGGCCATGGTCTCTAGAGCTAGCTACTCATCCTCGACCTGTAGAGAATTCCAATCAAGAATGTGAGTAACATAAGGGAAGTATGGCCTAAGGATTGAAACATGAAAAACATCGTGAATCTACAACAGATTGGGTGGCAAGGCTAGGCAGTAGGCAATAGGACCAATATGTTCTAACACCTCAAACAACCCTAAAAAGTGGGGCACAAGCTTAGAACCCTTTCCATAATGAATAGGGCTCTTCCGAAGACAAACTCGAAGAAACACTCGATCACCAACTGCAAACTGCCGATCAACTTTGTGTGAATAAGTGTACTTCTTCTGCCTGTCTTGAGCTACTACTAGATGCTCTCAGATGCAAGCTACCTACTACTCCATGTCATGAAGCATATCAGGTCCAAGAAGAACCTTGTCCTCTAATCGATCCCATCTTAGAGGGGTACGACAAGGATGACCATATAAAGCCTGAAATGTAGCCATGCCAATCGAACTATGTAGCCATTGTTATAGGAAAACTCGACCAAATGCAGATAATCTTCCCAATGAAATTGCTAGTCCATGACATACATGCGGAGCATATCCTCAGGTATCTGATTGACTCTCTCAGTATGACCATCTGTCTCAGGATGGTAGGTAGAACTAAAATTCAACTTAGTCCCTAAGGACTGTTGTAAAAATGTCCATAACGTAGATGTGAATACTGGGTCTCTATAGAAATGATTCTGCATAGTATCCCATGTAATCGAATAATGTCCTCCACGAACACCCTAGCCACCAAAGAAGCAGTGTAAGAAGATCAGATAGGAGAGAAATGGGCTACCTTTTTCAACTTGTCAATAGTGACCATGATAGTGTCATGTCGCTTGGAAGACATAGGCAAGCCGGCAATAAAATCTATAGAGATGATGTCCAACTTCCACTCTGGAACAAGATGAGGTTGCAACAAACCTAGTGGATGATGATGCTTGGACTTAACTCTTTGACATTCTAAACACCCTGGAACCACAAAATTAGTGATGTCACACTTCAATCCTGCCCAAAAATATAGTGAGCAAAGATTAGCATACATTTTTTTAACTCCAGGATGTGCCAAATAAGGAGCTCAATGAGCTTCAGTCAATATTAGGGTGTGAAGACCCTCTACAAGAGGTACATACATTTGTCCTGCATAACACAAAACACCATCTGAGTCCAAAGACTAACCAACAAATTTATCTTCCAACACTTTTCCTGACTCAATCTCCAATTTCACCACTTGATACCAATTATATGAAGAAAGAGCTACAAGAATCCGACTTTTCAAATTGACCTCAAGAGCCATAGTAGAAAACTCATGCCTACGTCGACTCAATGCATCTTCCACCACATTCTCTTTGCCCTGAATATATTTTACTTCAAAATCATATTCACACAAGAATTCCATACACCTTCTATGTCTTGCATTCAAATTTGGTTGCGTAAAGATATATTGCAGGCTATGATGATTTGTATGCAACTTGAACCGATGACCTAGGAGGAAGTGTCACCATCTTACCAAGGCATGCACAACTACGGCCAACTCCAAATCATGAGTGGGTTAATTAAGTTCATGATCATTCAGTTTCTATGATTCATAAGCAATCACTCACCCTTGTTGCATCAACACACCCACTAAGCGTTCCAAAGAAGCATCCGTACAAACAACAAAGTCACCTATCAGATTCGGTATTGCTAAAATTGGAGCACTAGTTAGCTTTTCCTTAAGAGTCTAGAAAGCTAACTAACATTGATCGGACCAAAGAAACTTCTTCCCCTTCCTCTATAGAGAGGTGATATGATGTGCCAACCTAGAAAAACCTTGGTCAAACTGATGATAATAGCCTGCAAGTCCCATGAACCTATGAATTTCTGAGACATTTGTGGGAGTGGGCCAATCCACAATGGCCTGAATCTTTGCAGGGTCAGCTAAAATTCCCTCACTTGAAATTACATGGCCCAAATATTGAACTTTAGTCTTATAAAATTCACACTTTTCCAAGTTGGTAAATAGCTGATTATCCCTTAAGCACTGTAATACCTATTTTAAATGTTCCTCATGTTCCTCCATAGACCTAGAATAGATCAAAATGTCATCGAGAAACACAAGGATGAATCTATCCAAGTATGTTTGGAACACTCCATTCATTAAGCCCATAAAGACTGAAGGTTCATTTGTTAATCCAAACAACATCACAGTGAACTCATAATGTCCCTATCGAGTACGAAATTTTGTTTTATGAATATATGCATCCACAATCCGAAATTGATGATATCTCAATTTGAGATCAAGCTTAGAGAACACCTTCACCCCTTTTATCTGATCGAAAAGATCATCAATTTTGGGTAAAGGATATCAATTTTTCACTGTTACTTTGTTCAATTTCCTATAATCAATACACAAGTGAAGAGAACCATCCTTCTTCTTTACGAATATCATAGGTGCTCCCCAAGGGGAAACTCTTGGGCGAATAAATCCATTAGCTAATAAATCTTCCAACTGCAAATGGAGTTCCTAAAGTTCCTACGTTGTCATTTGATATGGAGCTTGAGATATTGGCTTAGCTCTAGGTACCAGATCAATCCTGAAATCTATATCTCGCTTAAGCGGCATGCCAAGTATCTCTTCTGAAAACAAATCAAAAGAATCCTTAAGGACTGGGTAATCATCCAATGAAACCCCTCGACTATCCTCTGATTCTAAGTCACTCATAGATACTGCAAAGAGCTGACAACCCTATCAAAAGTATGTTTTAAGCTGCATGGCAAAGATCATTCACAATGAAATGGGTCTTTGAACACCCATGATCCCCACCTCCTTTCCAGAGTCATTAATGCAGCACACTGCTTTATGGCGATAGTTAATCATAGCACGGTGTGCACTCAACCAATCCATTCCCAAGATGACATCATAAGAGCTAAGTGTTAGGATTTTGAGGTCCCCTTTAGTTAAAAAATCCCCTATAGTCAAACTACAACTCTGCACAAACTTATCTACAACAACCTTTGACCCTGAGGCCAATTCAACTTGCCATTTTATGCCTTGACTAGTTGCCACTAGTCCACATTGGTCAACTATTGAAGGAGATATAAAAGAATCAGATGCACCAGAATCAAAAAGTATAGAAATGCTAGTGTTATTCAACACACCTGATGTCTCAACAATAGTGCTTTGATGGTCTGCCTGTCAATTATCCATTGCAACGAAGACACGATGAGATCTCCCTACATCACCTACTATCAACTCTGATACAACTAACCTCTGATTAAATCTTGAGGTGTTCTTCTGAGGACACAATCTAGCGATATGTCCCTACTGCCCACATGAGTAACACCCAATACCTCTGCCAAATCCTCTACCCCCTAATGGAGCATTTAACTACTAAAAGCTTCCTCGACTCAACATTGACTAAAAACTAGGTGCAGGCTGTACAAAACGCTCCTGATGAGCTTGGTTCCTATTTTGATCCCTGCGAAACTGAGAATTGCCACCTTGCTGAGATTGGGAGTTCTTCTACCTTGACTGCTACTATTGAGGCTACTGCTAACCCCCTTTCCAGGGTGGATACTTGTTCCTAGAAGATCCTGCACCCTGTGTCTTAGCTCGATGAGTGCTAAAACTAGGTGTAGGCACACTTCCAATCTGTACTCCAATGTGACCACCCAATGCCATAGCCAAATTTTTGTCTACTAACTGAGCCTTCTCAACTGTCATTTCCATCATCTTCATTTTGAATAATTGCACACCTCCATTCATGTGGGAATTTAAGCCCCAAAAAAATGCTGCACCAACATGCCTTTATCATGGCTAATCTCTGCATGCTATTTCAATTCATAGAAATGCCTCTCATACTGTTCTACTAACATCAACAATTGCTTGAGATCATGAAACTCATTAGCTCTGTATTGCCTCCAATGATCTGAGAGGAAGCGAGCCCTAAACCTTTCTAGAAACAACTACCATGTGACCATGCTAAGATCAAGATGTAACTTTTGTTCTTCAAGATACCACCAAGTAGATGTGAAACCTCGCAGATGCATAACTACACACCAAGCTTTGGTATTTTTACCATAGGGGTGCATCATGAAGTAATGATCTAAGTCAATTAACCATGTCTCAGCTTCTAGACCTCCTCTAGAACCATCAAAAGTGGGAGGGTGTGCCCTCATCAAATCTCTCATATGGCTTGCTATGACTGCATCTTGAACCATAGTTGTTTCCCTTCACCTTGGTGACTTTTCCCTTTCTCTCTCAATTTGCTGCACCTCATCTGGCTTGGGTCCTAATTGGTCAAGAATCTCTCCAAGAATATGCTATAGCTGATCGTCCAATCTAGGTTGTCCTGGGTTTTGACCACTTGATGGATTGTTGTGAAGACTCTATTGTTCCTCATTCTTAAAATCATGGGAACTAGGAACTGAGGGGCTTTACCAGTTTGTTCTACGACTAGCACCATGGCCTCTTGCTTAGCCACGTCCTCTACCTCGAGGCATATTTTTACGCAACAAGATAAAGGTACAAGTGAGCTCAAGAGTCAAACGCAAGGTTTCCTAATGGAAAAACTACCTAGAGACCCCAACATTTGCAAACCTGGCTCTGATACCAAGTTATAATGCCTGCCATGCAAACCCTAGAGAAAAAACATTGCAACCAATTTTTTTTAAAATAATACAAAGTAAACATGCAACTAAACATTAAAACACATTTACATTGCACATTAATATCTTAACGTTAAATCCCCTGGGGCATGCGAGGTTACATCACATAAAAAACTCATAAAGAAAGATAAAAGATGAAACTGCATAAGATTATAACAATCATTTACAGAAGCATATCCATGAACCATAAGTAAAAGTATTATTGGATCACATATTACAATCATAATGAACATCTTCCAATAATGTATACAAAGGTTCCTACATAATACATCATCTTTTAAACATTACATTACATGATCTTGATAAATGAATTACAATAAATCTCTCATACATGTGGGATAATACATAGTACAGTAACATTTGAATTACCATGTGAACAACTGGTACAAGCTCCAACTGAAGAATGCTGAGAATACGAACATTGATTGGGAAACTAATGGGTGTGGAGCATGTTCCACCCAACCATGTGGGTTATAAATAACCCACCCCCCATGCTCAAAGGTGACAAGGAAGTAATCACGACCATGAATCCCAAAATTGACTCCAATGGAACAACATAGTCTAATAACTCAAATACAACATCAAGGATTACAATAACATAAACGATAACATCTGAGAGACAACATAATAACATAAAGCCATGAAACTCATCACAATTAACTAAGGCAATAACCATTAACCAAGTAACCAAAGAACAATCATAAATCATTTCAAAAAGAAATTGATATAATAATTAGAACACATTTCCAGAGGCGAACAAGAAAAGGGGCTATAGGGGTCTAATGGACAGTGTCATTGCATAGTCTACATGGGTTATCTTGGCCCTTCCTCCAACTTAAGGCACTGACCCCCATCTATAGTTATCCTGGCCCTTCCTCCTAGTTGAGGTGCCAACCCCATAGGGTAGCTCATGTAGAGCCAATATCCTCTCATGAAGATGAGGTTACGACTTTGCCGACCATGGCCTTCTTAGCTTATCGTTAGTTTGCAACAACCCTAATGCATAGATGAGGTATCCAATATTATTATCTTATATGTTTTACTACCCATCCCCCTAAGTTCTATTATTAGGTTTTCACTTGTTACACTACTCTTATGTGGGTTATCCTGAGCTCTTCCTCCTTTCGAGGCGCTGACCCCCATGAAGAGCCACTCTCCCAATAGATCCTAAAATACAAACAAACAAGGCAAGGATTGTACCTTAATGAATAAAGCATATAACTCAAGAAAAATACATACGAGGCATTACCCATCTTGTGATAACTCGTAATAAAAATCTTAACAATTTCGTACAATCCTTCCAAAATACTAATGCTAAAATCATGCAACATCCCGAGCACATAAAACAAGGGTAAACACCCAATGATAAGAACATGCCTCTTGAAATCTAGGGTTCACAAAAATCAAAATTGGGTTCATAATACAATGGGGTTTGCACATTGATTACACTAAACAATAACCACAAAGGGAATGATCAAATCAATTTACTAGATCCCGCAATTTAAATTTAAGTCATTCACAATTAACTGATTGAATTACTTTCCCAAATTCATAACCAACATAAAAATCAAATATTCAAATATATAATAATATAATGAGGCGCTTAATTATTTTCTCTGTGCACAAATATATATATATATATATATATATATATATATATATATATATATATATATATATATATATATATATATATATATATATATATATATATATATATATATATATACATATATATATATATATATATATATATATATATATATATATATATATATATATAGCTTTATATACTAAAATGAAAACAATAAATATATAGATTTTTTTTTAAGTATATACACACACACATATACATATATATATAAACATTAAATAAAACATTTAATAAAAAAAACACACCATATATATATATAATTAAATAAAATATAACTTGCAAATGAAAAGGTCGTTGACCTTTTTAGGTACTGTGCACAACAGTCTGCAAGACTACTGTGGCAGTAGTGGTCGTAGCAGGGGGTACGGGGAGGGGGTATGGCTACGGCCGTCCTTCCCCAACACCCTTGAACAAAATTTCTCTTAATTAAAATATATTTTGAAATAAACAATTTTGTTTCAATTTTTTTTTTATATAAGTGCAGAATGAACATACCAGGTGAGTACGAATTTAGCCCAATATAAAACTTAGAATAAATTCATAATAACAAATATATATATACACACACACAAAACACTACATCAAGAATATACGTAATGTATATATATGTATGATATATATATATTTATATTTTTTCTCAAATTTATTTATATATATATATATATATACATATTTGAATATATATATAAAACTCATCGAATTGAATAAAAGAATTATTTTTCCATAGTCAAGGATAAAGAAATTGGACGTTTTTTGACAAAACTCGACAACATTTCTTTCTATTTGTTTGCAACTCATACAATTTCAAATTTCCAAAAGAATTTTCTTTCTCTGAAAGTCAATTTATTTATTTAATTCAATTTTATTTTGAAAGTGGAAACTACAAAAATGATAGAATGGAACCTGAAGTCCTACGCTGTTGAAAACTTGATAAAGCTTCGCTTGATTCAGACAACCCTTCGATTAGCTTTTGTTCCTTCCTTTAGAATTTCTCCAGATTTCCTTGCTCAAATTTCTACTCTACTATTCCATTTAGAAAATCTCTCCAGAATAATGAAAAACAAAAGAATGAAAAATAACTTTCCATAGAACTTCAGAAGATCCTATAATTTAAAACCAATATTTTTGTGCAACTTCTGTCAAAATCTTCCTGTGAATGAAAAGTCTCACAAATTTTCAATTAAATAAAAGATATCTCTTCTTTTTTTTGAAAACTCTAAAAATCCAAATTAAAAGAAATTTTCTATTTTAATTCAAGCTTTTTAGCCAACACTTAATTCTCATTCATCCTTCTATCTTTTCTTTTCTTTTATTTTTATTTTTTCCCATTATCAATACTTTTTTTTTGTTTTAATTCCGATTTTGCAAGCTTTACATGCAATGCACACAATTTAATTTATTTATTTTATTTATTTCATAATTATCATCAACAATCAATTTAATCCAACACTATTATAAACATCATTTAATTAAATACAACTTTTATATTTTCCCACAAATTGATCCAACACTATTAATCCAACTTTTACATGACTTTTAAAATACAACTTTTATATTTTCCCACAAATTAATCCAGCACTATTATAAACATCATTTAATTAAATAATTCACAATATACACAACTCCAACGTAAAATAAATATGAACAAGATACTCACACAAACGACAATAATAAATTACAGAAATGAAAAACACCAAGATGCACAATACCATTCAATCAGGATGGTTTGACAACATGGGACAAGGTGACTTCCTCGTCATCTCTGTTTCAACATCATACCGCTGGGTAATTTGATGCTCGCCCTGTCCTACCGAAGCAGGTGGAATTGAGAGTCTGCACCTGCAATCCTTGCATCCAAACAAGATTGTGTACATGTACATATATATAATCAAAGCATTGCATTGTGAGAAGGAATTGCAGTGTATCAAGGCACTCGCGAATGAGTGGTGCTACATTGTACTCTCAACAACTACAATATAAATTATGAAATACCATTTCTAAATTAACTGATCATATCACAACATAATTTACTAAATCAAGTTTCATCACAATATGTTACTAAAATGAAGCTAATATCACCAAACCACATTACCATATGAAATATCCATGTCCTCAATGTATAAGCATAGTCACCAAATAATTTAACTATTCAGTCAACCAAACCAAACCATAAATAGTATTATCATAATCACAAAGTATCAAATGAAAGCATAGAAAAATAATGAGTCCAACTAGTAACATGGGAGGTATTACACTCTAGATGGCCTAGTGTCTCTAGTAGTGTCATACATTAGAGTGAATATATAGTTGTGTGACGGAGAGACATTAGGAAGGGCACAACACCAAATACTCAAATGGCTAACTTAAGGGTTCTTAATATCTAACCTTGAGCATTATGGAATGATAGTATTCTTTTAGATATTATATTGGTGAGGAAATACCTTGAATGCTATGTTTATTCATGTTACGCATAGTGTAATGAGAGCTCAAGTGATGCCAAGTGGTCTAGGAAATGCTAGAAGTACTTGTTCTTATATTTTGTTACTCTTATGCTATTACCTTTGGAAAACAAGGATGTTTGATATTTCCATGTGTTGGATTAGAGAGGATAAACCATAGTATTGAAACAAGCAGGATATAAGAAACCTATAACTCTTATGCCAGATATGACATTGTATATGTATATATATTGATTGATAGTGAAAGGTCTAGAAAACCATATAACAAGATAGGGAGATTCTTTGGAACACTTTAAGAGATTCCATGATAATGTTGAAAATTGTTTAATGCATCAAAGATGCTTTATATTTGAATTAGAGAGTAAAAAGGACTAAAAGTCACAAACCCTAAAAATTGCAAGTATGCAATGAGGGACTCTTAAAAGGTTAGAAATACCTAAATCTTTATATTACATGTAAATCATGGATTAAGAATTAGTTCTAAGTTAGATTGGCTAGAATGGATTTTTAGTATAGACAAGTTGTGTCTAGAGTACCAAATAAAGCAAGTAAAACTATAAGATGAGGTAATTTCTAAGACGAGTTAGAGGTGTGTGTCTAGATGGCATGACAAATAAAAATGATCATACTTAGCTAGAAGGAGTCTAGAGTTGTATGGTCAATTGAGTTTTGTAGGACACATCACCAAGACTTAGATGGAGAAACTTGATAGTTCCTTATATCTATACCCTTTGTGAAGGAAAGGGATACTTCTAGTTAGGAAGTGTGTGGGGGACCTCTTGAGTTCATGGTTGGAGGAAAAAAACTCTGATGATGCTCTCCCTTTGTAGCAGAAGACTCATGAGGCTTGTGAAGATAGATATCAACATTCTAGATGCAATGTACTCTATGCTATGGCTTATGACAGTCAAACTTATGAGGTAGAACTATTCTTTTTTCCAAGTGCATTTTATGTAATATAAATGAAAAGTGTAAGGACCTCTCTTTTATTCTAGCTGCAATTATGTATGAATTCAAGTTTCAAATTATCTAGAAAAGTTGTACTTTATTCCTTGTACTCATGCAGATGTTAATTTTATATATATATATATATATATATATATTATCTCTAATGTTTACTAAGTTTATTTACCTTCTAGTAAATTCTTGATTTTAATCAAGTATTAAGAAGAGGGATATTACAATCCCCCTATACACCATGAAGTTCTAAATATATTAGATTGTAATTTATTTTTGTAAAGTAAAGACATAATGAAAATAATATATTGAAAGGTTATCTAGAAAATGTTGCATCCAATTTTGTATACTTGAACTCATTATAATGATATTACATGTAGTTGAGACTCTTTTGTTCTCCTAATAATTATGTACCGATTGTTTCTCATTCTTGAATATCAATGAAAGAAGAACAATGGTTCTATTTGAAGTCCCTTTATTGATTTAACTCTAGATAAAATTATAAATTTAAGCCTTGTCTTTTTGTTTTACCAATATCAATTATTACTTTGTTGAGTGTTAATATTTAGAATTTATGTAATGTAATTACACATACCATGGAGAGTGTCATTTCTCTACAATTAGATAGCATTATAGGTTAATTTTTAGGGTCATTTTGGCTCCATGGTGGACCATTGCAATTAGAAAATTGCACCATTACATGCAAAGGTAAATCAATTGATTTTGAGTCATTTGTGTTTACAATAACTACTACCTCTACAAGAGACCTATTTACAAGCCTTGCTTGAATCCACAAGTTTTATGTTAATATGATTCTTTAGCCTCTATATAGTGATATTTCTTGGGGAAGTCCATCAACATCATTATCAATATTTGATTGTATGTATGTTTTTATTGCAGCACTGAGTGCAATAGGAGGAATTACTAGTTTGAGATTTTATTTTTTTGTGTACCCTGATTCAATCATTTGTAGCAAATAGTACATTTAGTGGTCAATTTCTTTTGTCTATCTATTGATAATAATATGTTTGTGTAATTCATTAGTAATTCCCAATCCAATTCAAGTGGTTTTGCATTAAATATGTTTTATAATGTTTGATGAATGTCATTTTGAGTTTAAGTGTCACCCTATATATAGAAAATTATTTGTAATGTGATAATTATGGTAAATTATTTTTATAGGAATTTTGTATTTCAGTGTGATAGATATGCCTAGTCACCTACAAGAGTGATATATGTGCCACTAAAGTATATGTGTTGTTAGGATGGAAAAGAGTCATGAAATATGGGTATGTGCAGGATCATGGTGGGCCAAAAAGTGGCAATGAGGAAAAAAACACGTCTTTCATCTACCCAAAAATGCGAAAATATCGTGTTGACTTTTTTTAGGCTTGGGTGGTAGTACACACCACCAAAGTAAACACCAATCCTAGTTTTCCATATCGGATATCGGATTTGGATCAGATATCCAATTTGTAAAAAGAATATATATAAAAAATTTATATTGTTTTAAAGTAATAGTCTACAAATCAGATATCTATTTCAAATCGGATATTTGTTTCAAATCGGATATATGTTTCAAATTAGATATCCGATTTGAAATGGATATCCGATTTGTAGACTGTTACTTTAAAACAACGACAAATTTTGTTTATATATGCTTTTTACAAATCGGATATCCAATTTGTAGACCATTACTTTAAAACAACGATAAATTTTGTATATATATGCTTTTTACAAATCAAACACTAATCCTAGTTTTCCCATATCGGATATCCAATTTGGATCAGATATCCAATTTGTAAAAATCATATATATACAAAATTTGTCGTTGTTTTATAGTAATAGTCTACAAATTGGATATCTGATTCAAATTGGATGTCCAATTCAAATCGGATATCCAATTCAAATCTGATATCCGATTTGTGTACACATAGACCTAAGGGTTAATGGTAGATGGTAGAAGGTTTAAGGGTTAAAGGTTTAGGGTTTAGGGTATATGGTAGAGGGTTTAAGGGTTAAGGGTTTATGGTAGAGGGTTATAAGGGTTTAGGGCTTCATGGTTAAGGGTATAGGGGAGAGAGATAGATGGAGTTAGTGTGTAAGAGAGTGACCTGAGAGAGTGGGATAAGTTCAGAGAGGGTGGGAGAGTGGGAGAGAGTGGGAGAGAGGGAGGGAGAGGGAGGGAGAGAGTGGGAGAGGGAGGGAGAGAGTAGAAGAGAGGAAGAGAGTGAGAGAGAGGGAGGGAGAGAGCAAAAGAGAGTGGGAGAGAGTAGGATAGGGTACAAGAGAGTTTGAGAGAGTGGGAGAGAGGGAGGGAGTGGGAGATAATGGAGAGTGAAAAAGAGTTGGGGAGAGTGGGAGAGTATGGGAGAGGTTAGGATAGAGTGGGAGAGAGTTGGAGAGAGTTGGAGAGAGTTGGAGAGAGGGAGGGAGAGAGTGGGAGAGTAAGTAAGATGGAGTGAGTGAGTGAGAGAGATGGATTGAGTGAGTGAGAGAGAAACCTAAGAGAGGGAGAGGGGGTAGGATGAAGATAATTGAGTGAGAGAGAGAGGGAGGGAGTGGGAGAGAGATAGAGGGAGGGAGGGTTAAGGGTAGAGGGTAGAGGGTTTAAGGGTAGAGGGCTAAGGGTAGAGTGGGGAGACATAGGAGTGAGTGAAGGAGAGGTCCTTGAGAGAGGCGAGAGGGTGTAGGAGAGAGAGAGAGAGAATATTTAAATATTTTATATGTTCGTAATATTAATTAGTTATATAATAATATTTTATATATTAGTAATGGGTATGTGTAGGATCATGATGGGCCAAAAAGTGATGATATGATGGGTATGTGCAGGGTATGTGGCTGAAGACTTTTTTTTTACCCAAAATTGATGGAATGAAAAGGGTTTTTTAAAGGAGATTCTCAGCTTTCCACTAATATAAACATGTGCCTTACTTTGAATTCTAATAAACTAAATTATTATTCATTTCTATTTGAATTATGACTAAAGTCCCCGATTGATAGGTTGACCTAAAAACATCTATATAGATTTCAACAAAGATTTCATTCCTTTTGAATCAAAACTTGTGCCACATTCCCATGCATCTTATACTATAGGATTTTTAAAAAAAGAAATGAATTTCATGAATTTTGACTAAGTTAAGGTGGTCGACATAATGAAGTTTTATATTTTTAAAGTTGTAATAAAAATTCATAATTAATATTTACTTGGAAAAAATAAAAAAATATATGTGAATACATTGAGACATGCTGATCTTCTAATTTATATCTAAAATAATATTAAGTAAAAAAATAAACATCTTTTATTGTGGTTAGGTGGTTAGACAGACACCTACTTCTTTATTTTTCTCCTAAAATTTAAGTACCATTACATTGAAATTCCCAAATTTTCACCAAATAGTTTTTTCTTAATTAAACCTAGTAGTTTAGAAATTGCATCTCACTCACGCTGCATTCTATTCCATATTTTGAAATACTATGTGATAACTTATTCAAATTTTACATCAAGTCAGCCTAACTTTGATTTTTCTATTTTTTGCCACCTCTATGGGCCTATTTTTTCCATGATGATCCTACTAAACCCTATATATATATACATTAACTAAAATATAGAAATAATATTTAAATATTATACATAATAATATAATATATTATATATTAAATTATAAACTATATTGTATATTCTAAACTAGATATATTAAAATAAACTATAAAATATTTATTGCATTTTATAAACCATATATTATAAAGTGTATAACATTTTTTAAAATCATATATAAACCAAATCGGATATCCAATTTGTAACAAATATCTGATATTTCTAACACATAATTTATTGCCTAGGGATTAGCCTCAAACTTGCTTTGGTATTTGGCTTGGACATGCCAATCCTAAGAAGTCAACCCAAAAAACGTGTTTGATAACTTACCTTGTTTTTCTAGACTTCGTCCATGTGGCTGACGACTTTATTTTTAGCCAAAATTGATGAAACAAAAAGGGTTTGTAGAGGAGACTCTCATATTTCCACCAATATAAATTATTCTTTTCTTTGACTTTAATAAATAATTATTATTCATTTTCTATTAGAATTACAACTAAAGTCCTGATTGATAGGCTGATTGAAAAACATCTATAACTTTTAAAGGGTATCATATTTTTTGTATCCAAAAATTGTGTCACATTCTATGCTTCACATACTATAGGATTAAAAATAAAAAATTGAATTTCATGAATTTTCGACCAAGTTAAGGTGGTTAGACATACAAGTTTTTATATGTTTTAAAAGTTGTAATAAAAAAATCATAATTAATTATTTACTTGGAAAAAAATTACAAAAAAATATGCATCACATCCAAACATGAGTCCTCTACTTATATCTAAAATATTATAAAAAAATATTATCATTTTATTGTGGTTAGGGTGGTCAGACAGACACCTACTTCTTATTTTTCCCTAAAATTTAAGTACAGCTGCATTGAAATTTCAAATTTTCACCAAATAGACTTTAAAAAAAATAAAAAAATTAGTAGTTTAGAAACTACATTCAATTTTCCATAGATTCTATTCTTACATTTTTTGAAATAATATAGATAACTTATTCAAATTTTTATGTCAAGTTGCCTAACTCTGATTTTTCTGAATTTTCATTGCCACTTAAGGTCCTATTTTTTCCATGATGATCCTGCACATACCCATCTACTATCTATTTTCAATAGTGACTTTGGCCCTATAAAGCTAATCTCATAAACAAGGTAGTATTCCACATTTTTAACATCTTGAAGTACTATTGGTGACTTCCCGTTTAATAATTGTATTTCTTTAATTGAAATATTAAGGGTTGAATGTATAGTTGAAACATGTATGTTGATCCTAAAAATTCATGTATGATCAACAATAAGGAGTGGTTTATATTTTCATGCTAAACTCTAGAGTGCATGCATAATTCATTTTAATAGATAGGATTTTCCTATACCCACCATTACTTGAATGAACATAGGCAATGATTTATTTAAGTAATTATCATCATAGTGTTCCTTAATAATGGTAAATTCTAGTTCTTTTTTGGAAGATAGTGGATATGGTGGATCATTCTACTTTAATATAGATTGGTCATCTTGTTTGTGTTTATGAAATATTATGCAGTACCATATAAATGTGGATGTATAGCATGTTGATCTGATTTGTTCATATTGTTAGAAACACATCTACCAAGAATTTGAAGAGAATTTAGTTTTCCACCACTGATAATGCCCATTTGTGATAGCATCTCCCATTCATTCATTTCTATAGTATTTCCTATATCTATCTTAGTATCAATGTCCTCTTCTCCTTCATAAATAGTCTCTATATCAATTATGTGGTCAAAATGCCACACATGGTATTTATTTGTATCCATTTCTTGTCAATTTGGAATAATATCATCATTAATAAGAGCCATATTTGTGGCAATGTAACAAAAGTACTTATAGAGAAGTAGATCACTCTAACAAATATTATAAATCCTCATTTACAATAATATAGAATCAAGGAAAGATATTGATGATTTCCTTTTGCTTCTTATCATTCCACTTGTACACTTTGTGACAAGATGAAAATGAGATTTATTTGTGTATATAATTTTGAAATATAATCTTAAAATACATAAAATATTGCCTACAACATTGGAAAATTTTTTGTATTACATATTTTCTTATAGTCAATTGAAGGAAATACTTGTAAAAAATTTTATTTAATTTTGATTACAGTTGACAATTTCCTTTTCTTCTATCAAATGATCTTAGAATGAACATTTTTCTTGTTCATTTATTTGGCTCCTACACAATTTAATTAAGAAATTAAGTGAACTTATATTATAAAGGCATGGTTGGTCTTATGTTGAAGGTATATATTATGGAAAATAGAAATTTTATATGTGTTAAGAAAAGGAATTAAAGATGATAAAATATAATGTTGGTAGCATGAAAATATCTCTTTATGCATTGATATACAATTATCAAGAATTCCCCTATATACCATGAAGTTATGAACATATTAGTTTTTTTTTTTTTTTGAAATAATATATGTGAATATGGTAATGAAAATAATAGATTAAAAGGTTATCTACAAAATATTACATTAAAATTTTCATAACTAAACTCATTATGGCAAGAGTAGATGTAGTGACGACTCTTTTTTTCTCCTAATAATTATTTATGCATTATTTTTTATTCTTAAATATATATCAAACGAAACTTGTGAGTCTATCTCAAGTCCCTTTATTGGTTTAACTATGGATAAATCTATAAAATTTAAGCCTTATAATTTTGTTTTACCAATATCATTTCTTTTTCTTTTTTGAGTGTTAATCCTTAGAATTTATGTATAGTAATTTCCCATACAATGGATAGTGCTATTTTTCTACAATTACCTAACTATTGAACACTAAAAATACTAAGAGGAGGGTGAATTGGTATTCATTGTAACTCAATAACTTTTTCAATTCAAACATCCATTGAACTTGCAGTAAATGAAAGGAACATACAAAGCATACATCACTTCAAGGAATGCACAACCACCAGATTTATGTGCAAAACCCTTGAAAGGGAAAAACCATGGCAAGGATTAGCTCACAATATATTAGAACTAGTTACAATGTCTAATACATAATGATGGAATCACTATCCAATGACTCATTTTTCAAAATTAGAGAATGACTCACTACCAATGGTTCACTACCTATAATAGGAAGAGATAGAAGAAAGGGTGGCTCATTTCCAATGATGAACTACTAATAATGCATTTGAGATATGTTGAAGATATAGTTCCACTTGTAACAACATGAAATTGTACCCCTTGAAAATTCCACATTTATGCACCTCCTACCTTAGAAAATTAAGTTCAATAATGAAATTCCACATCCTTCATTTGCTTCCCATCCACTTGGTAGTTGTTTTACGTGTTGGTGGAGGATATTTTGTTGGGGATGCTAGCATGGCGTGTGGACATTTGCATGGCATGTTGGTGTCCTGATAGGATTACTGCCTCTAGAATCCAAAAAGCCATTAAACTTCTCCATTAGAGACAAAGAGTAACATCTATGCTCCCTTGACCAACCTTGAACAACTCCTATGCCCATAATTTCACCTTCAAATGACTATTTCATAAATTCTCACGTACTCTCCCTTAGAAACTTCTTGATGATTCACACACTTGAGCTACTATCTACACACTTCATTCATAACATTCTCCATTGAAGTTTCAAGTTGGTGTTTTGGGACTCACTCTCTTTGTTGTTGTGGTAATGTTGAAATTTGCAAGCCTGTGAGCTCACTCCTCCCATTTTTTTGGAGTGCATGTGGTTGAAGGTGATATGACTCCACTTTCCTTTTATCTTGCATTATTGTATTGTTTTTGTAGCATATTTTTGTTTAACATAGTGCTTATTACTTTCACTTCAATATCTTCCTTTATCACATTTCTCCTATCATTGCTATACTGGATGTCCGTGGAGGTGGAAACACCTAAGCGGGGGACTAACTGTGGTAGTCCTCTATACAAAACCCTAACATGTTTCCCATTCTTGTGTGTAGGGAGATCATCAAGTGAGAACCTTGAAGATATCAACTCATGGGTATGAAGGTGTTCTTTCCTCATCCTTCCATAGCTAAAATTAATCTTACTACTTTCTTAGGGTGTTGGCAAGAAGTTGATTCCACTTTCTGGCCATTTAGTGGAAGTGTTTTCCCTAATTTTTATAATTTGACACATTTGACCTTAAAATTTGAAGCACTTAGAGATGGAATTTTGAAAAAAGTCACTAATCATAATATGTAGTACTTAGATTCTAGTTTCCAAATATGTAATTTATTTCAATATCCAAATGATAAAAATTGATTTTCAATAGGCATTTCTAAAAACCATTGTTTAAAAGTCATTTTTTTACCATACAATACACATGTACACCATCCATATTTTGACCTAAATAATCATATTTTTCTAAATCCTTTTGGGAAAATATTTGTAACTCATTGAAGCATGCTTTCCATATTTTTTTGTAATTTTTTATTGAATTTTTTTTTGTTAATTTTTTATTGGCCATATTTAGTGTTTAAATTTTTTTTCATGTATGCCATGCATAAGATGACCTAAATTTTTTTAAAAAAAAAAAATTGAAAAGAATTTTTGTAATTAGGCTTTCACACAATCCATTTGTGAAAATGTTATGTTGATTAAGAGTTATTAAAATACTAAAAATCCTAATAATTCAAGTTTATGGACATGTTTAATAAAAAATTAAATGAAAAATAAAAAAATAATCCAATTGAAAAAAAAGTACATATTTGGAATCTACACTGTCTAATCTATAACATGAGTTTTAATTTCATCAATAATCTCTAGAAAAAAAGCCTTTAGACATATGTCCGAAGTTAGTATTTTTTTGTGACATTTCCAGGACCTTCAACTTGTAGGTCAAACTGGGTCTAGGGCTTAGGTTTAGATGCCCAAACCTTTTCTTGAACCTGTCAACAAAGCAAAAACCTAGCCTACATTTCAAATTTTAAAAAATGGGGTCCTGTTCACTAAACAGGGCCCCATTTACTAAACGAGATCCCATTTATAATTCACCCATTGAAAATTTATTAGTGGATCAATAAGAAAATGGAACGAAATCCCAATTTGTTTAACTTGGGATCTTGTTTAGTAAACAAGATCTTGAGTTATTTTTTACCATTATTTTTTATTTTACTATAAAAAAGGGGCATCTTGGGTTTGAGAATCATTTTGTATGACCGACTGCAACATATTTCCTATTTTCTATCACCTTTTATCTTGTTGAAGCTCTTCAAGTTGGTTTTTTTTTAATTTTGAAAGGATGCATCATAGGGATGTGACAAAAGAATTTTGTTGAATTGATACTCGTTTGAAGGAGGAAGATAAATTTTGTTGAATTGATATTCTTTTTCAAAGGAGGAAGATGAATTTTATTTATTTGCTATTTGTTTGAAGGAGGAAGAGAAATATTTTTTAATTCCTATTTTCTTTCAAAGTAGGATGATTTTTTTCTTAATTGAGCTACTTGTTTGAAGTAAGAAGAGAAATTTTGTCCATTTGCTATTTGTTTGAAGGAGGAAGAGAAATTTTGTTGAATTCCTCTAAATGTTTTCAAAGGAGAATGAGAAATTTTGTTTGATTCAGCTACTTTTTTGGAGGAGGAAGAGAAATTTTGTTTGAAGGAGGAAGATGAAGTTTTTTTAATTGCTACTTGTTTGGAGGAAGAGGATTTTTGTTCAATTACTAAGTTTTTGAAAGAGGAAAATGAAATTTGTTCAATTGCTACTTGTTTGAAGGAGGAAAAGGAATTTTGTGAACAACTGCTACTTGTTTGAATTTTATAGAAAATTTTGTGTTGATTTAGTGTTATCTGGAATGTTTCAATAGGAAAAATTCTAAGTACATATTCAAATCCACCTTTGAGCCTCATGGAAATGGTGTTTATTAGAGATGTAGAATAGGCTAGATATCACAATGTTGACATTGATAATATTCATAGAGTTCAAGATTTGAGTCAAATTGTTGTTGGAAATAAAAATGAAAATACTTTGATTGAAAATGAAAATAAAAAACCATTTTGTTGTGGAAAATGAAAATGAAAATGAAAACCGTTTTGTTGTTGAAAATGAAAATGAAAATCCTATTAATTTGAAAATGAGAATGAAAACCATTTTGTTATTGAAAATGAAAGTAATAATATTTTAATTGAAAATGAAAATGAAAATAGTTTTGAATATATATTTTTAAAATAGAAAGTGATATTTTGGATAATCTTCCTAGTAATATTTCTTGGAGACAAATAAGAAAACACGCTAATACATTATATAATAAATGTTTTTATCATAAAAACTTTCAGTTCAATGTCAACTAATGATGCAATTAATGAGAATGTGAAAAATGAGAAAAATAATGAAAATGTTAGGAATTTTTATTTAAAAAAGAAGAAAATATCAATCACTAAAAATTTTTATGTCTACTACTGCTAGTGCCATTTGGTCTATTGGAAAAAATAGTAGATCTAAACATAAGAATGCAACAAGAGCTATAAAAACTGCTATAGTTAATAAATCAACTTTGAATAAAAGAATGGTAAGAAATATTAGTGAAGTTTTAAAAACACATCATAAAACATTTCTAAGAGTAGAAAAATAAGAGAAAGTATAGAAAATGATCCTATAAACCAATGTTGGAGTTTCAGTGGTCAACTCCTGAGGTCTGATATGAAATTGAATGTTGAAATTAAATGTTTTATTGAAAAATATTGGCATGATAATGCTAGGGTATCATATAATGCTAGAGATGTTTTAAAATTAAGGGTGGGGTCCAAATTTCATGTCCAAAACACCTATTAGATACAACAAAAAATGAATTTATAAAAAAATGTGGTGATTTAGTGTTACCTAGTAATATTAAAATAAGTCAAAGGTCTTTTGAAAAATGTAAACCATGGTATGTAAAATTTAATAAGAAACAAATATCTTGTTGTTGTAAAACACATGTTCAATTTCATTACTTTTATGATGTTTTTCAATATATACATTGTACTTTGCATACTAACATGATTATGTGGGAATGTGGTATTAATATTCACCTAAAAGAATAAGAGAGTTTATATCAAGTTTATTTTGTGAAAGATCTAATGAAAAATTATTTAATTCAAGTTCTTGTATTTCTAGATAATGCACTAGTTGTGGAAATATTTCATTCTTAAGAGTTTACATACATGAAAGTGTTGATAATGATTTTGTAAAACAATTTGTAATGCCCCGCCACACAACCTTAGAGGAAGTTGCAATTCATTACTTAAACATACCAATTTTTTTAATTTTTTTTTAAAAGTACAAATAACATGTAAAATGAATACCTATTGCCAACAACCTCTAAGGCCATGAGACAAAGATTACTTAAAACCCAAACAACAATTAACATCAAAAGAAACCAAAACATTAATCACTTACAGAATTAAGATTACATACATCCCATACAAGATAAATTACAACAAGGATGATAAATACCTCAAGATTCCAATTAAAAACACTTAAACAATATGATTACAACACTCATTCCCTGAATGAGGTAATTCCAATAGTCATGATTACAATTTACAAATTCCACCTCGATAAAAAATGAGGGGTAATAAAATAAAGATCAACTGAAAAGAATGAAGCCAGAAAAACAACAACATCCAATGAGCTCTCCAACTGGAAATCACGACCACACGATCAAGAAAGAGAGCCAACGGAAAAGAATGCATGCCACCCGACCACATGGAACCCAAAGGCCCCACTCCCTCCGTGCTAGGAGATAGTAACAAGTATTTCCTAGACAAGACCATCTACCACTAGACACAGGCTAACACAAAAACTAAACTGCAAACAAGAACATATTCCACATCACTTAACATCATGGTTACAATGCTTCCAGAGTACAAAATTGAGTACAATCACTATACAAAATAAACCAACAATACAACACCATACTGACTGTTGTCATAGGAGGAGTGTCATCGCAAAGGCTGCATTGGTTATCCAATGGTGTTCTTCTTAGGTCTCGGCCCCCCTCTAGGGATATCCTGGTAACCTCTCATGAACCCGACACCATATGCACACCAGAGCAGAATCAGTTATCTCTCGAGAAGACAAGATAACGATCTTTCCATTCCAGGCCTTCCCGACTCATCTCAAGTCTCATACAAGCCCTTGAGCCAATGAGCGAGGCTAAATTATCTTATTAATGTTCAAAGCTACTCTCTCCCTAGTAAGTTATTTAATTTTCACTTAATTAACTGACTCTCACACGAGTTATCTTGGGACCACTTTGGGCTCGACGCTCATTTGAAAGCCACTCCCCTATCGAAAACACATAACTCAACCACATGCCAAGGGTAGACAATGCACTAACACTTATCACAAATAATCAATACACCTCAATAGGTAACACATCACTACGGATGTCCAAAACTGAAACCAAAGCATGCACTACCCAAGGCTAACACAAGGTTGACTAACATAATGACAACCCACATAAAGAACTGAAAACAAGACTCAACCTTAAACCATAAGGTCACACAACCTGTTCATAGTAACCAGGTTTCTTTTGATGCATATCTCATGCACTACCCAAGAGAGACAATAACAAAACACAAGAGACATAACATCATCTCAAGAAAACACAACTGGAATACTTACATGATCAACAAGCCCAATACGAATTAACAACACAATCAAAGAGTCCCTAGCCTCAAGGAACAAAACCCAGCACAATCAAAGCACACTCACAAATATACAATCATATGATATTGTCCATACACCGAGAATGAATGAAAACACCACTAGAAAACATTTTATGCAGCTAAATAAGCTAATATTAGGATTTCTTAAATCCAAGTCATGTGAGGACACATTGCATGTAATCAATTTAAATGATTACCATTCTTTGCAAATTCTCAAAAGTAAATCAAATCACATTTTTACACTAAAATAACAAATCAAAAATTTGAACAAGAAAATAGATCTAAAATGATCTCATTCAAATAATTCATATGCATTTTCTATCATTCCCTATTATAATATGAAATATTATTCTCAAAATCCACTTTTAAACAAAGTCTAATTTTCACAAATATCCAGGTTCCACCATTGATGAAGTATGAAAAAGCTTAAAATTTAAAATTAAAAAATAAAATAATGTAAGAATACCCTTTTGATTCAAAAGTGCCCAACAACACACTTTTAACATAAAAACACCAATCAATTTTAAACAAATTTTCACAAATATCCAGGTTCCACCATTGATGAAGTATGAAAAAGCTTAAAATTTAAAATTCAAAAATAAAATAATGTAAGAATACCCTTTTGATTCAAAAGTGCCCAACAACACACTTTTAACATAAAAACACCAATCAATTTTAAACAAATTTTCACAAATATCCAGGTTCCACCATTGATGAAGTATGAAAAAGCTTAAAATTTAAAATTCAAAAATAAAATAATGTAAGAATACCCTTTTGATTCAAAAGTGCCCAACAACACACTTTTAACATAAAAACACCAATTTGAGCCTCTAATTAAAAATTGGGCATGGTAACCTTGTATTTGGGAAATTCTCAAAAAAATTCTCAAAATAAATTCTACATTATCAACTTGATTCAAATAAAATACATGAAAGGATTCCAACATACTACCAATACAATTAGAATCATTCAAACCATTTAAGATCAAGTAAATATGAAGAAATGATAAAATACCTCCATTCACAAGCAAGAAATTCAAATGAGAGGATGTTTGCACATAAGCAACAAGAGCACATAAGATCGCATCCATCACTTCCTTTCCCCATTCCTATCCAAATGCAGTTGATCCCATGCAATTTCATGCCCAATTGCTCCCACAATGAACAAATCAATTTTCCTTCAAAAAGAGGGTTTTCTTTTCCCTCACCTTTTTTTCTCTCCAAAAATTATGTATTCCAAATATAGTCAACTCCCCTAAAAAATATCTTTTCCACCCAAACTTATTTCATTTTGAAGATATTTTGAATTTTAAATAACTCAAAACAAATTTCCAATTTCTAAATAGAATTCAGCATATTTTAAAACCTTCCTTTCACACAAACTAATTTAAATCTTTTAACACTTTTAATTCAAGGAATAACTTAATCAATTCCACACAATTAATTTAATTAATCAATAAAATAAATCTAATCCAAGATTAGATTATTTTATTAATTAAATTAAATTAATTAATAAAGTAAATAACATTCCTAGCATTACAACCAAATAAATTTAATCAGCAGTTAAGCAACCTAAGCCATTTAACTTGAATTTAATTAAAGACCAAGGTGATCAGGGCAACATGAAACAACCAAACCCGACTACAACCCGACGACACACGGTGACTAGGGTAATGACTTGACACAGAAAAACTAGCTACTATCTCCCAATTAATTTCCGTTGGTCAATGGACACGCTCAAACCTGGAAACCAGGTGGAGTTGATGTCATGTACCTGCTAACCTGCAACAAAGAGCATGTCAAACATGCATATATACATAGTATGATCAATCAAACCATGAAGAGAAAATCTCAGAATCGTAGGGCACTCGCAAGCGAGTGATACAATCCTGTCCCCTTCACCAATACAATATCACTAACTGACGCATCTAATATCAATAACATGATCAACAACATAAAACATCGTTAAATCAAATATCTTCTAAGTCAATCCAAAACATGCCATAAGGGTAACATCAGGATAACATCACATCGAAATATAACATCCACATTGTATAACAATTGCAATCAAAAGTAACCTAGTTCCAAAGTCAAAGCATAATTAGACACAATCGTAACAGGGAAGAACAATGTTGATCAAAGAGCCAATATGGAGGGGTGTTACATCCTCCCCCCCTAGGGTTAGGCTTACTCTTGGAAGCCCGCAAGTACCCCTAGCACAAACTCCATACAATCACATATAGTGCGATAACATTACAAAGTTTACTCAAGCCAAGGTATGCGACCTTATCACTTCCACATTCATTTAACACTTTGCATTTTGAATCTAGGTACAATAATTTATCATCTACACGGTTTCTTAAAATTTAACAATAATGTTGGGGACTGTAGGCCTCGCCAACAAGATGCACCTATTATGCAATTATCGTTTACATGCAATGGTTTCACTAATCCTTTATTTTCTCTAAACTTTTACTTACTACAAAATGGTTTTCTATTCATATTATACATTTTTCATAAATATGAATGCAACTTGGGGACTTAGGTCCTTTACCCAAGGTTTGATCTAATAAAACAACCTTCATGAATACATAAGCATTTTATCATAAGATACAACATACCCTGGGTTTTCAATACACCACACACTCAAGGACATGCATCTTTGTTAAACCAATGCGAAGAGAGGGAAGGAGAGAGAAGAATTTACAATTCTAACATAAGAACTATTGCAAACATGGTCTCATCATCATACAGTCACTTTCACACAAGTGCATTGATCAAAAGAGAGCCTGCACAAAATCTATGAACTAACAACATGATCAATCATTTTCATTACCATATTTATAATCTCAATAAAATATACATGCAAAAGAAACTTCAAAACCACATAGGGGTCAATCACGCAATCACTTGCACAAAGAGTTAAAGCACAAGAAAAAATACATCAGATACTTGCATGGAGAGAGAAAACAACAAGATTCCAAAAGAGAATGCACACAAAAGGAAATTCTTGGCACCTTCAAGGTCACCCAAACTTTCCAAGAACATGAACAAAGAAACCAAGCAAGGGCAATTTTAGGTGACACATGTCATTTGCAACCCACCAACAAGCACACTACGACCACACTCAAGAACCACTCAAGGGTCTCAACCCTTTACACAATGAAAGAGCCAAGAAACAAGAAGGAAGCCAAACAAAACACACCTCTTGGTAGGCTTGCAAGCCTAACCCTCACAAAAGCATTCAACAAAAGACATGCAAGGGTAGAAACAACAACAAAATTGATTGTCATCCACCACACACAACACATCAAAATCACCCACTACACAATCATCCATAATGCATTCTTCCAATAGAAAGGATATCGGTGCATTGCACACTACACCGAGGATCCTATCCTTTCCACTGGTTTCCTACACCATTGGACCTATACCACTTAACGACGACTTCTAGGCAAACAAGAGAAATCAACCCAAAAAGGAAAACAACACAAAAGAGAAAACAACTAGGTCAATACAATGGACTCATAGTGCCCAAAGTATAAACCTACACCACTTACAACATAATGGGTCCAACATAATCCTAGAGTTCATAGTGTTTAAACCCGGGCTCTGATACCATGTGTAATGCCCCGCCACACAACCCTAGAGGAAGTTGCAATTCATTACTTAAACGTACCAATTTTTTATTTTTTTTAAGTACAAATAACATGTAAAATGAATACCTATTGCCAACAACCTCTAAGGCCACGAGACAAAGATTACTTAAAACCCAAACAACAATTAACATCAAAAGAAACCAAAACATTAATCACTTACAAAATTAAGATTACATACATCCCATACAAGATAAATTACAACAAGGATGATAAATACCTCAAGATTCCAATTAAAAACACTTAAACAATATGATTACAACACTCATTCCCCGAATGAGGTAATTCCAATAGTCATGATTACAATTTACAAATTCCACCTCGATAACAAATGAGGGTTAGTAAAATAAAGATCAACTGAAAAGAATGAAGCCAGAAAAACAACAGCATCCAACAAGCTCTCCAACTGGAAATCATGACCACACGATCAAGAAGGAGAGCCAACAGAAAATAATGCACGCCACCTGACCACGTGGAACCCAAAGGCCCCACTCCCTCCATGCTAGGAGATAGTAACAAGTATTTCCTAGACAAGACCATCTACCACTAGACACAGGCTAACACAAAAACTGAACTGCAAACAAGAACATATTCCACATCACTTAACATCATGGTTACAATGCTTCTAGAGTACAAAACTAAGTACAATCACTGTACAAAATAAACCAACAATACAACACCATACTGACTGTTGTCATAGGAGGAGTGTCATCGCAAAGGTTGCATTATAATGTTTGATTTTGTGGAAAATTATACTCTAGCTCTACAAGATGAAATTTAATCATAGTATTATAATTCAGTGCAAGTAGCTATATTTGTCCATATTGTTTATAGGCATGCATATGATAGCATAGAGGATGATAGAAATTTTTTAAGGGAGTATCATTTTATTTGGGTGACAACTGGTTACACTTGTTAGAGTTTGTTCGATATTTTTTTAATATATTTTATAGAAATTGAAGAGAAAGAGGAATCCATATGGTAGAACACCTCATATGGTTAGATAATTGTTTGAGGTAGTTCAAGAATGCTCAAATGTTCTATTGGTTAAGTAGGGTTCAAAAGGAAATTAATGTACAACATATATGGAGTTTTTTTGAAGCTAGGCATGGTAAATGAGAACATTATGGAGCTAGTACATGTATCAAAAGAATTCAAGTGCTAGAGAACAATTAAAATTTGAGGATGTAGTAAAATTTAAAGATGCACATGGGATTGTGGATTGGAGCAATACATTATTATCTGCACCTAGTTCGAGTGAGTACTCTACAGTTCGTCGATTCATTTGGTTGGTTGAAGAAGAGAACATTCTACCTAGAGTTGACTATGAGACAATCAATGGATCTTAGAAATGGAATTAATTTAGGACTTTGATAGCAAGCACATGGAATATCTAGGCAAGGGAGCTTGCATGTTTTTTTCAATTCTATATCTTAGGAGATTTGGAAGCATGTGAAAATACAAAATGGATTGAAGAGTGGGAGCAAAGATCATTGAAACCTACATAAGCATACGATCAATATGAAAAAAATATTGAAGAAATTATCAAGTGTTTACATTTGAAGACTATGAACATGTTTTAGACCTTGTACAACAAGGTAATTTAAATCAATTTATTTAATTTTATTTCAATTTATTTAGTTATTTTGTAATACAAAGTTATTTATATGGATATTTGCAAGTTATTAAATCAAATTTTTTTAAGGACATGTGTATGTTGTTGTTGCACCTAGGGGGAATGAAGAGGAAACATAATATTGGTTGGCTCATTCTGTGGAGACTAAACATAAGTTACTAAAACCTCAAGAAGATGATGGCTATCATTATCCAACAAGTACAATGATCCCCTCAAGAAAATTTTGATAACAAGTTTTTGATCCCCTTAGATAATTTTTAGAACAAGTATTTGATCCCCTTAAGAAAATTTTGAGAACTTATTTGATGATGGTTTTGATATTTTCTAATATGATCGATGGTGGTTGTTGGCACTTGGCTACAAAAATACTTGATAAGGAAGAATGGTCTACCTACATCTGAAGATTATGAAACACATAAAAAGATTATACACTATTCACATTTGGTGGTGGAAACAAATATAAAACTAGATCGATATCGTGGAAGACCTACAAATAAAGTGCTATGGAAAATTTATATGGAAGAGCATGAGACAATCATATATGTGTTACAAAAAAGAGAGGATGTAGATGGTACAATGGAATAAGTAAATATAGGTAAATATAGTTTTAGTTTTATATTGTCTTTTTAAATAGATTAAATACATGTTTTGATATTGGTCAAGTGTGTTATTAGTTTAAATTGATTTAAATTGTCCTTTTATATATCCTTAAGCCATAATCACAAAATGGATATTCCATGCAGATTCAACCTAGAAAACATGGAATACCTAGTAAAAAATAGTAATTATTAGTTAAATTATATTTAAATACATGTTTTGATTATATATTGATATTTCTTTTACATTAATAGTTAAAATTGATTTATTATCCTTTTTTGTATCCTTAAGCCATCATCACTTTGATTTCATACTTAAAAAAAAAAGGAGAGGATGCCTAGATTCGACCTACACACATGTGTGGAATACATTTAAATATAGGTACTTGAGTTGTTTACATATAGATAGTTTTATATAAATTAAAATATGTATGTTTTGATGATTTCATTGATATTTCTTGTACCCTTTTGATATAGGCAATGTGAAGACCTACTACATTATGAGAATGAGTTTGAGATGTTCTTGAGATAGCACAGCCAAATTTTGTAAACATTTTTTTGAGATGACATATATGTACATACATACACAATTAGACATTTTGTACAAATTACAAATACATGTACATACACAATTATACTCTATGCACTTTTATGTATCAAAATAAATATTCTATATATTTTGTTTGTTAAATGTTCATGTTTCCCTACTTTGAAACTTTATATTTGATTGTATAATGACTAAATATCATGTATAAATTATTGTTAAATAAATTATATCCTTAAGATGTTGTATTAGGACCCCTTAAGACATCCCCTTAAGATGTGTCGTATTGGAACATATCCTAAATATTACACTTAATTATATCATTTGTTATGTGACTCACCCTAAAGTATAATACTTATTTATATCACTTAATATTTATACTTAATTATATCATTTGTTATGGGGTTAAGCCACAATAGTGGTTTACAAATTTTTTGAGGAAGGAAATTTGATATTTTTTGTTTTCACAATGACAAGGGGTTTGGTCGAACAATAGGTTTGACCAAACCCATAAACATATGAATAAAAATATAATATTTAATAGGGTTTGATCGAATGGATGTTCGAGTGAACCCGTTGAAATAGGGCATAAAAAATTAAAAAAACTATCACTATCATTTTCTACATATTCTCTATTGGAGGTCTATATTGGGCAAAAGCGAACCCAAAGGCTAATGTAGTGAACGAACGTGGGAAAAACATGCATCAACCCAACCTCCATAGCCACAGTTCATCAACTCGACCTCCATAGCTCACTCACAAGTTGGTTAAATTTGAATTTTGTAGATTTCAAAATGCATTTGTTTAAGAAATTTTGAAACCCTAAATGCAAAATATTTGAAATTTATAGATTTCAAACTGGATTTCTTTGTTTGAAATTGCATTTGCTTGAAATTTTCTAAATCCTTTTCAACAAACACTATTTCTATCATGCTTTGATGAATGTTCATACCTTATTTGAAAGCTCCAATTTTTGCATGAGAAAATAGTGTTGAAAAAATGGCATTGCATTGCTTGAAAGAGTTTAGAAACTCATTTCAAAACTCTCTCAAAAAATTAACACACCTTGTCTATGCTTCCATGTTTTGCATACATTTCTACTAGGGCACCTCCAATTGCATTTGATTTAATGTTTCTAAAGACTTACCTAAACATAAAACAGATTTATTTGAGGCATTATATCAAACAATTCATGTTAATTTTTTTGGGTTATATTTGTTATTAAAATTATTGTTGATAACCATATATCTTTATAATTTTGTATCAGATGGATTATTTTTTCAACCCACAATATTGAATTATTGGTAAATAAAAATGTGCACTATAATAGTTACTATTTCCCTCATTGAGGCTGATAAGTTATGCTAATGATTGTGGTATGAAAGTATAAATAAGAATATGATCCCTAATTGGTAATATTTATTAATGCACAACCTCTCTAATGAGTATAATTTTTTGAGGGATTTGAAACAATTAATCTAGAACCATTGATTAAAAATAAACATATTATATTACACTCTAACAAAACTTCAATTGGAACTTAGTTAATCTAGACTATTTATAGAAATGGGGAATTATAGTTATTCCCCTACAAGTTTTTATATTGGTAAACTATGAAATTATAAATTGGTAAAAGGTATAAAGTGGTAATCAATTAGAATTAAAATGAAAACATTGGCGAAGGTTTATCTAATTATCTTTTGTATATAGGACCTTTAGAAAAATGGGCCTTATTCATTGTGGATAAGACACCAACAAAGAAAGCTAGCGAGCATGTTGATAATGATGTGAAAATGTCATACCTAGAGCTATGAAGTATAATTAATATATTTTATATCTTAACATCTTAATATAATTAGGTGCTTCTTACTATTTTGTATCACCTTAGATAGTTTAGAAATTCAACTTAAAATCTAAATCCTTGTTAAAAGAGGTAGTGTTGAGTTGTGTACATGTCCCAACTTAGATAGTTTATAAATGATACCATTCTAAAATTATAACTTAGGGTGCATACAATGGAAACTTGGATAAAATTCTTCATATTTTTCCTTTGAGTCTTATGACATTACTCCAAAAATGGTTGGTTCTAAATGTGTGAATTGAATAATAAATTTAGAGGAAAGAAACTAGATTGTTTGAATGAAATGTATAATAAAATAGTTCTATTAGGATTAGAAGGAATGAAGGTATTAATAAATTTTCTATTTTACAACTCAAAAGAGAATAAAGAAAAGGGTGTGCCTTGTTTGTTGTTAATTTAAATTATTTAGTAAAAGTGAATGAGAACGATTCAACTGAAAATAAACCTCCATTACAAAAGTATTAGGATGTATTTCCTAGAATGAACTCCCCATGTTTCCTCCTAAATGAGTGTTTTACTTTTTAATAGAGTTCATGCATGTAATGCCCCACCATGCAACCCTAGGGGAAGTTGCAATTAACTACCCAAACACAATTTTTTTATTTTATTTTTTTTGTTTAAGTACAAATGACATGCAAATTCACTACTTATTGCTAACAACCCCTAAGGTTATGAGACTGAGTTTACTTAAACCCACATAGGATACATGAATTAAATTCATAAAATTTAATTACTTTACAAATTAAATACACATACCTCTGATACATGATAAAATTACATCATAGGAATAAGAGATACCACATGGTCCAATAATACAATTTACAATATGATTACAACACTCATTCCCTAAATGAGGTAAATCCAATAAAGAAGATTATAAATTACATCTTCCACCTTGATACAATTGAGGGGTAATAAAATTACAATAATACTAAAAGAATAAAGCATGAAATTACTGGATCCCATGAGCTCTCCAACTGGAAATCTCATCCACATGAACAAGAAGATGACCCAATAGATTACGATGCGCATTCCACCCAACCATGTGATAACTGAAGGCTCACCCCCCATGCTAGGAGATACTAACAAGGATTCCTAGGCAAGACCATCTACCTCTAGACACAGGCTACTCAAAACTGAACTGAAATAAATAAAAAGTAGAACATCACATAACACAAAGGTTACAGTGCTTCCAGAGTTAAATAATCAATTGCATCACTGATACAAACATACTGCTGACTTAGGAGAAGTGTCATCACAATTTCACATGGGATATCCTAGTAAGTCTTCCTAGGTGCCGACCCCCATCTTGGGATATCTTGATAACCTCTAACAACTCTCAGCCCCTCATGCAAACCAATGTGGAATTAGTTATCTCTCGTAGAGATGAGATAATAATCTTTCCATTCCAGGCCTTCTCACGTCATCCCAAGTCTATACAAGCCCTTGTGTCTATGAGTGGGACAAGATTAATTGTGTTAAGTTTTTGATGCAACCTAAGCCTCTAATAAGTTTATTACATTATCAATGAATTAACTAACTTACAATGAGTTTCCCTGACACCACTTTGTGTGTCAGCCCTCATTGCAAGCCACTCCTCTAAGACAACTGATGAGGGAGCAAACTTGAGACACAAAAATAACACTCACAAAATGGAGAATAATATTTTTATTCAAAAATATGGAACTCTTACATGCAGAGGATCTCAAATCCTCAAACTCTGTGACACATGCAAGCTAAAAAAGTTTTAGAAATTACATAAAATTATAGAAGTTCCCCTTTTGCAGCATGCAAACTCTTTTCCCAAGAAAACTAGCCAAAAATCATAAACTAGCCCATAAATAATCCCTTTTTGGTTTGGAGCTGAAAACAACATTCGAGATATGAGTTTTGGCAGTTTGGCACCATAATTACAATTTGAAATTCAAATTTAAATTCACATTAAAAAATTAGCACATTTCTAAAATATGCACCATCTTCTAGAAGCCATAACTTTTAATCTGACCGTCAGATTTTCAATGATAGTACCTTTTCAGAAAGCTCTCGTAAAGATGATGTGGCACAAAGTAGGTCATGGGGAATCTACTTTTAGGTTTCCACAAATTTTAGGGCCCATCCGGAACCATTTAGTGCCTCAAACTAGACTCGAAAGGTTTTTTAGGGCAAAAAGTAGAAACTGGAACTTGAATAACTTTCAAACTGTGAATGATCTTGACTTGATTCTTTCACCAAACTACTTCCTTTTAAATCCTGAACCTTCCCATAACTTTATGTCTTCCCATGCCTTCAAATTCACACCTGCTAAAAATAGCAGTTGAGTAGAAAAAGCAGAAAAGCAGTTCTTAAAGTTGGAAAATCTTATTCGATGAAAAGGGTATCCAGAAATGTAAAAACATCTACAAAAGACAAACAACGGGAACATAAATGGAAAACATATTTTTGGGTGATGCAATATTTCCCTCACACCACTGGATGCTCCTGCATCAACAACACGTGGAATAACTCCACACCCAAGGGTACACAAGTGCGACCTAAGGAGAGTGACTCCCTATCCACGACATAAAGTACACCCATCCCATTCTTGATAGCCGGGTATAAAACTGGATACATTTAGACACACTATCCAAGGAAATATGACAACCCCCAACCTCAATGGAAACCCACTCTAGAAGACTTACATGACAAATGACACAATTTCCCAACATCGAGAATAAACAAGAACATCACCATAAAGCATTTCAGGAAATTAAATAAAGTAATGTTACAATTTCCTAAATCCAATCAACTCAATCAATGTTACTTGCATTTATCCAAAAATAAATAAGATTTAATTTGCAACGTCAAGAAATTTAAAATTAATGATTTAACTCCATGGTTCTCAATCATATTCAATAATTAAAAACAACTTGTTAAATAAAATCATTGATTAAAATAAATCAATCTTTATTTCAACTATGATAATGCATTAATCACCTTAAAATAAATTGTATTTAATACACACACACACATATATATATATTAAATATATATATAAAAATATATACTTAGTGTATATACAAACTTATATATATATCTAATTATATAACTATTATTTAAATAAAACCATTTAAACTCAACTAATTGAATTATTTAAAAATACATAATGTATATATACATTATATATATATACACAAAATATGCATACTATATATATACATAATATATATATAAATTATATATATAAATAATTACTAAAACATTTATCTAAATATTAATAAAATATATATACATATTATATATATATATTATATTATATATAATAATTAATAATTAATAAAAAAAATTAAAAAATAAATAATAAATAACCCCCACACATAGGCCGCGGGCCCCTCCCAAAGGGAGAGGCCTGGCTGCATACACAACCTCCCCCATTTGGGGGTTCACTGTGTGAGTAGTGTTGCTACCTGTGAAGGTAGCGGTGCTACTTCCAAAATGCCTCCCATGGGGGCGGGTATGGAAGCAGGGCCCTGGCCTCCCCTCACCAATATAAAATATTATTTATATATATATTTTAATTCAAACAAAACACGAAGAGACAAGAGTCCTCTGTGAAAAAAGGGATTTTATAGAACAAAAATATGGAAAATTTTATTCTCTTAGAAAAAAGAAATCCCAGTATACCTTATATGAATGAATATATAACATATATATATATATAGAATATATATATGCACATATATATATATATATAGAATTTCATTATTTTACAGAGAAATTGTGCAAATTTTTTCTCCAAACAAAATACACAACCAAAGAATTTTCAAGCGCAAATTCTTAATTTGTCATTTGAAATGAAAATTTCCTTTGTTCATCTTTCTATTTTTTTATTGTTGGAATATTTTCTTTGTTTTCTTTTCCATTCTTCCAACAGAGTTTTTGCAAGTTTTGAAACAAGATTTTACATGGGCTTTCCTTGCAAATCCAACACAATTTAAATCTTTTCCAACAGCATATAAAAATTTGAAAACTCTTTCAAAATGAAAGCAAAAACATAGAAAGAAACCTAGTTTTTTCTCCAAAGCCTAAAAGATTGTCAATGGAGTCCTGAATCCTTTTTTTGATTCCAAATCCTCCAAGGAATTCAATATTGCTTCTTAAAATCCAAAAGAAACCCACAAAAAGTCTTTTCTCCACCAAATTGAAAATTAAAAATTAAAATGAAATTGTATTTTCTCTCATAGAATTTCACCAAATTTAGTCAAACCCCTTAAAATATCCCATCCACCAAATTTATTGCAAATTTGGAGATATTTTCAACTTTTTAAAATTTAAAACAAAATTGCTTTCAAAATGGATTTTTTTTATATATTTAAAAAAAAACTCTTTTCAACAAAAAAGGTATTTAACATTTTTTAAAAAGAAAATTCTTTTACACTATTTTCAAAAAGTGCAATTTAAAACATGATTGTCATTTTTTTTAATTTAAATCTAAATATCCAATAATGCCAAAACAACTAACTTAATTCAATTTATCACCATTAACTTAATTAATCAATAAACTAAATCTAATCCAAGATTAGAATATTTTATTACTTAAATTAAATTAATCAATAAAATAACTAAAATTTCAACATTGCAATAGATATATTTAATCATCATTTTAACTACACTAGCCATTTAATAACCTTTATAATTTGAAATTAAATAAATAACCAAGGTAAAAGGGACAACATTAAAACAACTAAACTTGACTACAACCTGACTACACACTATGACTAGGGTGATGACTTGGCATGAAAAACCTAGCTACTATCTCCCAATCGATTATCATTGGTCAATGGACACACTCAAACTTGTGAACTTAGGTGGAGTCGATGTCCTATACTTGTCAACCTACGAACAAAGAGTATATTGAACATGCATATATATATATAAATACACCGTGAAGGGGAAATCTCAGAATTGTAGGGCACTCGCAAGTGAGTGATACAATCCCATCCCCTTTACCAATATAGACTTTGTAACTAACGCATGTAACATTAGTAATATAATCAAAAGCATAAAGCATCTTTAATTAGATATGTGCTATGTTAATTCAATACATTCCATAATGATAACATCAGAGTAAAATTCCATCACATCAAAATATCACATATGCATCGCTTAACAGTTGCACTAAAATAGAACCAAGTACCATAGTTAAGGTGCTAACAAAAGTAAAGCATACATAGAAGAACGATGTTCAATCAAAAGAGCAAAATAGATGGGTACTCCATCCCCCCCTAGGGTCAGGTTTACTCCTGGAAGCCTACAAAAAAATAGAGATGGAGCTCCTCATCCTAGCTGCATCCTCCCAAGTGGATGACGTGTCATCCCTAGGATCCCACTGGATCCTAACGTGATCAATATCTCACCCTCGAAGAGTGAGCATTCTGCGCTCCACCATGGCCATGGGATCCAAAGCCAGCTGCCCATCCTCTACCTATAATGCATTCCAATCAAGTACATGAGAAATGTCTAGATGGTACGGCTAAAGAACTAAAACATGAAAAACATTGTGAATATGTGAGAGATTGGGCGGTAAAGCAAGACAGTAAGCAATTGGACCAATCTTCTTGAGTATCTCAAAGGGTTCGAAAAAGAGAGGCACCAACTTAGAGCCCTTCTAATAATGGATGGGACTCTTTTGTGTATGCACCCGCAAGAAGACTCTATTGCCCACAAAAAATTGATGATCCACTCTATGCGCATCTGCATACTTCTTCTGCCTATCCTGCACTACCACCAAGTGCTCTGTAATCCTATCCACCTATTGCTCCATATCCTACAACATCTCAGGACCCAAAGCCACTCTATCCTCAAGTCGATCCCAACTCAAGGGAGTGCAACATGATCACCCATACAATGCCTAGAATGGAGGCATGCCAATAGAACTCTAAAAACCATTATTATACACAAACTCTACCAAATAGAGATAATCTTCCCATCATGTCTCCTGGTCCATTACATACATATGTAACATGTCCTCGAGGATCTGATTGACCCTCTCGGTCTATCCATCTTTCTCTAGGTGGTAAGTTGAATTGAAGTTCAACTGTGTCCCCATCGCATGTTGTAATGAAGTCCAAAGAGCTGAGGTAAACACTGGATCCCTATCAGAAATTATTTGACGTGGAATCCCATGTAACCTCACTATGTCCTCCATGAACACTCTGGCTAGAGATGATGTAATATAAGAAGAGCGAATAGGTGAGAAGTGTGCCACCTTCGTCAACTTATCAACTGTTACCATAATTACATTATGTCGTCTTGAAGAGTTGGGTAAACCAACAATGAAATCGAATGAGATAATATCCCACTTCCACTTTGGTACTAAATTCGGTTGTAAAAGTCCTATTGGATGCTAGTGTTCAACCTTCACTTGTTGACACTCAAGACATCACGACACATAATCCCCAATATCACATTTCATCCCTACCTAGAAATACAACTGACACAGATCTGGATACATCTTCTTCATCCCAAGATGGGTTGAATAAGGTGCACCATGTGCTTCAGTCATGACCAAGGTGTGAAGATCACCTAATGAAGGAATGTATATGCATCCAATATGCCTCAATACCTCATTAGAATCCAGAGAATAACCTGAATACCTACCCCTAAGGGGTCTTCCTGCCTCAACCTCTATCCTAACCTCCTGTTACCAACTATCTACTGGAAGGGAAGAAAAAATATAACTCTGCAAATCTACAACAAGAGTCAACTCAAATATCTCATGTCTTCTCCTACTGAGTGCATCCGCTACAACATTCTCTTTTCCCTAGATATACTTCACCTCAAAGTCATATTCACAGAGAAAATCCATCCAATGCCTTGGCTTAGCATTAAGGTTGGGCTACATGAAAATATACTGAAGGTTTCTATGATCAATATGCAACTCAAACCTATGGCTAAGAAGGAAATGCCTCCATCTCGTCAATGCATGAATTGTTGCTAACTCAAGATAATGTGTGGGATAGTTTAGCTCATGATCCTTGAGTTTCCATGACTCGTATGCAATGACATGACCCTCCTGCATCAACACTCCACCTAATATCTCCAAGGACACATATGTACAAACTACAAAGTCCCTAGTCAGATCTGGTATTGCAAGTATTGGTGCACTAGTTAGCTTCCCCTTCAGATCCTAAAACATTGCTTCACACTTCTCTGACCACTCAAACCTCTTCCCTTTCTGTTGAAGGGAGGTGATAGGATAGCCTATCCTCAAAAATCCCTACACAAAATTCTTGTAATAACTTGCTAGCCCCATAAAGCTACGTATCTCTGCCACATTTGTGGGTGCAGGCCAATTTGAGATTGCTTGGATCTTTGTAGGATCCACTAAAATACCTTCTCTTGAGATCACATGACCAAGGTACTAGACCTTAGTCTTGAAGAATTCACACTTTGACAGGTTAGCATAAAGTTGATTATCCCACAAACACTGTAATACCTACCATAAATGTTCCTCATGCTCTTCCACTATCCTAGAGTATATCAAAATGTCATCAAGGAACACAAGGAAATCTAGGTATGTATGAAATACCCCATTCATTAGACTCAGGAACACTGAGGGGGCATTCATCAACCCAAATGGTACTATTGTGAACTTATTGTGACCATACCATGTTCGAAACACTGTCTTATGGATGTACGATTCGAAGATACGAAGCTGATGGTATCTTGACTTAGGATCAATCTTTGAAAAGATAGTGGCACCCTTGATTTGGTTGAATATATCATCAATCCTAGGAAGCAAATATGAATTCTTGATGGTCACTTTATTCAATTGTCGGTAATCAATACATAACCAAAGTGAACCGTCCTTCTTCATGAAGATAACTGGTGTTCCCCATGGAGAAACACTAGGGTGAATAAAACCTTTCTCTAACAACTCCTCTAGCTGCAAGTGAAGCTCTTTTAGCTCCTGGGTGGTCACATGATAAGGAGCTCATGAAATGGGTTCCAAACCTAGTACAAGGTCTATCTTGAATTCTATATCCCTCTGAGGTAGCATCCCTCGAATCTCGTATGGAAAGACATCAGAATACTCCTGAAGAATGGGGTGACTATCAAGAGAGACTTTCTCCTCTCCACCTCCTAGATCCAAATAATCGACTGTAATAGAAAATAACTTGAAACCCTAACACACACACCTCCTCAACTGCATAGCTGAGATGACCTTCAAGGAAATTGGCCTCTAAACTCCCACTACCTCTACTACTCTTCCAAATACCTCAGTGCATCGAATTGACTTACATCGACAATCTATGACCACACTATGTGCCTCTAACCAATCCATCCCTATGACAATGAAAAAAGAACCCAAAGGAATAATTTGAAGGTCCAATGTAGTATGAAGAGGTCCAACCTCCAATCTACAATCTAGAACAAGGGAATGGGATGCAACCTTCACACCCAAGGCTAACTCAACCTACCACCTATCGACTTGCCTTACCACACCCAGTCTACATTGTGTCATGACAAAAGAAGAAATGAAGGAGTCTGATGCTTCAGAATCAAACAAAATGGTAACTGGGTTACCTGACAACATACCATAAGACTCAAAAATGGTACCTTGATGCTCTACCTGCTGGTTATCAACCACTGCGAAAACATGATGCCCTCAACCAACATCACCAACTATAGGCTTAGATGCCACTGGTCCCTGAGAAAACCCAGATGTACCCATGTTGGGACACATTCTAGCTATATGGCCTTGTTGGCTGCATGCAAAACACTTAGTACCTTTGCCATAGTCCTTGCCTCCAGATGGTGTGCTAGACTGCTACGCACTACCCTTGAATGTGGACTAAGAACTCTAAGTTGGCTGATCAAAGCTAAAGAATTTAATATGCCTCCAGTTCTTGTCCCCCTGCCTTTGCTAGAAACCTTTACGTTTCCCTTTTGATACCTATTGTTGCTGCTGCTACCCACTCTGTGATGGTCCCTGCTGAGCTCTAGAAGGTGCACCTCCTTGATACTATCCTCCTTTAGCACTAGACCCCACTGCCAAAATGTTGCATATCTATGCACCCATATGGCCTCCTAGTGCCAAAGCCAGATTCTCCTCTACCAGGGGTGCCCTCTCCATTGCTACCTCCATGGTCTTGGGTTTGAAAATCCTCACACCTTTGCTAAGACAGGAATTTAAGCTCTTTACAAAATGGTGGACCAACATACTCTCATCATCTCCTATCCCTGCATACTATTTGAGCTTGTAAAAACATCACTCATACTGCTCAACTGATAGGGCCAATTGATGCAAGGCATGAAACTCATCACCTCAACACTGATGCCAGTGCTCAGATAGGAAACGGGCTTTGAACCACTCTAAGAAGATCTCCCAAGATACAAAGCTAATATCTATGTGGAGCTTCTGCTCCTCTAACCTTGACCAAGTGGATGCAAATCCTTGTAGGTGCATGATAACACATCGCTCTTTGGTATTACTACCATATAGATGCATCCCAAAACACCTATCTAGCTCTATAAGCCATGTCTTTGCCTCTAACCCAGTGTCAGATCCATCATACAATGGTGGACGTGCCTTGAGAAAATCTCTCATGTGCATCTCTGGCTAAGGTGGAACTTCCCTCTTAGTAGGGTTACCTTGAACCATGACTTGTCTTTGACCAAGGAGTGCCAATTCCTCCTCAAGAGCTCTACATGTAGCCTCAATCCTTGGTGGATCCTACTATTGAGCTATACCCCCTAAAAAATTATGAGATGCTTGTGGTGCTCTTCCTAATCTAGTATAATAGGAACATAAGGAGGAGAGTCATGTCGACTCTCATCGTGACCGCCTATAGGGCCACGACCACACCCTCTACCTCTTCTGCATCTGGGAGGTATAATCCTATATAGACTCATAAAGGTATTAGGCAAGGTACACAACTTAAAACCTATGCAACTAAAATCTTAATGGGTTCATCATAATCCTAGAGTACCTAGTGTTAAAACCTGGGCTCTAATGCCATGTGTATTGGCCCACCACGCAACCCTAGGGGAAGTTGCAATTAAATACCCAAACACAATTTTGTTTTTTTGTTTAAGTACAAATAAAATGAAAATTCACTACCTATTTCCAACAACCCCTAAGGTTATGAGACTAAGTTTACTTAAACCCACACAAGATACATGAATTAAATTCATAACATTTAATTACTTCGCAAATTAAATACACATACCTTCAATACATGATGGCATAAGAGATACCACATGTTCCAATAATAAAATTTACAATATGATTACAACACTCATTCCCCGAATGAGGTAAATCCAATAAACAAGATTAAAAATTACATCTTCCACCCCAATACAATTGAGGGGTAATAAAATTACAATAATACTAAAAGAATAAAGTATGAAAGTACTGGATCCCATGAGTTCTCCAACTGGAAATCTCATCCACACGAACAAGAAGATGACCCAATGGATTAAGGTGCACATTCCACCCAACCGTGTGATACCCGAAGGCTCAACCCCCATGCTAGGAGATAGTAACAAGGATTCCTAGGCAAGACCATCTACCTCTAGCCATAGGCTACTCAAAACTGAACTAAATTAAATACAAGTACAACATCACATACCACAAAGATTACAATGCTTGTAGAGTTAAATAATCAATTGCATCACTGATACAAACATACTACTGACTTAGGAAAGGTGTCATCACAATGTCACATGGGATATCCTGGTAAGTCTTCATAGGTTCCGACCCCCATCTTGGGATATCCTGGTAACCTCTAACAGCTCCCAACCCCTCATGCAAACAAATGTGGAATCAATTATCTCTCATAGAGATGAGATAATGATCTTTCCATTCCAGGCCTTCTCGTCTCATCCCAAGTCTATACAAGCCCTTGTGTCCATGAGGGAGTAAAGATTAATCTTGTTAAATGTTTGATGCAACCTAAATATTTAATAATTTTATTATGTTATCACTGAATTAACTAACTTACAACAAGTTTTCGTGACACCACTTTGTGTGTTGGCCCTCAGTGCAAGCCACTTCTCTAAGACAACACATGGAATAACTCGCACCGAAGGGTACACAAGTGCAACCTAAGGAGAATGACTCCCTATCCACAACATAAAGTACACACATTTCATTCTTGATAACTGGGTATAACAGTGGATACATTTAGATGCACTACCCAAGGAAATACGACAACCCTCAATGTCAAAGGAAACCCACTTTGGAAGACTTACATGACAAATGACACAATTGCCCAACACTGAGAATAAACAAGAACATCAATAGAAAGAATTTTAGGCAATTAGATAAAATAATGTTAGGATTTCCTAAATCTAATCAACTCAATCAACATTACTTGCATTTATCCAAAAATAAATAAGATTTAATTCATAACATTGAGAAATTTAAAATTAATGCTTTAACTCCGTGGTTCTCAATCATACTCAATAATAAAAAACAACTTGTTAAATAAAATCATTGATTAAAATAAATCAATCTTTATTTCAACTACGATAATGCATTGATCACCTTAAAATAAATTATATTTAATACACACATATATATTAAATATATATATATATATATATATATATATATATATATACTTAGTGTATATACAAATTTATATATATATATCTAAATTTATATATCTATATCTAAATTTATATATCTAAATTTATATATATGTATACAAAAAATATGAATACTATATATATACATAATATATATATGAATTGTATATATAAATAATTACTAAAAACTTTATTTAAATATTAATAAAATATATATACATATTGTATATATAATATATAATATATAATTATTATATAATATATATATTATATTATATATATAATAATTAATAATTAATAACAAAAAAATTTAAAAATACATAATAAATAACCCCCACGCATAGGCCACAGGACCCTCCCAAAGGGAGAGGCTTGGCTACTTACACAACCTCCCACATTTGGGGGTGCATTGTGTGAGCAACATTGTTGCCTGTGAAGGCAGTGACACTGCTTCCACAATGCCTCCCATGGGGGCGGTTGTGGGAGTAGGGCCCCGACCTCCCCTCTCTAATATAAAAAAATTATTTATATATTTTTTTTAATTTAAACAAAACATAGAGAAAAAAGGGTCCTTTGTGAAAACATTGATTTTATTGAAACAAAAATCTGGGAAATTTCATTCTCTTAAAAAAAAACAAATCCCAGCATACCTTATATGAATGAATATAACACACACACACACAAACACACACACACACACACACACACACACACACACACACACACATATAGATAATATATATATGCATATATATATAATTTCATTATTTTATAGAGAAATTGTGCAAATTTTTCCTCCAAACAAAATACACAGCCAAGGAATTTTCAAGCACAAATTCTTAATTTCTCATTTGAAATGAAAATTTCTTTTGTTCATCTTTCTATTTTTTTATTGTTGGATTTTTTTCTTTGTTTTCTTTCCATGCTTTCAACAAAGTTTTTGCAAGTTTTGAAACAAGATTTGACATGGGTTTTCCTTGCAAATCCAACAAAATTTAAATTTGTTCCAACAACATATAAAAATTTGAAAACTCTTTCAAAATGAAAACAGAATCATAGAAAGAAACATGGTTTTTTCTCCAAAGCTTGAAAGATTGTCAATGGAGTCCTGAATCCTTCTTTTGATTCCAATTCCTCCAAGCAATCCAAAATTGCTTCTTCAAATCTAAAATAAAACCCACAACAAATCTTTTCTCCACCAAATTGAAAATTAAAAATTAAAATGAAATTGTATTTTCTCTCATAGAGTTTCACAAAATTTAGTCAAACCCCTAAAAATATCCCATCCACCAAATTTATTGCAAATTTGAAGATTTTTTTTCAATTTAAAACAAAATTTCTTTTAAAATGGATTTTTTATATATTTAGAAAACTCTTTTAACAAAAGGGTATTTAACTTTTTTTAAAAAGAAAATTATTTTACACAATATTTTCAAAAATTGCAATTTAAAACATGATTTTCATTTTTTTTAATTTAAATCTAAATATCCAATAATGCCAAAACAAATAACTTATCTCAATTTATCACCATTAACTTATTTAATCAATAAATTAAATCTAATCCAAGATTATATTATTTTATTAATTAAATTAAATTAATCATTAAAATAACTAACATTTCAACATTGCAACAGATATATTTAATCATCATTTTAACTACACAAGCCATTTAATAACCTTTATAATTTGAAATTAAATAAATAACCAAGGTAAAAGGGACAACATTAAAACAACTAAACCTAACTACAACCTGACTACACAGCATGACTAGGGTGATGACTTGGCATGGAAAGCCTAGCTACTATCTCCCAATTGATTACCATTGGTCAATGGACACGCTCAAACCTATGAACTCAGGTGGAGTTGATGTCCTGTACCTATCAACCTACAAACAAGAGTATATCGAACATGCATATATATATATATATAAATACACCATGAAGGGGAAATCTTAGAATCATTGGGCGCTCACAAGCGAGTGATACAATCCTATCCCCTTCACCAATATAGACTTTCTAACTGACACATCTAACATCAGTAATATAATCAAAAGCATAAAGCATCTTTAATTAAATATCTTCTACACTAATTCAAAACATGCCATAATGACAACATTAGAGGAAAATTTGATCACATCAAAGTATCACATACGCATCGCTTAATAGTTGCAGTCAAATAAAACCAAGTACCATAGTCAAGGTGCTAACATAAGTAAAGCATACATGGAAGAACACTGTTTGATCAAAAGAGAAAAATGGAGGGGTGCTACAATGCATGAATTAGCTCCTATATCTAGAAATCCCTATTGAACAAACACTTCATATTTTCATGAATTAAAGGAATTCATAAATGTCATTTTAAAGAAAGGATTTATATGTTCTAGCATCTTGTCATGGGATGCTCCAATTATTTTTATGAGAAAGAAAGATTTAAGACACTTTTCCAAGTTTTCTTGATTATTTACATGTTCAATAAATAAACAAGTAACATTAATATCCACCACCTAAAATAGATGACTTATTTTACTGATTGAGAGGGGTGGCCATATTTTAAAAAATAGGTCTAATATTCAATTACAATTAGAAAAGAATAAAGGAGGAATACATTCATAAAACTACATTTAGAATTAGGTATATGACATCAAAATTATATGTTTGAGGCAATGCATATAAGACACCCATATACAAAATACTACAAAAGAAAGAGAAAAAATGTAAAGAATGAACTTGTAACCTATACTTTATTGAGCATTAAAATTTTGAAATTAAAAATAAAGAATAATAGGATTTATAAATTAAATACATGTAAAGCTATTATATAATATAAAAAAAACTATTTTAAAGTTTAAATTTATATTTTAATTTCTAGGAAAATACTTTTGCCTGAATTTATGAATTAGAAATATAAATTTTGAAAGGGCCCCACCCTTTTAAAAATACCAATAAATAGACAAAAAATTATCAATCATATTGGCATGGAACAAAAATAAGAAAAATATGGCTGTAAGTTAGAAAATTAACATACAATTAGAAATACTCCACCAATAGTGGCAATGTATCTAATAAATAGGGTCATTTTCCCAAAACCATTAGTAGATATATCATTGAACACAACTTGAATCCAAAATTCTTCAAGGAACTATATCTTATTGTCAACCTTATCCTTTTCCATGAATGAACATAGTTCCTTTGTAATGGAGTTTCCATCTTTAGTTTCCAAACTTGAGACCAAAGGGTTCCTATAATCTTCTAAACTTGAACCTTCTTCATATTTTTAAATTATTAAAAAGAATACCAAGAGGTGAATGTTGCAATTCAAGAGAATGGTAGAGGCAATGAACTCCAACTAATCCATCTATAACATGATTCTTGTCTCTACCAATCTCCTCTAAACTTCTCTTGACAAGACCTTCTAAATTAGTCATGTCTACAAGAGGACCAACCACCCCTCGATTATGCTCAAAAGGAGCCTCAACCAATTGCTAAGGTAAACAAGGCTCCATCTCATCCTTATGCATTTTGTTCAACCTTTCCTTCCTCTAAAATTCCTACACCTATAAAATACATAGCTATGATCTACACATGACAACATGGTAAAAACACAAGAAAATCCTATAGCATGACATGTTGAACCCAAATAACCAAATTCAAAAATAATTTAATCTATAAGTATAAATAGTTTGATGATAGAAAATTTATACATATAAAAAATATGATAAATGTGTGATTATTTTTCTTTTCAATCTTTAAATTTTGATGTGCTTGGCCATATAATTGAGATGATTCACTCATAATGTAACAAGATAAAAATTTAGTATGTATGACAGAAATATTTTCAAGACATCAAGCTACCATTCTACATAACTCTCATGGAAATAAGAATATTATTTTATTTTAACTAAAGAAATTGTGTGTACTCTATCTTGAAAATTACTAATTAATTTTTAATTATTTACTTATAATTTAAAATAAATTCATCCTTTGTAACATGGAATAGATAGGTTAATTAATGAAATAAAATGTTTTTTTATATTAAGAAAAATTTACAAATATATGGAACTCATACATTGAGAAATTGACTAAGACAACTTTGTATGAGAATTAAGACATGATCGAATAATAATTTATATACCCTCTTTTAATAATTATTATTAGAAATTAATACTTGCTCATATTGTATAATCACACTAGAAACCAACAATGGAAGATTGAGAGTCTCAACTAAGAATTCCACCTTATAGATAACATTCATACTAGAAGCCAAAAACTAAAGACCTTGAAATTTTAGAAATAAAGTTGATGTGTTATATATCATGCCTTTGAGGGGTCCACAAGTCCCATGATCCTTTTGAAATCCTTCTCCATCTAAATGCATCCATTCCAAGACCATTGGGAGGTGGGTATCCCAAGTTCCTTAATTTCTTGGAGGAATTTAATCAAGAATAGGAAATTGTGACTTTGGCATGTAAATTTAAATCTAAATGTGCATCCAAAAAATACAAATTCAATGACTAAATTTAATTCAAAAAGTGGCCCACCATCTATGGCCTTCTATAAACTTCTTGAAGATGACATTCCCATAAATGATAAATTAAAAGTTAAGTTATGACTTCACAAAAATGACATGAAATTATCTTTCTAATCTATGTCATATTTGCATAAATCCCTCAAAGAATTTTTTAACTAATTCTAAACACTCAAACAAATACATATATATGAATACATACTTCATTTATAATTTTTTGGAATATATCTTGAACCATCACAATTAAATTTTTAGACATCATGCATAATATTTTTGATGTATTCACAAAACCACCTAGGGTCTTATAAAACTTGAGTAGGTGAATACAATTATGCAAATCTAATGGTGGGGTAAATGGAGGGGGATTAGGAGTAAGTTCATATATATCTATTACTTATTTTTCAATCCAATATATTGGTTGGAGAGGTTGCATTTCAATAAGAGTGAAGATAAGGTCTATTAAAATATGACTCACCATCTTCTCTATTCTTAGGATTTTGCAGTTTATCAAAACATCCTTTGTCGATCTCAACCAATCTTTCCTTCAAATTTCAAATCATCCACACAATCACCCCTAAAATATTCAATATGTGAAAAATAATTATGAGGGAGATACAAATAATCCTTGACATAGCTTTTTGTATCAAAGGATAATATGGTTCTATAATTTTAAAGTATTTCCAATTTTAAAATCTAAATACAATCAATAATCTATTTAATTGAGCAATAATCATAATTTAAAGAAAAACATAAATTACTTGAATCTTTTTAAGGTATAGATCATTAGATTCTACTTACTCTACCTTGAATTTAAAAAACAACAATTAAATCCACAAAAAACAATTCAAATACATAATAAATTATTACAATATTCTTTAAAAATCTAATTGTAATGAACATGTTATAGCAATAAATATTCAAATTTTAAATCTATGAAAATATATAACCAAATGATCCTTAGTTTTAATATATCATTTTTTATGAGAATGTTAAATATTATAATTTTTTAGGCCAATATTTAGGCACTAATTCACCATTGTTAAAATGATCCTTAGTTTATTCATTTTTTTTTTCATGATTATAATTTTTTTCAGTTTCTATTAAACCAAAATCAAAATAATGGTATAGATTAAGATTCTTTTCTTTATCCTACATTTGGGTCATGTTTGATTCTAGATTTATTATATAATTAGAAGGTGTATAAATTATTAAATTATATATTTTTTACAATATATAAAATGTATGGCTGGATTAGTGAGATATTTATAACAAGTACATGCAATATGAAGTCAAACTTTATTAGATTTGATTCTAATTAAATTATTTTTAATGATTCAATTTATAGCTTTATGCAATCTATAAGTTTAAATAGTTTGATGGTATCTAAACTTTATACATATAAAAATATGATAAATGTGTGATTATTTTGCTTTCCAATATATATTTTTTATGTTGTTGGCTATATAATTGAAATGATTCACTCATAATTTAATGATAAAATTCAACCTCATATGGAGGATTTTACATTATCTTCCATTAAATTCATCCTCTTTATGATATTCTTATAGAATATTGATATTCTAGTGTTAATTCTTAATTTTAGACACATCTTCCATTAAATTTTAGAACTATTTTAGATTATGGTTTAAATTTAAATTTTAGAACTGTTTTAGATTATGTTTTGTGTGCAATCTAGTAATTTGAAAGTTTTGAAATTATTAAAAACTATGATAGATTTTGAATGTTTTTTTGTTAGTGGTATGGAAATATTATTGATGAGTAGATGAATTATTACAACTGTTTTAGATTTGTATTCCCTTTATCTAGATATATTATTTACCAAGGTTTCATTGCCCTTTTAGGTGCATTATATATATATAACATGGAAACTGAAGATCATGTTCCACCAGAGCCAGATTTTTTTTTGTAAATACTACTAATGAGATTAAAAAATTGAGAGACTCATTAGCATAGGGTGCAAACCCAGGGATATATTTTGATCCATGTATGTCAATATTACATAGTTTAGAAAAACTAAGAGAG